>OZ010792.1:439211729-439818104 GCA_963932465.1 Maratus speciosus | reverse complement strand
TAATGATCCGTGTCTGCCAGAAGTGAAGTGGTGCATAAGCCAAAAATGAATACCACTAGTGGTTGACTCGTAGGTTTGTCATTGTGTTTGTCCTACAAACAAAGATATGAAAACATGGAGGACTGGGAGCAGGAAAACACAATGATAAACCTACGAGTCAACCACTGGTGGTATTGATTTTTGACTTATGCACCACTTCACGTCCGGCAGACATGGGTCATTAGATTCCCCTACTTCTACTCTTCCATAAAATAAAAGTTTTTTTTTTCTTGTGCTTGATAACATACGTTTTTGTGCTGCCGGCTCTTGGACTAAAACAAGAATGGTTACCACCGCCAGCGCCCCCTAGACATTTGAGAAAGATTTGACACGTGTCACGAAAACGTCACACAAAGCAGGCAAAACAAAGAAAAGAGATCATTCATGGATATCCAAGAGCTAATAAATGATCTTTTTTCTTTGTTTTGCCTGCTTTGTGTGACGTTTTCGTGACGCATGTCAAGGCTTTCTCAAATATCTAGGGGGCGTTGCCACCGCTCGCTAAGCGATAGTGTCATTTATGACATCTAACGCCATCTATGAATAAACTTGGGCAATATACTACAAGTTTTAACTTAAAACTAGTTAATTTCATTTACTATTTCGGAAGTTCTTAAATTACGAAATTGCCCAACTAATTTCTAGACACACTGTATTTTTTACAGGATCATTATAATTAAAATTCATCTATCCGGAAGTCTCTAAAGTAATAGGGTTCCAAATGAAACAAAATTTCACTACTCTTTCTAGTTGAACTCAAAGTTACAAATTGTTGGTCATTGATATTTCAAATTCCCCATACTAATGTTTAACTTGTGGGCGTGTCATCCAACCGTATTTTAAAAAACTTCTTAGAAAATTCATAATTTTAACTTCTTTTTTCCTGTGTACTGTTCTTAAAATATGTCTTTTTTAGTTGTCATTTTTTAAATATATATATACTTAATTTATAAGTTTATGTCTTAAAAATCTTAGCGAAACAGGGTAAGATTTTAACACGTCACAAAATTAAATATATAATTCTTTTGAAAACTTGAAAAAAAGAGAAAGAAAGAAAAGGAGACATCCTTCGAGAAGATTACACCGAAAAAAGAAGTTTAAAATATTAATTTCTTGGAGAGATGTATTTTAAAGCTCTTCTCAAATCTAAAGGAGCAACTTTATAACGCGTTTTAATTATTTCTGTTCGGAAACGCATGAAATTGGCAGATGTTGTTATTTAGAAACTATGTCATCGAAAGACGATTTCCATTTTTAGGTAAACGTAAAAGATCTTTCAGAAAATACCATCAAAGTTGTCGTTTTGAACCGAATTTCCTGACGAAAAGAGAAATATCAGCCAAAGATAGGAGAAAAACTGGTTCTCACGTGATCAAAATTACTTATAACTCGATAAACAATTTATTTCTCAAAAAACGGAAAAGCGGAAAACTCATCGATTGCAAATTGCTTCCATAGTTCAATCATTCCATCAGTCAATTTTATGCCTTTATGTTTAAAAAAGAGTTAGTAAATGTGTCACAAAGTTTCACGCTTGTTGAACAGTGCACACAAGAATCACCTTAAAAATAATCCAAATCCGTCATACGCCCGTAGATTTAACGATAGTGAGAGGAATTTCAGATATCACTGACCAACAGGCTTAAACTAGAGTTTGTTGCAGGGTTGGGTTTTTGACATGACAGTGGTAAAAACCGTGTTTTTACCGGTTTATTCCGTCAAAAACATATAATTTTCGATTTTCCTCCAATTTATAGTGTAAGTGTAGCATATAATACATTTGTAGATTGATTTTTCCTTGTTCTTGTTATCATTATTCACAATTACTTTGTTAAATTTATTTAAAAAGAAAAGCATTTCCTAAATGGAAAAAAATTAAACATACAAGAGTAAAAGGAAAGAACAATGTTTGTCATAATCTCCACTAATATAGATTCTACTAACTACAATCAACACTAATATTAAATGATAATAAAAGGTTATTATAATTATTAAATAATATACAATATACATTTTTAATAAAATACATTAAAATTATGTTAGAGATGCAAAAATGTGTTATATAGTGGGACAATAGATGTCAAGTATGGACTGTGGTCATTGAATAAATTTGAATATATTTAGATATGATATTTTGAAATGCATATCTTATGTATTTCATAAATGCAATTATAGTGATTTTCATTTTCACTTCAATAAGCAGAATCTTAAAATTTTAAATTAATAAAATTTTTATAAAAACCTGTATGACCTGATTTCATGTGAAAGCTCTTAGACTTAAAATTTAACACAACAAAATAATATTTAAGAAAAAATAGAATAAAATAATAATTTATGTATACACTATAATTTTTTATTTTTATTTATTTTTTTTTTTTTTTTGTTAACTTTAGTGCAAATGTATACGAACCTTATAGACAGACCATTCCAGCACCTATATTTTTAGATATAAATTTATACCTGAATAGTCATGAAATATTTTTAACCCCTTGGGGACGAGCATCACATATACGCTCATGATTATTCCTACCAGTTATTTTTTATTGTACATTTTGCCTTATTTAATCAAGGCATTTTCTCGATTCATCTAGTCAAAAATTTCTGTTTTAAAATACCATTGATAAAAGATTAAAAATTCTGTAAAAGACGCTTGCCGCAAAGGGGATTAAATCAAAATTTATTAAAGCTACCATAAAGACAAACTATGTCCTGCATACATTTTGCTTAAAATTATTTAGGCATTATTTAAAGCAAATTGAAAGAAATAACACATTGCATATTTTTATTACATACATATGACTGTATGAGTAAAAATCTTTTACTTTTAAAATTATTATTTAATGTTTTTAAATATTCTTAAATGTTTTATTTTTTAATGTAGTTAATTTTTTAATTAATGGATCTTAAGGGATCTTAATCGCATTTGTGCTTAAAAATATTTATTTAGTTTAAGAAAATAAGACTAAATTAAACTACTTAACAAAAATATAGTTAAAAATTGAGTTTTCACATGATTTAAAGCTGAATACTGATTTTCAAATTTTAACCTCTACAAGATTTTACTTTGAAGAACAAGTCTTATTCCTTTCTCCCAAAAGATGTATGTAATTCTCAACTATTAAAATATATTTTATTTCATTTATTGCTTTTTAAAAATAAAAATAATCAATGAACAATCTGGATTTAACACTTTAAGAAAACTTACTTCTGAGGAAATTTCCGAGAAAGCTATTTAGTTTTAAACAGTGCATTACATTCTGTCGAAATTATACACATCTTTTAATCTTATATTTATAGGTTATAGAATTTCTTCAAAAAATATAATTTTTGTAGAATATGCCAATTAGCTTAAGATTATTGTAGAGATTTTCTAACGGCGATGTATATGTATTATTCTGATGCAATTCTTTGTTTTTCTCGGATGGATAAATATACTTTAGAGTCTTTTTGATATTGAATATTTCATGTGAAACAACTTAATACTAAAGATAGAATGAAAAAAAATGTAAAAACAAACTACTACTAAAAAAATAGGTTTTTGACAGTTTTTGACATTTTTGACAAAGAGGTTTTTGACGTGACGGTAAAAACCATGGTAAAATCCGGTAAAAACCGTCATGCGTCAAAAACTTGCCAACCCTGGTTTGTTGATTTAAATGAGCTTGATTTTAATCATAATTTAAATCAACTGATTTTTTTTTTTTAATCATTGATTTAAAACTTTTTTTTTTTTTTTTCATATTTAGGTCAAGATATTTTGTTTTTCCAAATATACATTGTCAATTTAAGGAGTGGAAGACAGTGAGAACTCATCAATCGAATATTACACTTTTAAATACAAATCCTAAATTAAAATAAAGAATCTCACTGAAAAGTGTTAAAAGGTTAATGCATGTATTTACCTATTAGAAAATATCTAAATCTTGTGTGAATTTTTTAAAATACAAAAATAAGGAGATTTTTTGCGAGGGTATGGAAAACTTTAGAATAAATAAATATAGGGCATTCAAAAGTATTTTTATGGATATTTATTTAGAGATTTCATTACGTGTGCATATGTAAATAAACAAATTATTCAATTTCCAGTGTAGTTTATGGAAAGATTTGTTTGGAAAATAAAAATAATGAATTCATGATTAGTAATAGTCTGAAATATGCTTTCGTATATTTTTAAAAATATAATTTCCATTTTATATAGTATTGGATATTTCTTAACCCGGAAGAACTCGCTGCATGAGATTTTCTCTCACCGTCGTACTTTTTTTAAGACGCTTATTTAAACTATTTTTCATTTTAATTAAAATGGAATATGTTATTCCAGTTATTTTTACCTCTTTCATGAATAAAAGTATTAAGCCAAGCAAAAAAAGTTGATATTAAGTGAATGTAAAGTAAAAGAATTGCAATTGGGCACCGTGAGAGAAATTCTCACTAGCGAGTTCTCCCGGGTTAAATTGCAGTTAGTGTAAGTTCATGTAACAAAAGACAAAATTTGTTTCATCTTTTGAAACATAAAGATAATTCATATTTTCAAAAAAAGTTATTTTACCTTAAAATGAAATTATATTTTGAATAAAATATAATCCTATTTATTTATTTATTTTTATTATTTTTTTTTTCTTTAAATCACAAACTTTCTTTTAAACTGTGAAAATTGGAAAAAAGGTGAGGTCTGTGAGACCGCTATCGACAATTTTAACTGTTGTTAAACGAAAGAACGTTTATGTACTGATACGTTTCGTATCCGATTACTATAAGCTCTTTTGGGTACTTTTCGGTTAGCCGGGCGCCAGTGTTATATATACGTACATTATATACGTACATTATATATATATATGCATATGTTTTATATACACACATATATATGTATGTAAATATGTATATATACATATTTATGTATACATAATACTGGCTCCCGGCTAACCGAAAAGTACCCTCTTTTGTTAAGGCTGTTCCCAAATCCAAAGGGTCAACTTTTTGACATAAGTTTTAATTCATTTTTCTTTGGAAACGCATAAAACTAGAAGGTGTTGTTAATCAGCAACTATGTCATCGAACTGTTTTTTCCGTTTTCTTGTAAACGCAACAGATCTTTCAGAAAATGCTGTCAAAGTTGGAATTTTGAACCGAACTTCCGAACGAAAGAAGAAAATTCAGTTAGTAACGGGAGAAAAATGCCGTGTCACGTGATCAAAATCGCTTATAACTCAATAGGTGATTGGTTGATCAAAAAATGGAAAACACAGTTCGATTCCAAATCGCTTCCATGGTCAGGCTTTCCAATTTTATATCTTTCCGTTTAAAAATGAATTTGTAAATATGTCAAAACGTTTTGAGCTTGTTGAGCAATTGAGAACAGCCTTAAACAAGCACATCGGTGTGATTATATAAAGGACACTGAAACGTGTATTTTACATGCAGATCTTGGTTTGAGGGAGCGTATAGGCTAGTTCGGTAGTCCAATTTGATTGTTGAAAAGCATTAAATGGAAAGAGAAGTCAATGCTCCAATAAATGGGATTGTAGGGGGGGGGGGGGTACTTGCACAACGCATCCAAAAATCATCTTGATAATCATTCACAGGCACACAGATGGCTACTTAATATCAAGCGCTCATATGTAACTTTAATAAGAACTATGCACTCTCATCTTGATCGTTTCAACCTAGGCAAAACGAATCCAAATGATACAATACGCAATAAAAATTTATAAAATAGCTTTTGCGAAAAACGAAACAAACTAGTTATATTTTACTATTACCGGAAAAAATAGAAGGTAGGTACTCTTCTCTTGAAATACAAACTGAAGTGAGATAAGCAGCTGGCTCTGCGAATACAAAAGGTATACGTTGCAAATCATAATAACTATTATGAGGGGAGGCAGATGTTCACAATAAAAAAAGGGGGGCGAATGTAACACAGATGGCAACTTTCGCTCAGGGGCTTGACAGATCAAAGAACTCAGAGAGATGAGGAGTGATGCAAAAGAGAAAGGGATGGAGCATGTATGGAACTCGTGAGGAAGCAATTGTTTAAATACCTGAAATTCCATGTTATAAAGGGAACAAGTTATGAATGAGACGAGAACAGAGAGACAGCTGATACTGAACCTTCATTTTGTAATTATAAAAAAAACATAGAATTTCAAATATGAAAATAAAAGAGTAGAAAAAGCAAAAGGGAAAGTAGCAAAAAAAAAAAAAAAAAAAAAAAGTATTACTTCATACAAGCCACGTGTACAATATTCACACTTTTTTTTAAGAGACAACAAATAAGAAATAAAAATGCGTTTTTACTTTTTTTAATGCCAGAAAATGCTGAAAAATTTATAAAATTCACTTTAGCATTACGGTCTAAGTTTTGGTCGTAGAAGAATGAAATTTTTGCTGTTTTATTTGTTAGAGTATGGAGAAAGTTTTTCTAAATATAACATAAAAAGCCCAGATACCGTACAAAAATTTAAATTTCTAAACTAAAAAAAAAAAAATCAGAAAAAATAAATGTATTTCATATAAACTAACGATTTATAAATAAGCTAATTAGCCAACAATAAGAATGGACGCTCGGCATATATCAGTAATGTATCTCTATAACAATAGCCTAAGTCATGTGACTATCATCAACAGTTTCGAGCTGACCGCCTCGCTTTTTATATGCAGACGGTCATTTTTGTACTTTAATGTTGTCGGGCGCAGGTGATAAATCGCCAGATATTGTTCCTTCGTCATCAATTCATCTATAATCTATATTATAATAATCCAAGTCATTTGAGTGTCATTAACAATTAAGGGCTAACCCCTTCGCTTTTCATATGCAAGGTGGCCATTTTTTTTTAATCAAAATTATTATTATTTTTCTTTTTTCGAATAAAACTAAATAAAAATTGGCCATGATCGCAAAAAATTCTCGGTACTTTTATGTTAGCTGGTGCAAATCTCGCCAATAGCATTTTTTATCTCGCCGCAGTTATCATTTTTTATTTTTCGCGTGGTAAAATAAAGCAATGCTTTGATGTTGCAATTAAATGTCATGATTTATGGCATTAATTATTATTTATTATTTTTCTGTTCTGTTTCTGTTCTCTCTCTCTCTCTCTCTTTTTTTTTTTTTAAATAAGAGAGAAGTGAAAGTCATGAATTTTAAATGTTTCAATTTTAAATTAAAGTTATGTATTTTAAATAAAATGAGTGAAAGGATTATATTTAAATGAAATTAATGAAATACGTAAAAATGCGACGGTAACAATGTTTGGTGATTTATCACCTGCGCCCGGTTAACATAAAAATACCAAGTTTTTGATTTCTTTTTCAGAATTGTCCAATTTGGCGAAGGATTCAGCAAGTAAATTAAATTATGAATAAAAGTAACATGATACAATGCTTAGCACACATTTAAGAGAGACCAAACTGGTCGCCAAGGGTGACTAGTATCAAAATGCTAATGTTATTTGTATTTTCCTTAATTAGGCCATTCAGGGCTTAATTTGCGCCGGAGCTCACCGGAGCCCAGCTCCGGTACTTCTTTGATTTTAGTAAATATTTAAATATTGGTCGGAATTCACCGGAGCTCATAAATACAGGGCTCCGGAGCCCAGTGCAATAGCATTTTTTTGTATCATGAACGCTGCCAATTTTAAGGCTCTGTTCTGCACATTTACGATGTCACTTTCATTTGTAAGTAGATAAAATTACAATGTATTGTTATTCTGACAGAAAGCAATCGAGCAGTGTTTCCCCTTTTTCTATAAAAGCATTGCATTTTTCCGATAACGGTGTCAATTTTTGTTATTTAATATGATTCTCAGGGACTCACTACAAAAGGTTATTAAGCGGAAAAAATCGATTATAGTTTAAGATATGCACCTTTAATAGGAAATTGTAAAACGTTGTTTCATTCTTCAGCATATAAATATTATTTTTTGCAAATTTCATTCATTTTTTCATAAAAATGCATAGGTGCGAACTGTTCCTTTTTTGTGTTAACGCTATTTCCGAATTATAATCCTTACCATATTTAATCCCAGAATTCTGCAATTGATTAACATTAAAATTAGGCAAAGATTTCTATTCGGAAGGAGTGATAACTAAAAAGTGGAATAGTTGACAACTAAGTATATATGCTGACAGATATATTTAAAATTTTTATTTTGCTAAAAAAAAAGCTTTAAATTTTAGAAATAATGTGTGAAATATAAATATGCAGATTGGAGTCACTGGGGGTGGGGAGGGGGGGGGGCATGCTACGGTTGTTACTATTGCAGAATAGTAGGGCTCCGGTACTTTTTTTGTTAGAATTTAAGCCCTGAGGCCATTGGAAATTAAATGATAATTAAAAAATTTGTAATAATCCGATTGGAGCAGAATTAAGCATGTTCATAGATTTTCAATAACTTTGGACTAAAATAACCGTGTTTATCTTCTATAATTTGGTATATTTTAAGTTTTTTGGATTTTCAGTAGATTTTTTTTTTCCTTTATACGTATTTCTAATACATTTAACTTAATGTTTATATGTATTTTATTACTCTTGTAAAAATTATTTAACGACCTTCTTAGGATTTGCCGAAACTTCATCTAATTCCATATAAATAAAAATTCATTGCATATTGTGAATTGGTATTTGCCAACCTCCCACTTAATCATTCGGCACCATGGGTGCATATATGCACCTTCAAGAAGAGCATACAGAATTTGTTTTAGGCACCGGTAAAAAAGAAAAGTAATATGTGCGTTCTTTAATTAGAGCATTTTCGAGATTATTTAAGTAAAGAATTTTTTTTTTTTTTTTTAAAGTGGTGCCAACTGAATAAAATTTGTGTAAAAACCGCCGGTCCCGAAGGGGTTAAGGGGGAAAAAACTTTTCTGAAAACTGAATTTACCTAAATTAAGAATGAAATAAAGTGAATTTCAAATGACTACCACATAGAAGAAAACACATTCCATAAAATAAATTTTCTGATTCAAACTGTTTTTTTTTTTTTTTTTTTTTTTTTAAGGCTGTTCTCAACTGCTCTACTCAACAAGTGCAAAACATTTTGACACATTTACAAATTCATTTTTTAACGGAAAGATATAAAATTGGAAAGCCTGACCATGGAAGCGATTTGGAATCGAACTGTGTTTTCCATTTTTTGATCAATCAATTACCTATTGAGTTATATGCGATTCTGATCACGTGACACGGCATTTTTCTCCCCCTTACTGACTGGATTTTCTTCTTTCGTTCGGAAGTTCGGTTCAAAATGCCAACTTTGACAGTATTTTCTGAAAGATCTATTGCGTTTATAAGAAAACGGAAAAACAGTTCGATGACATAGTTTCTGAATAACAACACTTTCTAATTTCATGCGTTTCCGAACAAAAATGAATTAAAACATGTCAGAAAGTTGACCGTTTGGATTTGAGAACAGCCATTCAGAAACTATGTCATCGAACTGTTTTTTCCGTTTTCTTGTAAACGCAATAGATCTTTCAGAAAATACTGTCAAAGATTGCATTTTGAACCGAACTTCAGAACGGAAGGAGAAAATCCAGTCAGTAAGGGGAGAAAAATGTCGTGTCACGTGATCAAAATCGCTTATAACTCAATAAGTAATTTATTGATCAAAAAATGGAAAACACAGTTCGATTCCAAATCGCTTCCATGTTCAGGCTTTTCAATTTTATATCTTTCCGTTAAAAAATGAATTTGTAAATGTGTCAAAACGTTTTGCGCTTGTGGAGCAGAGCAGTTGAGAACAGCCTTTGTTCTCAAATCCAAAAGGGCAACTTTATGACATAAGTTTTAATTTATTTTTGTTCGGAAATGCATGAAACTAGCAAGTGTTGCTGTTCAGAAATTATGTAATCGAACTGTCTTTTTCTTTTCTTTCTTTCTTTCTTTTTTTTTTTTTTTTTTTTTTTTTTTTGCAAACGCAATAGATCTTTTAGAAAATAGTGTCAAAGTGGGCGTTTTGAGCCGAATATTTCCTCGCGAAAAATGAATAACCACTCAAAAAAAGTGGGGAAAACGTCTTTTTCACGTGATAAAAATCGCTTATAACTCAATAGGTAATTTATGTGTCAAAAAATGGAAAACACAGTTCGATTCCAAATCGCTTCCATAGTCAGGCCTTCCAATTTTATATCTTTCCGTAAAAAAATTAATGTAAATGTGTCAAAACTTTTTGCGCTTGTTGAGCAGAGCAGTTGAGAACAGCCTTAATTTATGCACGCTAGTATATATATAGCATAATATACCTCGTCGAAAGAGAATAATATTTCTTCAAAAGAAAAGAAAAATCTTTGTCTTAGTCTGCCAAACAAAAATTCGAAAAAAATGAAAAGCTGTATTTTTTTTATGTTTGCAATTTACCCACAAACAATGCGAAGAGGGAATAAAACAGGATGAAAATGGATGATATCACTGACACCCATGCTACCGAATAACGAATGTTAGATGGCACTTAATGACATCTTTTGAAGTAGGAGAAATGAGATAGTAGAAACAAAAGATTTTTTTTTTACTCCTCTACATACAACTGCTTCTATCTGTGAAACATGATGTCGTTTGCTAAAATGTGGAATTCACAGAGTTTTTTTTTTTTTTAGTTTTTTTTTTTAATTCTTTTGCGGGGTTTTTTTTTTTTTTTCATTCGCATTTTCTGTAGACTTCTGCATAACTCGGGGCAGTAACTCTAAGCTCATGAGAAGTCGCCATGTTTGGTCCGAAATATGATGCCCCCAAGATTTGGTGATCTATTTCGGGAAAGTCATCGTTGATTTCAGGTAGACACGTTTTTCAGAAAAGATCGGCAGAAATCCTCATATCCCCACCCTATGTACTATTTTTGGAATAATAAAATCTGTGTAAATGTATTTATTTTCATACTACCTAGCTTTTTTTTTTCTTTTGTTTAATTTTTATCTAATGAAAAGGCAGTGGTTTTTTCAAAGTAGGGCATTTTTTTTTTTTAATCTTTAGTTGTAAAAACGTATCTTTCTTTTAGATTACTTTTCTTTTTTTAAGTTTTCATAAACAAACTGTCATAAAATACGAAAATTAACCTCTGAGTTCCCGTGGTAATTTTTCACACTATTCATGGATTGCTTTATTTTTTTTTAATTTTGCTTTTATGAGACTGCGTTTTACAGTTTTTTAATCCATGATTTTTTCTTTTAGTCCAAATGCTTGAACATTAAATTATATTAAAAAGTCTTTTATTCTATAAAAATCCGCAAATAATGAAAAAATTAGAGATATACACTTTCAGTATGTTATAATGGCTGAAATTCCCAAGAATTAATTTAAACACTCCTTTAACGATGGAGTGTTCTGTATTTCGAATATTGGTAAGAGATTACGGTCATTCTTTAAATAGAAATCTTTACCTACAGTTAACAAATACAAGGGTATTATTCTATGTTCTTCATACTGACATGCGTAGCAATGGTTTGAATCCATCTAATTAATGTTTAGCAGTTTTCATTTTTATTTATTTTTAATTGGTGTGAAAATTAGCTTTTGTACTCTACCATAGCCATTATATACTTATGAATTTATAACTTATGACAACTAACAAATATCCTCATATCTACGATTTTCACAATTGTTCATATACAAGGTATTCCATAAATCAGTTCAGATTTCAAAAATTCATTTAAAAAAAAAGCAAATTTTCGTAAAGGAAGTAGCATTTATACGAAAATACTTGTCAAAGAGTCTCTTTTTTTTTGTGTGTGTGGCAATAGAAGAAAAAAAAAATCTAGTTCAAAAGAATCAAGTTCAGATTTCAAAAATTCGTAAAATTTTAACGGATTAACATATTAGACTATGGTTTACAGCTTAAGGCTCCCCAAAAGTAGAATTTTTCTTGGCCAAAAAAGTAAAACACATAAAAAAATCCCTTTAAAAATTCATGAGAATTTAATTAATTGTTGTATCTTCGTGCGGTTTGCACAATAAGACAACAAAAAATAATTCAAGGGAAGTTTGTATTTTTTTTTCTTTTGCCACAGAAAATACGGCACTTTGACAAATTTTTTAAGGCTTTTCTCAACTGCTCTGCTCAACAAACGCAAAACGTTTTGGCACGTTTACAAATTCATTTTTTAGCGGAAAGATTAAGAAATTGGAAGAAATCTATGGAAGCGATTTGGAATCGAACTGTGTTTTTCATTTTTGATAAATAAATTACCTATTGAGTTATAAGCGATTTTGATCACGTGCCAAACATATGTTTTTCGTCCTTTCTTGAGTGTTTATTCTTCTTTCTCGCGGAAATTCGGTTCAAAACGCCCATTTTAACACTATTTTCAGAAAGATCTATTGCGTTTGCCAAAAAAAAAAAAAAAAAAAAAAAAAAAAAAAAAAAGGAAAAAACAGTTTGATTACATAGTTTCTGAACACCTGCTAGTTTCATGCATTTCCGAACAAAAATAAATTAAAACTTATGTCATAAAGTGGCCCTTTTGGATTTGAGAACAGCCTTAAAATGTATTTTTGACTTGTGAACGGACTTATGGGACCCTGTACTTTTATATTCCATTTTAACACTTTCACGACCAAAAACCGGAGTTCTCGTTTTCATTCAAAAGACATCATTGACTAAGGGCTTGGCTTCTACCTTATAGAAAATGCATTTATATCATGTTGTCCTTATTTTTTTAGATTGTTAGACATTTTATATTAAATTCGTACATTGAAAGATATTTACCGATGCAGAAACTTGCGGAACCTATCTACAACCCCAATTTACAAAAGACTTTTAGAACAGGGAGGTGCTCCTACTGTTTTAAAATTCAGATTTGATAAAAATTGCTCGTCGGCAATGTGTTAATAGTTTTGTAAATAATGTGCTAGTGTAAAAGTTTTGTAATTTAATTCGAAATTAATTGCAAAGTTTATTAAAGCTTTTACATACACACTCAGGAGGAAAAATAAAATAACAATTTTATGATAGGTTAAACATGCACAAGAAAAAAAGGTAATGTAAAGTAGATATTCTTTCCATGATAATCTTCTTCATTAAAAATTTATATTACTTTATGTTATGCCCGTAAATTAAATTAATGAATTATAATAATGATCATAAATTACGATTTTTATTTTAATGAAGGATTTTTCATGTTTTCTGTTTGTGGTTTCTTTATGTTTATTTTCTATTTTATTCCTCTTTTATTTCTTTTAAAATATTCTAACTATCTCTTGAATTGCTCTTTAAATCCATCCAGCTGTTTAAATAGTATGCCCTGAGTTACTGAATTTATGTTATGTATACATTGCGTTTTATGACTTTATTTTGCAGAGCGACAGTATATTTGTACGTTTTCTTACTTTAACGACTTTATAACATAATAGCCCGCATTTTGTGACGTTGCTGAAAAATATCCTGGGAGATTTTTACCTTTGATATAACAAACCTCGCCCTTCCTGTTAACCGTAAAAGTCAACTAGAGAGTAGAGAAGAAAAAATGTCGAATTCTCGAAAGGTGGTCCTTTGGTAATTCAGTTCACAGCTGGCTTCTGCAAACAGTGTTTTAACAACTTTTCTGAGAAATTTCATATTAGAGACGCAGTAAATTATCGTCTGCTACCTGAGTTGAATTCTTTACCTGTTTTTTTCCTTATCATATTGCTCATATTGCATGTTTACTTATCACCGAAACTGGATGTTGAGACGCTGTTAGAATTTTTATGTTTGTCTGCATGCCCCCACATTACTGCTGCCCCTTTTGGAAAAAAAAAATAAAGAGGAAGTATACCTTTTTATATGCAACATGAATGTCATAGCTTTTGATTTATGTAGAAACATATATTGCGTAGAAACCTTTATTTTGAACTTTTCTTAATAAATGTAGAAACATTTATTGAGAAAAAATATTGAACCCTTTTCTTTTCTACGTCAATGATTTTTTTTTTCTTAGTTTCAAGTCAGTTTTTTGTTTGTAAATATGAAATATTTCCTTAAAAATTATAAAGGTTTAAAAAATAATAATTACATATTTAATTTTTGAAAGGGCAGGCATCCCGCTATAATTCGGTTTTAAGCTGGAAACAATCTCTTAACAATGTTTATGGGATTTTTTTTTTTTTTTTTTTTTTTTTTTTTTTGCTTCTAATCAGTTTTTTGCTTATAAATATGAAATATTTCTTAACAATTATAAAGGTTTATAAAATAATAATTATTTAAGTTTTGAATGGGTATGCCACTATAATGCGGTTTTTAGCTGGAAGCAATGTTTTAACGATGTTTTATAAGATTTTTTTTCTGTTTCCGGCCAGTTTTTTGCTAACAAGTATGAAATATTTCTTTAAAAATTATAACGGTTTATAAAATAATAATTATTTAATTTTTGAAAGAGTATCCCAAAATAATTCGGTCTTAAGTTGAAAACAATATCTTAACAATGTTTTTTTTTTTTTTTGTTTTTTTTTTTTTTTGCTGTCTCTCTAAGAATTTCATCTAGTATTTTGCCTCTAAAAGAACAGGAAATACTTGTGCAAAATTTATACAGTCTAATAAAATACAAGGATGCCACGTTTCTTCCTTTTGGCGGATTTCCGCTTTTCGTGTTATTTTAAAAATCGATCGTCGATTTGCGCAGAATGGAAAAAAAAAGAAAATATCGCGTTGATGTGCACCGCGAAAGAAACGAGAATTTCGTCAAACGACCCATGAATAAAATCGCAAATTTCGGTCAGACACTCGACCAAAAAATCGTGACTTTCGTCAAATGATCGCGGAAAAAAATTGAGAATTTCATTGAACAATTCCAGAACAAAATCGTGAATTTTGTGAATCGCTCGCGGAATAAAATCGCAAATTTAGTCAATTGTTCGAGGAAAAAAAATCGTCAATTTCGTCAATCGATCGCAGAAAAAAAATCACTAATTTCGTTAAACAATTGCAGACATTAATCGGGAATTTCTTCAAATAATCGCGTAAAAAAATCGCGAAATTTATCAAGAGGTCGCATAAGAAATCGTAAATTCCGTCAAGCAAGAGCAGAGCGAATTTCGTCAAATAATCGAGGAATAATATCTCAAAATTCGTCGAACGATCGCGGAAAAATGGCGAATTTCGTCAATCGGTTGTGAAAAAAATCGTAAATTTCGTTAATAGGTTGCGGAAAAATTGCGAATTTCGTCAAACAATTGCAGAAATTAATCTAGAATTTCGTTAAATAATCGCGGAAAAAAATCGCGAATTTTGTCAAGAGGTCGCGTAAAAAAATCACACATTTCGTCAAACAGTTTGAGATATTAATTGCGAATTTCGTCAAATGGTCGTGGAAAAAGATCACGAATTACGTCAAATGATCGCGGAAAAAATCGCGAATTTCATCAAGAATGCGTGTAAAAAAATCGCATTTTTCATAGTCGGATGTGTAAAAAATCGTAAATTTGAACCAAGTTATGGTTTTTTGTGCATATAAAAATTATAGTTAACTACTTAATATTCACGTTATTTACTTCTGATAAGAATACATGGAAAACAAATTCTACATTTGGGTGAAAGAATGTCAATGTCAATGTAGTAAAAAACTGTAAATGTTGACAGGTACTAGTTTTTTTTCAGCCCATCTATGAAAATGCAATATATGTAGTACAGAAAATACTATTAAACATTTTAACGCAAGAAATTCGTCAGTGTGTTTGTTTTATATTCAATACAATATAGTTCATAAAATTTATCCATAAAGGTTGTGAAAAATGTCGTAAATTTTATTTTCACACGTAATTTCCTTTTTTTGTTATTTTCTGAGTGGCATCCTGGAATAAAACAATAACTCACGAAAAGTGATATAATAAAACTAATTTACAGTACCGAACAGTATCAGTTGCCGAAAAAATTTTAGCTGTTGCTGACTACATATGATATGCTATTTTCAAAAATATAATTAGGATATTTTAATCAGCTCTAGTTTCTGAGTTTCAGCTATGTAGGTATTAAACAAAAAAAAAAAAAAAAAAAAAAAAACATGTATTTACTAAGAAAAACTTTACTAAAAAATTAATTAATCATTGAGTTCTAAAAAACTTCGTTTTAAAGCTCTTCTCCGATGTGTAGACTTTGGAAAATGACGTATCAGAGACCAACAATAGTCAGACATCATATTCGTATCCCAAAAACCCTGATAGCGCTCTCCCATGACGCGTAAGTCCTGATGCATACGCTCTCCCTGCTCTTCGCTCATATCTCCTAAATTTTCCGGAAACCTGTCCAGGTGACTATGGAGGAAGTGGAGTTTTATGCTCATATTGCACCCCATATTTTTTAATTGTAGCAGAAGGTCTTCTACAAGTTCAATATAATTTTCAGATTTTTTATTTCCGAGAAAATTCTGCATCACAGAGACGAAAGCTGTCCAAGCCTTTAGTTCTAACTCAGTCATAGAATTTCTAAATTGAGTATCTTTCGTAAGTTGTCTGATTTGGGGGCCATCAAAAATATCGGCTTTAATCTTTTCCATAGTGAGCTGAGGAAATTTCTGGCAAATGTAAGAAAAGCAGTTCCCGTCTTTATCTAGTGATTTTACAAACTGTTTCATGATGCCCAGTTTTATATGTAATGGTGGAAGGATAATTTTGTCACGAGCTACTAATGAATTGTGGACTATATTGTGCTTTTCAGGCTCCATATTTTCTCTCAAGGGCCGGTTTTTTCTTACCCAATGCTGTTGTTTAGCTCTTCTGTCCCAAAGACATATAAAACAGGAAAACTTGGTGTAACCACTTTGTTGACCGAGAAGAATGTTGACCATTTTTAAATCGACACAAATTTGCCACTTATGGTCATTGGATTTTATTTCGTTCAAGACTAGCGAAATATTACAATATTCTTCCTTTAACTTTGTACTGTGGGCAATAGGTACCCCAGCGTATTTATTTCCATTATGTAATAGAATACATTTTAGGCTACGTTTTGAGCTGTCAATTAATAAACGCCATAAAAACAAGTCATAAGTGAACATTATCAACCATAGAATTCACGGCAACAGACAAAAAGTTTAATTTTGTAAACTAGTGTAATTTAATTCAGTCAATCACTTAAAACTTTTCATTTTACAAGTATTCTTTTTTTTTTTCTGTAATATTAAAGATTAGATATATAGGGGTCCGTAAGGGTGGGGATGAAGGAGCAGGCCCATTCCCCTCCTTATATTTAGAAATTTAATAAACTAAATTTTCTTTACCTCAGATGATTTTTTTTAAAGTTATTATATAAGAAAATAACTTATTATCATCAAAATAAAAATATTGATTTTGATAATGTCGCCGATTGTGTTACGAAACTAGTAAATCTGTTTATTAAAATGCATTTATAATCCTTTAAGTGTATCACCTTTTAATATATGTACCTTTATTTTGATTTTTTTTTTTCTAATGTAAAGATCTCCGTGAAATGCAATTGGTGAGCAGGTTCTCCATTTTGAAAAATCCGGTATAAATTTATTTTTGAATATTAAGTATTTCTTAATTATTCTGTATTACTTTTTATGTTGACACTTTAAAACAAATTTTCTTCCACAAAGACTTCAGACAAAAAATTCTTAGTTTAGCTTATTTCGTGTTTCTATTCTCCATTAAAAATAATAATTATAATAATAATAAAAAAAATAATAATAATAAATGCTGCCTGCGCTGCAAACTCCAGGCACATCCGTTCCAAAAATTGGCCCCTATCTAGCTAGATTGCTTTCAGTCGGTGCCCATGAACAGATGTTCAAACAAACAGAATGCAAACATTATTCCTTATGCTTTATACTTTAATGTCTAAATATGCTTATTAAGCGATTAAATAAGGCAAAGATCGGAAAAGATGCAGCTATTTTGAATTTTAAAAAAGATCTTCAATCTAGTTACAATGGCCAAACTCGCAAGCGAAATAAAAATATAACTTGAGTAAAAATGAAAAAAAAAAAAGCAAATGTGAATAATAATGCGAAAATATGGATGAGATTAAAAGATTTACGAATAAGATTATTGTTCAAATCAATAAATTATACCACAGAATTCAAAACACATAACTTTGAAGATACTGCAGTGGTGTACCTAGAAATCTTTTCTTACAAATTAGACTTCTCGCTATAACACCGGAAAGTATCATTATAGTTTAAGAATATTTCCTTACTCGTTTTGCAATGTTTTCTGAAACTTAAATTAAAGACGCAATAAATATTCAGTATTCGGCTTTTTGTATCACGCTATTCTCTAAAATGTATATTTCAAAAAATAGCGTGTTACACTACAAACTACGAGAAAGTGTAGCGACTACTGTAGTTTCGCTTCTTGTAGCGTGCTATACATCCGACCTCTGAGCTGAGCTAAGGCTAAATAATATTTATACATTTTATGTGTATAAACTTTATAAAACGGTTATCAAATAAAAGGTTTGTCTGTAAGATAAACCTTTAAGGTTGTTCTCAACTGCTCTGCTCAACAAGCGCAAAACGTTTTGACACATTTACAAATTCATTTTTGACCGGAAAGATATAAAATTGGAAAGCCTGACCATAGAAGTGGTGTGGAATCGCACTGTGTTCTCCCTTTTTTGTCAAATAAATTACCTATTGAGTTTTCAGCCTATTGAGCCTGGCCTATATATACCTATTGAGCCTGGTCATGGAAGCGATTTGAAATTTAACTATGTTTTCCATTTTTTGATCAATAAATTACCTATTGAGTTTTAAGCGATTTTAATCACGTGACAAACACGTTTTTCGCCAGCTCTTGAGTGGGTTAACTACTTTCGCGCGGAAATTCTGTTCAAAACGCCCACTTTGACACTATTTTCTGAAAGATCTATTGCATTTGCAAAAAAATGGAAAAAACAGCTCGATTACATAGTTTCTGAATAACAACACCTGCTAGTTTCATGCTTTTCCGAACAAAAATAAATTAAAACTTATGTCATAAAGTTGCCCTTTTGTATTTGAGAACAGCCTTAAAGCTCCTCATCAGTCAGGCTGGAAGTTCCGCTCTCTAATGCTAAATCTATGGGCTTGGAATGCATCCGACATTTCCAAATTTATCCCCAGAAAATGAAAAAAAGTTTTTTCTGTTTTCTGTATGCTCTTCTTGAAGAATGTTTCTTTTTCTTTTTTATTGCGCAAGAAATTTTTAAAATGCAGTGTTAGTTTTACTTAAAGTGTTAAAATCTTGCTTTCAACTCGCCTGCTTCACTTTAGATTTTAACACTTAAAATATAAAATTAAATATACACTGTAGAAACATTTTGGAAAATTAAACAAGTTAGAAATTGCACGTCAAACGTGGCAAATGATCGTACCATAACTAGTTTTATAAAAAAAAAAATGTTACACCGCATATTGTACTGAATGTATATTTTAGTGCATATCAATTTCATTCTGTTTGAAAGGCAACGTCATTAAAATGCACTTGAAATAATTTTTCCCATTGCCCGTAATGTAAGGGAAAAATTTTGACTGTCCCTGTAATTAACCTATACATCCAATTTTCATAAAATTTGAAATGCCTCAATAAAATTTTTCAACAATTATATATTTAAAATTTAAGACCAGTCGGTTGGGTAGTTTTTGCTCTGTTATATGCGAACGGGCAGACAGACGGACTGAACGACGACTATAAGTGCTACGTATTTATATAATTACGAAAGCACCTAAAAAGAAAGAAATATACTTCAAAAAGAGCATACAGAAAACATTAGGTAAAAATTTAAATTTTCTTAGGAGAAATTTGGGAAATACGGGTGCATTCCAAGCCTATAAGTGTAGCATTAGAGAGGGGAATTTGCGCCCTGACTGATAACAAGCCTAACTTCCTCTCTCTCTCTCAAAAAAAAAAAAAAAAAAAAAAAAAAAAAAAAAAAAAAAAATGGGTGGAGGTACAGAAAATATAAGGTGAAAATTTTAATTTTCCTAGGAGAAATTTGGGAAATGCGGGTGCATTCCAAGCCTACAAGTGTAGCATTAGAGAGGGGAATTTTCGCCCTGACTGATAACAAGCCTAACTCCCTCTCTCTCTCAAAAAAAGGGGGGGCGTGCAGAAAATATAAGGTAAAATTTTAATTTTCCTAAGAGAAAATTGAGAAATACGCGTGCATTCCAAGCCTATAAGTTTAGCATTAGAGAAAAGAATTTGCGCCCTGGCTGATAACAAGCCCAACTTCCTCTCCCAAAAATAAGAGGAGGGGGGATACAGAAAATATAAGGTAAAAATTTTAATTTTCCTAGGAGAAATTTGAGAAATACGGTTACATTCCAAGCCTATAAGTTTAGCATTAGAGAGGGGAATTTGCGCCCTGACTGATAATAAGCCTAAATCCCCCTGTCTCAAAAAAGGGGGGGGGGGGGGGGGCGTGCAGAAAATCTAAGGTAAAAATTTTAATTTCCTAAGAGAAAATTGAGAAATACGCGTGTATTCCAAGTCTATACGTTTAGCATTAGAAAGGAGAATTTGCGCCCTGGCTGATAACAAGCCTAACTCCCCCTGTCTCAAAAAAAGGGGGGGCGTGCAGAAAATATAAGGTAAAATTTTTAATTTTCCTAAGAGAAAATTGAGAAATACGCGTGTATTCCAAGTCTATACGTTTAGCATTAGAAAGGAGAATTTGCGCCCTGGCTGATAACAAGCCTAACTCCCCCTGTCTCAAAAAAAGGGGGGGTGTGCAGAAAATATAAGGTAAAAATTTTAATTTTCCTAAGAGAAAATTGAGAAATACGCGTGTATTCCAAGTCTATAAGTTTAGCATTAGAAAGGAGAATTTGCGCCCTGGCTGATAACAAGCCTAACTCCCTCTCCCAAAAATAAGAGGAGGGGAATACAGAAAATATAAGGTAAAAATTTTAATTTTCCTAGGAGAAATTTTGAGAAATACGGTTACATTCCCAGCCTATAAGTTTAGTATTAGAGAGGAGAATTTGCGCCCTGACTGATAATAAACCTAAATCCCTCTCTCTCAAAAATAGGGGGGGGGGAGGGATACAGAAAATATAAGGTAAAAATTTTAATTTTCCTATGAGAAATTTGAGAAATACGGGGGCATTCCAAGCCTATAAGTGTAGCATTAAAGAGGGGAATTTGCGCCCTGACTGATAACAAGCCTAAATCTCTCTCTCTCTCAAAAAAGGGGGGGGGGGGTACAGAAAATATAAGGTAAAAATTTTAATTTTCCTAGGGGAAATTTGTGAAATACGGGTGCATTCCAAGCCTATAAGTGTAACATTAAAGAGGGGAATTTGCGCCCTGACTGATAACAAGCCTAAATCTCTCTCTCTCAAAAAAAGGGGGGGGGGGGGGTACAGAAAATATAAGGTAAAAATTTTAATTTTCCTAGGGGAAATTTGTGAAATACGGGTGCATTCCAAGCCTATAAGTGTAGAATTAGAGAGGGGAATTTGCGCTCTGACTGATAACAAGCCTAAATCCCTCTCTCTCAAAAATAGGGAGGGGGGGGGGGATACAGAAAATATAAGGTAAAAACTTTAATTTTCCTATGAGAAATTTGAGAAATACGGGTGCATTCCAAGCCTATAAGTTGTATTAGAGTGTGAAATTTGCGCCCTGGCTGATGACAAGCCTAACTCCCTCTCTCCCAAAAACAGGAGGGGGGATACAGAAAATATAAGGTAAAAATTTTAATTTTCCTATGAGAAATTTGAGAAATACGGGTGCATTCCAAGCCTATAAGCTTAGTATTAGAGTGGGAAATTTGCGCCCTCGCTGATGACAAGCCTAACTCCCTCTCTCCCAAAAACAGGAGGGGGGATACAGAAAATATAAGGCGAAAATTTTAAATTTCCTAGGAGAGATTTGAGAAATACGAGTGCATTCCAAGCCTATAAGTTTTGCATTAGAGAGGGGAATTTGAGCCCTGACTGATAACAAGCCTAAATCCCTCTCTCTCAAAAATAGGGGGGGGGGGGATACAGAAAATATAAGGTAAAAATTTTAATTTTCGTAGGAGAAATTTGAGAAATACGGGTGCATTCCAAGCCCATAGGTTTTGCATTAGAGAGTGGAATTTGCGTCCTGACTGATAACAAGCCTTAAGAGGACTTATCTGGTGGTGTAGAAAAAAAGTGGAATACCATGTTATCCTATGGGAAAAATACTTATCCTTCTTGTTCATTCAAATTTGGAAATTTCAACAATATATATATATATATTTTTTTTTTTTCTCTCTTAAGCACGTAGAGGTTCTTTATTCCTCTATAAGTTAAAAATATTCTTAATATAATTATGAGTATTTTAAAATTTGTGTTAAAGTTTCAAAAAATACTGAAAAGTATAAAAAGTACTCTTTACTCGTTTGTAACTTTGTAACTTTGGACTGGGAAAAAATATAAAAATTTGGCGCTTACAGAAGGATAAAGAACCTTCCTATCTATGGGCTGAAAAAAATAGTGTTGAAATTTCCAAATTTGAATGAATAAGAAGGATAAGTATTTTTCCATAGGATAACATAGGAGTCTACGTTTTTCTTCCTCACCAAATAAGCCCCCTAACCCCACTCCCTCTTTCAAAAAAGGGAGAGTGGCGGAAGTCTGGACTCTCAATGCTTTGGTAACTAACATGGAACGCTAAACACTTTTTCCCCCGAGAATCTCTCCTAAAACATAGAACAGATTGAAAGAAGGAAAATAGTTACAATTATTGAGTACCGTATTTATTCGTGTATAATGCCATGATGAATAAATTTTTCCAAATTTTTATACATCTAAAAAGTGGGATGCGCATTATATTTGGACCATTTCTGATAGCTATATATTTAATAAAATCACACATGCTTTTTCACTACGTTACTGGACTACAACACGTAAATTTCGTGATAAAACACGAATATAAAAGCAGAAAGTAAAAAACAAGTTGGAAATTGCTCGTCAAACGTGGCAAATGAGGTGCGTTCGTACTATAACTAGTTTTATAAATATTTTTTGCACCGCATATTGAACTGAATGTATATTTTAGTGCACTTCATAAGTGCATATCAATTTCATTCTGTTCGAAAGGCTGTAACATCCTTAAAATGCACTTGCAATATTTTTTTCTCATTGGCCGAAATGTAACGGAAAACTTTTGACTGTCACTGATGTCATCAAACTATACATCCAATTTTAATAAAATTTGAAGTGACTCGACAAAATTTTGCAACAATTATATATTTAAAATTTCAGACCATTCGGTTGGGTAGTTTTTGCTCTGTTATATGCGGACAGACGGACTGAACGGCGACTATAGTGCTACGTATTTATATAATTACGAACGCACCCAAAAAGGGAAACAAATGCACTCTCCTTGAAACTTTTTTGAAATATTTATCGACGCCTGAAATCGATAGTATATACACTATATATGGTCATTAATGACCGGCAACTTTCAATTTTAGACATTTTGTCGAATATTTAAAAATATACTTGTCAGATTCTTCTGGAATTTTAGTATTAAAAAGAACAGGTTTGACTTCATATTTATCAACGTCGATTTGATAAGAAGGACAATTAGGGGGTCGACAAAAAATTAAAGAAAAAATAATACTTGGTATCACCCTGTAAAATTAAATGCACGAAATGGATCTATCGCTACGGAATATACATAAGCAGATATTGTACAATATGTGTATTCATTTGTGTAAGAATAGCATGTATATTAATAGAGATATAGCGATTTTTTTTAATTAAAAAAATTCTTGCTTTTTTTTTTCTTATAACATGCAGGGTTTTTAACCAAATTTAACGCCAGTTTCAGAAAAATTGAAAAAAATGTAGTAGAAACAATATAGTGCAATTATAATATAAATATATTAAATATTTAAGAAAATATAGGCAGTTGTATAAAAAATTTTTTATCTGCGCATTTGCGAACGATAACAGGAACTTTTTGCATAATTTAATAGTCAACTGGAGCAACTTATTAAAAAAAAAATCAATCAAATATCGTAAAAACTCAGAGAGATACCGGCTTTAGAGTGAGCTGTTTTTCAGTTTCTCACCAAAACTCGCTGAATGATAAGGGATTGCCCACAAATTGTTATTTTTAAGATATCAGACAGCATTCGGAGCAAGTTCTTTGAAAAAGCTATTAATAGTTTACGGTTATGTTTAGGAAGATTTTGACTCTAAACTACGATAAAAAGGAAAATGTAGTCCATACATTATTTACATTTAAGTAAATTGAGGAGTTTATGGTAAAATTTTATGAAATTTAGCCCAATACGAAAAACACTCTACAGTAAATTCTATCGCATATATATGTATTTTATGTATACGTGTAGTTTGTGTGACAGTGGTAAAGATAATAAACTAAAATTTAAGATATAGATTTTTTATGAGTTAAGAGTCAATAACTTACAGTTTGATTTTTATAGTGATATTTCAGTAGCCTTTTGAGAAATTTGTTTTGCGTATCGAATTTTCACAGAAAAGTGCATTTTCTATAAAATACGTTTATTTAACTGAAACATTTACTTAACTATTTTAAACTTTATTTAACTTTTACTTAACAGTTATGTTAATTGGAAATTTACTGTACTTACCCATCAAGGTCTTCTTTTTTTGTGTGCTAACTATGTAACTAAAGTATCAATAAAAATAAAAAATAGTATACAAATTAGTATATCTGATTACGTTTAAAATGAGATTTTTGGCTAAAATTTTCGTTTTCCTTATATTACATTTTATTAAAGCCCACATTTTTAACTTTCCAAATCTGCGCTTACATTTATTGTATTATAAAAAAATATAAGTTATCAGAATTTAAAAACTACTCGATAGCTGTGAATGAAACCGGAAGTCACAAACATTTCAGCGTTATATTTTTTCCCCCTTCGAACAAAACCCGCCAAAACTGTATTTTAGATATAAACGGCACAAAAAAAGACCTTAATCGATAAATACAGTAAATTTCCAATTCACATAACTGTTAACTAAATTTTAAGTAAAGTTTAATGTAGTTAAGTAACTGTTTCAGTTAAATAAATGTATTTTATGGAAAACTTTTCAGTGAAAATTCCATACGCAAAACGGGATTTCTCAAAAAGCTATTGAAATAACACATAATATGAAATTGCAAGTTATTGACTCATAACTCATGAAAAATGTCCAATATATCGTAAATTTTAGTTTATTGTCTTCACCACTGTCGGACACAGAAAATACATATATATGCGATAGAATTTACTGTAGAATGTTTTTGCGTATTAAGCTGAATTTCACAAAATTTACAATAAACTCTTCAATTTACCTAAATGCGATCAATCTATACACTATATTTTCCTTTTCATTGAAGTTTAGAGTCAAAATCTTCCTAAACATAACCGTTAACTATAATGAAATAGCTTTTTCAAAAAACTTGCTCCGAACGCTGTCAGATAACTTAAAAATAAGAATTTGTGGACAATCCCTTATCATTCAGCGAGTTTTAGCGAGAAACTAAAAAAGAGCTCACTCTAAAGCCGATATCTCTCTGAATTTTTAAGATATTTGACTGATATTTTTTAATAAGTTGCTCCATAAAGTTGACTATTAAATTATGAAAAAAGTTAATTGTTATCTTTCGCGCATGCGCAGATGAAAATTATTTTATACAACTGCCCATATTTCCTTAAATATTTAATATATTTATATTCCAGTTGCACTATTTTATTTCTACTACATTTTGTCAATTTTTCTGAAACTGGCGTTAAATTTGGTTAAAAACCCTGCATGGTATAAGCAAGTATTTTTTTAATTTTTAGAAAAAATCGCTATACCTCTATTAATATACATGCTATTCTTACACAAATGAATACACATATTGTACAAGGTCTTCTTATGTATATTCCGTAGCGATAGATCATTTCGTGTATTTTATTTTACAGTCTGATCCCAAGTATTATTTTTCTCTTTAATTTTTTGTTGGCCCCCAAATTGTCCTCTTTATCAAATCGACGTTGATAAATATGAAGTCGAACCTATTCTTTTTAATGCTAAAATTCCAGAAGAATCTGACAAGTATATCTTTAAATATTAGACAAAATGTCTAAAATTGAAAGTTGCCGGTCATTAGTGCCCATATAGTGTATTTGCGCCTAATATGTCAACTACGAAATGAGTAAATATATACTATCGATTTCAGGCGTTGATAAATATTCCAAAAAAAGTTTCTCTCGAGAGAAAAATACACATTGCGGAAACCTTAATTTTGTGGTAATTTAACAAAAAGGGCGATTTTGCTCAGTATCAGATATTATGAGTAGTATATAAGAGTTTATATATAAGTGAATACGGCAATTTACGTTCGAGAAATAAAATTGGGAGTCAAAATTTTTACAGATTTTTATTTTCAAGTATGTTTCTCACTATATATAAATATATTTCTCATTTTTCCTTACGAAAAACATATTATATTACGATACATTACTGTAGTTGCTTACCATAATATTTTTTTCCCATTTTGTTTGTTCCTAAATAACGAGAAAAAATTGCTGTGTTTTACCTTTACCCAATTACTTTAAAAATACAATGAAGTGTTAAATTTTATTTAACATATGAGGCATTCTCACAAAATTTTAACTTTCAATATAAAAAACTGGTGAAATTAAACTTAATAAAATAACATTTTAAACTTATAGGCGAATGCCCTAATGATTCAAAATAAAGAAAAAATGGTCAGAAGCAACGATTTTTTATTTAACTGAGGTTTAAGTTAAACTTACGAGTTTAATTTTTCTTACCGTTTTACCTCTCTAACTTTTTATTTTCTTCTAAATTTTTGCTTATAATGAATTTGCATAGTACCCAAAGAACATTCAAATAAGAAATAACAACAATGTAGTATTTTTAGTTCAATATTTTGGTTTAAAGGGGTGTTAAAGAAGGGACGGTAAGGAAAATTACCACCTATGTTTAGGTAAATCATGTTAAGACTAAGTGATAGCTACTATGTTCATTGATTTTTAGAAACAGTTATTTACATTGGATCAAATTTTTTTTAAAAATTAATTTACCTCGAAAATTGTAGGAAAAAACCTTGAGGACGGTAAGACTGCCAATGAAGTCACGATGCTTGAAATTGATATTTAAATGCTGATTTAAATTCTGCAGTAAATTTCCTGTCAAAGAATTTTAGCCATTCTTTCTTTAGCATACTTCTGCATGATGAAAAAGTTGAAAAATATTCTGTGGCTGCATCTGAAGTGATTTTAATTTTAGCAAGAGGGACGGTAAGGAATCTAAAATCCAGGGACAGAGTTAAAAAAAAATAATAACAACCGTAAAAATGTATGCAGGTTAATTTTTTGCTACATATTTATATAAAACAATAGCCCCAGTTTCGGAAAAAAATTACACCGAATTACTTCTATTCAAACAATTTTATGCAGACAGCTCCAAAATTAAAAATCAGCATCAGGGACACGAGACGGTAAGGAATTTCGTGGTATATTTGGACCCCCAAAATCGTCCAAAGTTTATTTTTCTGGTTAATATTGTTATACAGTCTTTCAATGGGATGTTTTCCAGTATAAGAAAGAAATAATTAAAAAATATAAAATAAAATAAAACAAGAATATGTACTAAAGTAAAAATTATTATTCAGGGGCTTAAAAGTCAAAATTATGTGAGAATGCCTCATATATGTATTTTTTTCTTTCATTTTCTAATAAACTGGCAAAAGAAAAACTCAAAAAGTATTCGAATGTATATGTTTTATATGTGACCTTCACAATCCGGTTTTCTGTGCTTAAATGTTATTGTACACATAGGATAGAATACTACTGAATTCCTAACAGTCAAGATGAGCCATTAAAATTGCACAGTTTCGAAGAAAATTCTCTCAGCCGTGACTTTGTTAGCGAATCCGTTTCCTTTATTTAATTTATTTTCTATTTTTGGCTTTTTGCTGTGTGGCAACGTATAAATTGAAACTCAACCTTGTTAAGGCAAAGTGATGTTGCTTTTAGCATCACTTTTTTTTTTTTTTCGAAATAACTATCATTACCATCACGGGTGACAGTTGTTCGTAGTATGATTCGGAATGAATCTTGCTCCTTCGAGACGTATGATTCTAAATTATGTAATCAGAGCTGATGATTCTATTATTTTTTTTTTAGCCTTTCAAGGGCAAGTATCTGTTACTGTAATGTTGAAAACTCATGAGAATTTAAAGAAAAAGAAATCTTTTGAAAATAAATGTGTAGTTTAACCCCCCCCCCCCCCAATGTGTAAATTATAAAAGAAAAAATGTCTTCAAATAATCTGGTACAAATTTTGATTAAAATTAAGTCGTGTAAATAATGTACCATCTCCCTTGAAAGGGTTCACAGACTTCCAACGAAGGAGATATACAGTTGGTTTCAGATCAACCCCCCCCCCCCCTTTTTAAGTTTTGTTTTGGTGGTAGTGCCGTTTCAATTATATATATATATATAATAGTGCTAAGTGTATAACTCTTCCGGAGTGAACCCATCCGGATTCCACGTCGGTTTATCAACTTTCATTCGGCCATTTTTATTCAAAATTATTTTTTCGAATAAAACTATTTTTAGAAAGGTTATTCAAAATAAATTAACATTTGAGAGATGACTTACATTCAAGTATGTATATATTCTGAGATAACTTCAGTTGAAATTACTTTGGCAACTCAATCTTCCCCCTCCATAAGTAAACATTCGTTTGTATCGCATTCATTGTGAACTTTTATGCTTTGTTGGCGCCATCTATCGGTAGTTAAAATAAAAATAGTTTCTTTTGAAATTCTTTGAACTCTGAAGACATTGGGAAAAAATGAATAGTTTTTCTTATAAAATATAATTAGACTATCAGGAATATAATATATATATATATATATATATATCAATGCAAATAAAAAATTGTATTTTTGTATTTAGTAGTGAAAATAAATTTGTAATTTAATAAAAGAATTTGAGGAAAAAAAAATCTGTTAATGCAATTAATAGTTGCAATTTGCTTAAGTGATCTAAGATCATTTTTAAATGTCAAAATTTATTACAGGTTTCTTTATGCATGTTTTAAAAAAAATCAGGATTTAATCTGAGTTGAACTTTTTAAAATTTAAGTTTCTTCTTTTTTTTCTGATTTATGAGAAATTGAAGATTATTGATTTTTTTAAATGCAATGAACGAAGACGAAAGTTAATTGACAATATGTTTTAAAATAGCATTATTAGTACTAATTTGCATGTTTTTTGTGAAATAGTTCTTCAAATTTTGTGAGTGAAATTCTTCCTTGCAAATTAAGTTTCAATTAAAAAAAGGGCTATTTTCATAACTATTTTACCCCACCTGACCCTATTAGTCAGATAAGATAAAATTTATTACTTCATAATTATTTTGCAATGCTATATCAATCTTTTAAAAATGCAAACACGTCATTCTGGCGGGCTATCTTCTAGTTTCATTAGAATCTAAAAGGGACATGTTTGTCTGTCTGTATTATTTTCTCCATTTTTTTATTCTTTTTACAAAAATTGAGTAATCGTCATGGATTTTGAGTATGGGGCGATTCCGTGGAGAGTGTCACACACGTAACGCAGGCTTTAATTTGCATTTATTCAATTATTTATTAAATTTTAATGTTAATTCTGATTTTAAGTGGTATGGTAAATAAGTTATTAGCATATTTTTTAATTTAAATGTGTGGCAATGAAACTCACAGAAGTATATAATTTAATTTCATTACTCAAAATGTGCTTTTTTTCTACTTCAGAAAAAAAGGACATTTTGTGTATGAAATTAAATGATATATTTCTGTGAGTTTTACTTACACACATTTAAACTAAAAAATATGTTAATAACTTATTTACCATAACACCTAAAATCAGAATTAACATTAAAATATAATAAATAATTGAATAAATGCAAATTAAAGCCTGCGTTACGTGTGTGACTCTCCGCATGGAATCGCCCTATGGCGTTAAGGCTGTTCTTAACTGCTCTGCTCAACAAGCTCAAAACGTTTTGACACATTTACAAATTCTTTTTTTAACGGAAAAGTATAAAATTGGAAAGCCTGGCAATGGAGGCGATTTGGAATTGAACTGTTTTTTCCATTTTTTGATCAATCCATTACCTATTGAGTTATAAGCATTTTCGATCACGTGACAAACACGTTTTTCGACCTTTCTTGAGTGATCTTTCTTCCTTTCCGCAGAAATTCGGTTAAAAACGCCTACTTCGACGCTATTTTCTGAAAGATCTATAGTGTTTGCAAAAAAAAAAAATGGAAAAAACAGCTCAATGACATAGTTTCTGAACAACAACACCAGCTTGTTTCATGCATTTTCGAACAAAAATAAACTAAAACTTATGTCAGAAAGTTGCCATTTTGGATTTGAGAACACCCTTAAGATACACGGTACGGCTTTACCTTTTTAAAATAGTCGTCGTAACGTTTAATTAATTAATTACAGTGACACGTTAAAAATGTTAATATATCATTGTCTACTGTTGCAGAGCTACTGTGAGTTACTGCGGTCTCTGAGACCGCTTGATCGAAAGATGAATAAAAGACTCAATTAACTCTTTGGATACTGTTTCTGTACTATTCTTTATGTACAGGACTATTATATTTAAAATTCTATTCAGAAGTTTATCGCGATGGTACTAGGGCACCACACGAAACAAAATTTCACTGATTTTTATAGTTATAATACAGAAAATTACAAGTTAAACTGTAAACAAGTAACATAAAAATTTTGTTTTTAAAGTCAATTCCTACTTAGGTCATCAAAGAAAAATTTAATATAATCCCTTAAGCTAATATTAGTTTTTGTTGCATTAAAATATCTCAATTTGTTGATTTTCTATAATCAAGTAGGTTTACAATGGGACTCTATGGGAATTTGGCGAAATATTAGAGATATCGCCAAGTTGGCGTCACTTTTGGCGACTCATTTTGGCCGCCAAATTTGGCGATATATCGCCAAGTTGGCGACAAACTTGGCGGTATTTGGCGACAGAACAGGGTCCCCCCCTATGGTAACCCCTTATTGAAAATACTTTAATTGATCTTCAACAACCAATGGCCGCCATTTTGTTTCCCATGCAAAACTAAAATTAATTAATTTAAATTTAATTAATTAATTAATATTTGAAAAAACTGTATTAACATCAATTGTCATCCAGTACAAGTTTAAAAAAAAATTATTTCAACTTGATAGGATGAATAATGAGTATTTTATTAACGATTGAAAATTTGAACAAGTTAAATATATAAATAAATAAATAAATAAATATAGTGAAAGTGTGAGCTAATAGTAGGAATTGAAAAAAAGCAGCTGTTTGTGAGACCGCTAACAGTAGTTAAGGGTTAAAGTGAATGCGAATTTAAGACTTACATTGGGTCGGTTCGGTTTGGTGATAATCTTTTTTAGTTGCGTGTCGGGTTCGGAAATCCTTTTTTTTTTTTTTTTTTTTTTTTCCCAAAAGAATTCACGACATTATTTCAGATGAAAAAACTATTGTTTCAGCATAGATGAGTGTATATGTGTGTGTGTGCATTTTTCGACATAAAAGATAAAATTGATATTAGAATTATACAGCATTTTTCCATTTTCATTTCAGTTTTGTGTCGGTTTCGAGTCGGATATTATATGACCTGTACAGGACTCTAATGTGGATAACAATAATGGGTGTCACAAAACACGAACGTAAGAAACACTCCCCTGAAGTCGATTTTATTTATTTTTTATTTCCTCTTAAAACGTACTTGTCCGCTCAGTTCGTCAGAATTTCAACAAGCTGTGTTTTGACCCCCCCCCCCCCCGTTTCCTACTAAGAAAGGGTTTTCTTACTGCCGTTTCTTATTTTTTATGATTTTATCTCTATAATAATAGCCGAAGTCATGTGACTGTCATCAACAATTCCGGGCTGACCGCTTCACTTTTAATATGCCAAACGGCCATTTCGGCACTTTTATTTTAGTCGGGCGCAGGTGATAAATCGCCAAATATTCTTCCATCGCCATCCTTTCATTTAAAATATACACCTATCACCCATTTCATTTAAAACGCATAACTTTAATTTAAAATACATAAATTTTAATACATATATCAGATACATTTAAAATACACATCTTTCATTCACCTCATTTAAAATAAAATAAATAAATAAAGGTATTTTTCCAGTGTAGGTTCTTGGCAAGGAAAAAAACGGCATCTTATTTTCCGGCAATCTATATCCTATTTCAGGAACAGATGTCATATTCGCCCCATATTGGCGCGATTTTTTTCGGTTGCCAATTTGGCGAAAACATCAACAGCATAAACAACATAATCCGGGTTACCACATCAAGCCCTTTAGCGCAAGTTAAGTACCCGTTGCCTATATGATATTGGCGACAGAAAAAAATCGCGCCAATATGGGGCGAATATGACATCTGTACCCTATTTCATACACATAAGCAATTTTTTCCATGTGTATACAATTTATTTAATCTAAAGAAGGCAATACTAATCTATTTTTATATAGCAACAGAAGTAATTTGTATATAAACAAATATTGTATATATATGTATAATATGTTTCTATGCAAATAAATACACATAAACAAAAATAAAAAACTCACCAGGTTTGTTTTCATAGCTATTTATATATTTTGTCAACGTATTTAACTTTCTGAAGCCCTAATTGCGCCAAGCTTTAAAAAAATGCCAAGGCTTCTGTAGTGGAAAAGTATCTAAATAAATAATTAATAATAATAATAATAACATAAACTAAAATATTTCATTGCAACATCAAAGTATTGTTTCTAATTTACATTCACGTAAATATATATTCTAAGATAACTTCAATTTAAATTAGTTTGACATCTTATTGTCTCACTTCATAAAGTAAACAAACACAGGAGATTCATTCATCATGAACGGTAGAAAATATTAAACCATGAAGGTAATCATTCGCAAAGCAGGTTTTCCGACAATGAATGGACAATATTCTTATGATGTCATAGTAGGTAAATTGACTGCGCTAACGTTTGTTTACGGTTTGCATTCACGAGGGTTTTATTTTGAAATTTCTCTTAGTTACGTTACTTTATTGTCATATTTATGAACTCAGAAATCAAATTTATAAAAATAAAAGTATATATATTCATTATTTAATTATAAAGTAGTGAAAAAAATTTTAAGAATGCATGATTTGCAAAATTTAAACAAATTTATTAATACTAAAAAATAACATAGAAGTAACAGTATGTTTAAGTAAAATAAGTTTAGCTAATTAATGAACAAATCTAAGTTTAAACACTTAAAATTTCACTCATTTTTACAGCTACGAAATTTAAGTGGCATTTGTCAAAAAAGACGAAATACGCATAACAACAAAAAATGTATGAAATATTATCAACATCGCAAAGAATTCTTGATTTCTCTATCAGAATCTTTCGATTTGGGAAGGATTGAGCAAGTAAATTAGTTTAAGAATGAAAGTAACATGATGCAATGCTTAGCATACATTTAAGGGAGACCAAACTGGTCGCCAGAGGCGGCTAGTCATTTATGTATGGATATTTTTTTAAGCAAAAAAAAAAAAAAAAAAAAAAAACTATTCAGGGGCATCTTCAGAGTAATTTCCCGTAAATAGAACAGTTTAGTCGAAAAAGGGAAGTAGTAATGCACAGTAAGTAAGTTACAGTAATCATCTATTTTGAGAAGCTGATAGTAAAGAAAATCTTTTATATTGAAAGAATACCTTTCATAAAGAAACAAAAAATATAATTGAAATTTCAAATTCTGGATATATTCCATAAAAAAAAAAAAAAAAAAAAAATGCATCGGATTAATTATTAATTAAATTTGATCATTGAAATTGCATCAAAAGAAAATTGAATTCTTTTAAGGTTGAATAATTGTGAAATATTTTGTTCAGAGATAATTAGTATTTGAAAATGAGGTCATAGGCGTGGTATTATAAATAATATTGTATGGTACATTTCACTTCGCTTAAAATTGCATTTTTTTGTCTATCTGAAAGCATTATCTATTTCTTCAAAACATATTAATAAAGAGATTTTTTGGCACTGGGAAATACTTATATTCTGATTTTTCAGAAAGTAAGTATATAAAAATAAACGTAAAAAGGTAAATGATTTATATTTAATCTGAAAAAGCCTAGTGCAGGCAAATAGACCTAACTCTAAAATATTTTTCAATTTTATTAAGAAAGATAAAACAAGCAAAGGAAAATTGCCTATTCTCTGATCTCTTAAAGTAAACGTAAAAAATAAAAGTATTAACGTTTTAGTCTGAAAAAGTTAAGCGAAGACAGACTGAAGTCGTAATATTTTCCCATTATATTCAAAAACGATAAAAATAGAAAATAAGTATTCACGTTTTAATCTCAAAAACGAAGACAGGCATTCAATTATGCTGAATAACGATAAAAGAAAAGAAACAGTAAATATTTATAGTATTATTTCAAAATGTATAAAAATTAAAAAGTAAAAGCATTCATATTTTCATCTCGAAAAGCACAGGGTAAGTACAAAGGATGGACCCGATTTTAAAAAATCATATTTTCGAAACTACTGCACATATTACAATAAGTGATACATGAATTTAAAGAGAAATATAGTACCAAGTTTATTTCAGTTACAAATGTTCGATGTGTGACCCTCTGGTTACACGGCATACGTCCAATCTGTAACCCAGTTCGTTCCAAACACCAAACGCCCCATCCACCGGCGTGGAAGTTCCTCATTTAAGTAACTACGTACCTGCAAAGACCAATGAGGTGGGGCTCCATCCTGTTGAAACAAAAAATCTGCGCTGTCCTCAAGCGAGTGATGGTGATTTACCCTTAATCACATGGCCACCAAAATCCCAAGACCTAACACCATGTGATTTCTTTTTGTGGGATTACTTCAAAGACATTGTTTATGTACCACCAATGCCGAAAACATTACCAGAACTTAAAAAAAACGCATTTGTGCAGCATTCAGAACAATTGACAGAGTTATGCTACACAATGTTTGGAACGAACTGGATTACAGATTGGACGTTTGCCGTGTGTCGTCCGGTGGCGTGGTCAGTAAGCGGAGGCTGCTGTCACCCCGAGGGTCCGGGTTCGAGTCCCTGGGTAAGACATGGATGTAATTGTGAATGTCCCCTTGTAGTTACAGTGAAACCTCCATGTGCGAATACCTCCATTAAGCGACCACCTCCCTGAACGACCATTTTTTTCATGGAACAAAATTTATTCCCATAGACTCAATACTAAGTTTACCTCCATTCAGAGACCATCCCAGTTGAACTCCCTCCATGAGCGACCCATTTCTTTGAAGAAAGTGAAACAAATTCCATTTTTTCCTGGTCGCTTGAAGAAGGTTTTATTAGAAAAATAATTCCGGAGAGCGCATTATTCATCAAATTTCTAAACTAAGTTTAGAATTTGTCTTTATTCCGGTAACTTTTAAGTGTTTAAACAACTTTGTGCCTTTTTAGACACTGAATTTAACTCTGATGACAAATTAAGAATGGCGGTCAATAAACTCGCCTGCCCTATGCTGTTAGGAAACTCTCAAAGAAATAGATAAATTAATGAAATCGTCATTATTTGCTCCTTTCCAAAAAAAAATTTCATTTATTTACTGAATTTCGAATTATAGTTATAAAAGATAAAACCGTAAAATCAAAGCAAACGTCAATGTATTCATTTTTAAGTTCTGCAGTAATTAACTTACGTAATTAACTTTTGTTTTGATACTTAAATTTTAATATGTTTTCCTAATGTGAAGCAAAAAATTTAATAACATTAATTGTTACCTTTTTCAACAATTAAAATCTAGCTTTAAACATGACCTCCATTAAGAGACCACCTCTCGGAGCGACCAATTTTTATTGGAACGGAATGTGGTCGCAATAGGGAGGTTTTACTGTATATAATATATGTAATGGAAAATAAAAATTGTTGTGACTTGTTGTTGTTTCTATGTATAATAAGGATCATTCGAGGCGACAGCCATTGTAGCTATAGGCCCAAAGCATTCTCCACTTCGGTGGACTTCAAATGTCAAATGTTCAAATGACGTTTGCTGTGTAACAAGAGGGTCACACATCGAACATTTGTAACTGAAAAAAAAACTTGGTATATTTCTCTTTAAATTCATGTATGACTTATTGTAATAGGTGCAGTAGTTTCGAAAATATGATTTTTTTTTTTAATCGGGTTCATCACTTGTACTCCTTCTGTATAGTGCACACGTGCAAACAGATGGATGTCATAAATATTTTTCAGTTATATAAAAAAAAAAGGTTTAAAAAAATGAAAACAGAAATTATATTGTAATTTGATCTCAAAAAGTAAGTAGATGATCATATAAAATTGTTTAGCAGCGGAATCTTCCATTATGAATCTTTCCAGAGGATAGTTTTTGAAGCTGTTTCTATTTGCTTTTATTGTGTAGGAAGTTCTTCTCTCTCGGGTGGGAAATAAACTTGTTGAGGAGCGATTTTTGTCCCCAGAGTGCTTCTATAAATTGATTGTTTCCTCTACCCTGAACTCGAGCCTCACATGCCGTCCGGGGCTTTCAGATCTCAGTTGTTCTTCTAAACGAATTTCCCATCCACTGAAAGCGCTTTTTTTTTATTGTCAGGGCTCTATTTACTTAAAAATAAAAGCTTTAGTCATTTTAGATCCATTGGCATCTCTAAGATTTTTTTTTCTTTTCATGAGGTGGAGATAAGAATTAGTTTAAAAAAAAAAGGAAATTTTTTTTGTGTGTGCAAAAGATCCCATTTCTTATGATATATTGCACTAGTTAATTGTATAACTGAGAAATAGGTTGTAGGATAGTCTTTTTTTTTTTACTATTTATCCGCCCAACAATTCTAATCTTTGGGGGCGGGGGGGGGGGGTGTCAGTCTTTTTAGAAATTAAAATAGGATCCCCACACCCCCACTCCTTCGACTAAGATATTGAATGACACCAAAAATCGTATGTCTTCAGGAATTTAGCTTCTAATTAGATGAACTGTGTTTTTTAAACAATTATTAGTTATAAGTAATAAGATACTTGTTCCAATGTACTCCATAGTAGAATCCTGCACGGGTTGGGTACAACCCGACCCGAACCCGAAATTTCCATTTGAAGTCAACCTGCAACCCGACAAAAAAATTTCCCCGACCTGCAACTCTAACCGAACCTGCTAAATAATTTTCGACGACCCGCAACCCGACTCAAGTCCGACATATTTCAACCCACACCCGACCCAAGTCTGAAATACTTCACCTCATAAATGAAAAAAAAGTAAATGGTGTTTTAATGCAGTTATGAAAAGTAATCTACAATTATACCTCTCAATACCAATTTTACCTTTTATATAGAAAAATAGAAACAATCTATATTATTTAATATTCTATATGAGAAATAAAATATATGTGAGAAATGTGATTACAGATTATTATTATTATTATTATTATTATTATTATTTTACCCGTAACAGTTGAGAACCATCTTTTCTTCTCTCGGAATATGAAAAATATTATCAGCATTTCGTTTTTGATACACACAAAAACACATCCATAGTATTCGTGACAGTTTATACCCGCATATAAATGTATGTAGATTGGAAGATGCTTTACCCACTATCACTGCCCTTTCTCCACTATACAGAGTTATAAGCGTACAAATATATAAGCGTGTTACAAAATGAAAAGTGTTCACTAAATAAAGATGTCCGGCTTTTCGGGAGTGTTCATTATGGAGGTCTTATTGTATATAGATTTTTACCTGAAAAAAAGAAAAAATATATTTTAAACATTATTTTGAAAAATTGCGTCAGTCCGAACATGACCGCAAGAGTCAAAACCCGAATCCGAACACGAAACAGTGAATGTCAACCGGACCCGCAACAAAAAAATATACCTCCCACCCGACAAGAGCTGCGATACGGGTCGGGTCGCTTGCGGGTAAAAGTGGGTAACCCGACCCGATGTAGGACCTCTAATCCATAGTCAAATAAGCACTTTCCCAATATGCCTGGAATATTTATGTTTGCGTTTTATTCATTTGCATTTTATTTTTTCATTTACTATACCTGTAGTATAATAGGAGTACATACATTTATTTAATACATTATGTTAAGAAATAAAACTCATTTGAACTTAAAAGAATGTTAGTTTTGTAAGAAGAAAACAAATATGCACATTTGAAAAAAAAAAAAAAAGAATGAAAAATTTGTTGAACAAATGCTAAAATATCGCCTTTGCATCAAATTATCTAAACCGAGACTGAAAAGATAAAAGATTCTTGAAAAGACTGAAAAGATCCTTGCTAAAATTATATTTGATGTTTTTATAGATTAATTCGTTAATTCGTTACTGGCGCGCATTCTTATATTTTATACACATATTTATTTACTTATTTGTTTATTTACATAAATAAAAGCTTAAGATTGTGGGAAAGAAATTTAACGTGGAAGGAATTAAACTGGTGCCCTGCTTCTAAGAACGAAAAGCGAACAAAATAATTCACCTATCTTCTCGATCTTAGACTATTTCCCTAAATACTTTCATGAGCTATTTAGAGCAGATAAATTATTCTTTAATTTGCTTCTAATTCATAGAAAAAAAATCACTGTTTATATTAATGTGCATCATGGAGCAAATATATCGTTGTATAAACTGCATAAATTATTAGAAAGGAAAATCTGTTGAAAAAATGCAAAAATATCGCTCTTGCATCAAATTATCTAAATCCGAGGATGAAAAGATAAATAACACTGTCAGATTACCTTTTATATTTTCATAGATTAATTCATAACTCGTGCACCTTCTTAGATTACGAGGAAAAAAAGTGATGCGAAGAGAAGATGCTTTGTTTAATTAAAAAGAGAGAAAAAAGGAAAAGAAGAGGAAAGATAAAAAGAGAAACTTCGTTCAACTGAGTCAGTCTGAAATATCTTTGAGGAAGGTTACGGGAAAGAGCATGTAGGTGACCTTGATAATCTCGTGAAATTCAGTAAGGTGATACACAAAATCACAACTTGCATGTCTGTATTGGTTTTTATTAATTTTTAAAAGCATCAGTTGCCATGCTTGTAATATTTCTAAAATATTTATCAGTTAAGCATATTTTCAAATCCAAACAACTTACTGACGCATTAGAAAATTGCTTTTCATTCTCAAAACGCATAAAAGTTGCAGACATTTTAATCCAAATATCAAAAAGTGAAAGAGCGTGTCACATTTTCCGCATAAAGGCAAAGAATCTTTCAAGAGATTGTGACCAAATTGGTTTTTAAGCAGATTTTCGAAACCCGACATTCTGAGAAAGTTCGTCACCATAGAGCAAACGATTATAATTTGATAAGTGCGACATTTACGAAAAAGGAAAACTTTGAACTTGAATAGTAATGTTTGAAAATTTCCGTATAAAATAATTTCATGAATGTGTCAGAAGGTTTCTCTTTGTTCAACCGGGGTACAGCGTCTAGAATATATAGTGCGGAAATCTGCTATCCAAACAGCGCTAAAAAGTTGTATCCCTTAAGGCTGTTCTCAAATCCAAAGGGTCAACTTTCTGACATAAGTTTTAATTCATTTTTGTTCGGAAACGCATGAAACTAGAAGGTGTTGTTATTCAAAAATTATGTCATCGAACTGTTTTTTCCGTTTTCTTGTAAACACAATAGATCTTTCAGAAAATACTGTCAAAGTTAGCATTTTGAGCCGAACTTCCGAACGAAAGAAGAAAATCCAGTCAGTAAGGGGAGAAAAATTCCGTATCACGTGATCAAAGTCGCTTATAACTCAATAGGTAATTTATTGATCAAAAAATGGAAAAAACAGTTCGATTCCAAATCGCTTCCATGGTCAGGCTTTCCAATTTTATATCTTTCCGTTAAAAAAAGAATTTGTAAATGTGTCAAAACGTTTTGCGCTTGTTGAGTAGAGCAGTTGAGAACAGCCTTAAATGTGCAATGATGCTGATATCCAGGGAACCGATCGCAGCGACATCTGCGATATATTTTCAAATTTCAAGGTAAACATCGTATTATTACAGCGCGCTGCAGAAATTTAGTAGACGGTGCAGCGTCCAGTCTAGACCAAATCGTCTTGTAGTTTTTGAAAATATCCTGCAGATGTCGTTGTGATCGACTCATTGTATTTCAGCATCGTTTGACATTTAAGGCTGTTCTCAAATCCAAAGGGTCAACTTTCTGACATAAGTTTTAATTCACATTTTGTTCGGAAACGCATGAAACTAGAAGGTGTTGTTATTCAGAAACTATGTTATCGAACTGTTTTTTCCGTTTTCTTGTAAACGCAATAGATCTTTCAGAAAAGACTGTCAAAGTTGGCATTTTGAACCGAACTTCCGAACGAAAGAAAATCCAGTCAGTAAGGGGAGAAAAATGCGTGTCACGTGATCAAAATCACTTCTAACTCAATAGGTAATTGATTGATCAAAAAATGGAAAACACAGTTCGATACCAAATCGCTTCCATGATCAGGCTTTCCAATTTTATATCTTTCCGTTAAAAAATGAATTTGTAAATGTGTCAAAACGTTTTGCGCTTGTTGAGCAGAGCAGTTGAGAACAGCCTTTTAGCACTTCTTTAAATATTACTGGGATAGTCGATTTCCACACTATATATTCTAGACGCTGTAACCGGGGGAAATAAAAATCTTAATTCTGTTCTCAAATCCAAAAGGTTAACTTTCTGACATAAGTTTTAATTCGTTTTTGTTCGGAAACGCATGAAACTAGCAGGTGTTGTTGTTCAGAAACTATGTCATCGAACTGTTTTTCCGTTTTCTTGTAAACGCAATAGATCTTTCAGAAAATACTGTCAAAGTTGGCATTTTGAACCGAACTTCCGAACGGCAGAAGAAAATCAAGTCAGTAAGGGGAGAAAAATGCCGTGTCACGTGATCAAAATCGCTTATAACTCAATAGGTAATTTATTCATCAAAAAATGGAAAACACAGTTCGATTGCAAATCGCTTCCATGGTCAGGCTTTCCAATTTTATATCTTTCCGTTAAAAAATGAATTTTTAAATGTGTCAAAACGTTTTGCGCTTCTTGAGTAGAGCAGTTGAGAACAGCCTTAAGAGGTCGGTGGTCAAAAATTGACCGAAAAGACGAATTTTTAATTTTGTCTTAAAAGTTGTTCAAATTAAAAAATATATAAATGTATGCTATATAATTGGCAGAAAGTGTATTTCCAAACGTAAAGTCAAATAATGAAAATGTATATCATAATTTATCCCCCTGTTTTCCCATTGGTTAATGAACTTTTCAGTTGAATCCGCTTCTCCTCTATATAAATGAGCAAGTTTCCTTTATTCTTTGCACTGAGGACGGTACGCTAAACGCTAACGAAACTAGTCTGCGGAATTTTTACTGATTTTGGCGTTTTTAACGTTGCTTTTAAAATTTTTATCATTCTGCGCCAAGTAGCATCTTAATAATTATAATTTACTTCGATGTACTTTCATCAAAATAAATTTTTTTCAGTCTGTGCATTTTTAAAGTCCTCCATGAGTTTTAATTTATGTTCAATATTGTAAATATGCCTAAGGGATAATTTTAATGCATACTGTAATAAACGTGTGCAACCGTTTTGAAATATTGGTTTATTAAGGTCCATAAATTCGTAATAAAGTCTATTAATACATGATTTTTTTAATGAAAATTCAGTTGCGTGCCATATTTTTATTTTATTTTAACACTAGGGGGCCCTGCCCCCTAATCGCTTCACTCGCCAGCATCTGTCCAAACCCCGCAGGCTCTAAAAAGACGCGAATTCACTCTGTTTTTAAAAGATTACCCGATACGGAAGATCGAATGCTATTATTACGACCAATGGCGACTTTCTGCAATTGGGTTGCCATTCATTTCTCATTGACTGGGGAGATTTTTCGGTCTCCTAGACCACACCAACCGCTGTCGCGACAGCTGTTTTCGTGATGATGAAGTAAGATCAATTGCACATTTTAAAATTATAATATGTGAATAGTAAATTTTTACTCTTAGCGAACTGTATTTCGTTACAAGTTTTTTAATCCCTTTGGAACCGGCGGCTTTTACACAAATTGTATTCGGTTGGCCCCACTTTTTTTTTTTAAAGTTACCTTTACTTAAACAATCACGAAAATGCTCTAATTAAAGAAACTAAATATTACTTTTCTTTTTTACTGGTTCCTAAAACAAATTCTGTATGCTCTTTTTGAGGATGCATATGTGCACCCACGGTCCCGAACGGGTTAATGCGTATTTGCATTTGCCTAGAACTTCATAGTATCCCCCACACACCCCTGAAATTGTGACTTAAATTTTAAGCTGCACTTAATGATGTTTTCTGTCATATTTACAATGCAGAAATGTTGTATCAGAAGACTGTTTTGTTTAGAGAAAGAGAATCCCTATGTGGCCTATGTACCCGGAGCCCCACATGAAGTTGATTAGGCCCTGATATAATCACCGGTGTTACTTTCTAAGAGTGTGCTTGAAAGTTTATATATTTACTTGGTAGTGTTTAAGTTGAATCATGGCCGAGAAAATAAGTATAAGAGATGCTATAAAACTGAAGAGAGCACTTTCGCGAAAGCCCTTTTGAAACTATCTTCCTTCCTCCATTAAAAATACTTGTGTTTATGATACAGCTCTATAAGTAGAGTGTTAAAGAAAAGTGCGTCTTATTTTTAGAGTTTAAAAATATACACAGTTGTCTTCGACATCACCGGAATACAGTTATAAATTAAATATTCTTGTCTTTCTGCAAGATGAAACGGTATATTTTACTAAATGTGAGATTCTACTTGTTTGGGACATTTTTTTTTTTCTGCTTTTGGGCATTCTTTAAGGGTCCTGTCCCTGCCGGCGAAGACACTCACGAGCTAATGCTAATCCTATGGGGAGGGATTTTTCTAATATCTCGTTTGCATTTCGACATTTTTAAATAATTTTTTTTGCATTGGATAGCCGAGGTCCGTCTCTGCAGCGCACCTTGGTTACTTTTTTGATTTGGGTCGCAGATATTTTTAATGAAGTTACTTTCATTTCCAAAACCGGTTCTGAAAATGAAAGTGTCATTCTAAAAAATATCTGCGACCAAAATCGAAAAAGTAACCAAGGTGCGCTGTAGAGACGGACCTCGGTTATCCAATGCAAAAAAAAAAAAAAAAAAAAATTATTTAAAAATGTAATTTTTTTAGTAGATTGTTTCCCTAAAGCAGTTTCGTGATACAGTAAAGCAGCGATTATACGTCTTTCAAGGGACCGTTTTTAAACGACGTATAACTGAGAAAGACGTACAATCGAAATCGTAGTCGCCTAAGGTGTGAAATCTTTAATTGTAGAAATATAATGCTGTAATCATACAAATTTAATTTTGCTACAATTTTCGAGTGAAAAAAAAGTTAAAAAATTTAAAAAAAAATCATTAAATAATCACTTCTATAATTAAAAAATAAAAATGAGAAACATTTAACCTTATATCGCTTGCACAGCATGAATTACTCTTTTTTAAAAATTCGATTATCGAACGTACTAACAGATTTTAATTAAACTCATCTTTAATCGTCGTCTGACTTTACTTTGTCTTAAGCAAAGCATTATGTATAAAGTTAAGTTCCTGGAAATTTTTGTCATTAGTATTGTGCGAAACAAAAGGGGTTCTGTGTGTGTGTCAATGTCAATGCAGTCCACCCACTGTCCATTCTTTTCGTCCCACCCCCATCACAGGTTCCGAGAACATGAAATAACCCCTCGTAGCTGTCACGCATGTTTTTTTTTTTTTTTTTTTTTTTTGTCTTTTATCTTTCCCAAAATATTGTCAACATAAAAGAAAAAAGAACGACGCTGGGAGAAAAAATTCTGAGAAAATTGGTTACGGCACGAAAGAAATGACGTATATACGTCGTAGAAACGAATCAGTACAACATTATAATACATAGGAATGAATCGGGACCGCGCTGAAACGACACATAAATGTAAAAGATGCATAAATGAGAAACATATAAACGGTACTTTACTGTATTCCAATTCAGTATAGACGCCCTCGTTGAACGTAATGCTATTGTAGAAAACTTTAAGCTTGTTTTTCTTCAAACCCTGTTTTTCAAACTGGGGACCATTTTTCTCGAGAACAATTTGACCGACTTCCTTCATTTAAAAAAAGAAGAAAAAAAAGAAGAAAGGCAAGCATTTTTGCTGAAGCTTATGGTTATGAGCCACCGAAAAGTATAATTTTCATTGACCAATCATTTTATTTTTTTTAACTAACTGTTGGCATAACCTCCAGAGAATTTAATTTCCTTTCATAATTTGGCGATCACATTTATTTCAGATGCTTATGACCGGAGAAAAAATGTCACTCTATTGGAAGTTCAAGGAGTACCTGCAGGTACTCCCCGTCGCACAAGCCTAATTTTCACTTTTTTTTTTACATGCAAAAATTTAAATAAATAACTGAAATGTCAATAAATATAATGCGAAAAGTCCGAAGGCGATATCTCTTTGTACCCGGGGGAAAAAAAAAAAAAAAAAAAAAAAAAAAAACCCTTAAAAATTTTAGGTCATTGAATTTTAGGAGTTTTAGGTTTGAATTTTAGGTCAAAGAAGTACCTTCTCTTAAATGTGCATAGATTCTATTTTATTCGGCGAATTTCCTAAAACTCTAGTCAGAATTCATGTACAGAAAAGGTCAATGTCAATTTTCTCCTATTCATAAGTGGCCTTCCAAAGTCTATTCAGTGTTCATGGATGGCGTCTTCTTTTATAATAAGCCTAATAATAAATACACAAAAGCGCATGTGGTGATTTTGCAGGTGATAGGACACAATTTATTCTCGTTTGTGATTCTTTTCGTTAAATAGGCAGAAATTGACTTGACAGTGTTGTTGGAGGTTTTGATCATACATAGCTCAACATTTTTTTTTTTTCCTATATAAAATTGGCATTTTCACAACAATTCCGCCGATAATAGAGTGAATTTTATTTAGTTTTACTTGATACTGTTTTGAGCTTTAATTCACTTTCATAACAAAATGCCGCAGCAATCATGATCCCTTTTGAAAATTTTTCTCTACATTCACGAAATAATTCCGTTCGGTTTTTTCTTCAGTTGATTAATTAAAAAATATGCTCTTTATTATTATTATTATTATTATTACAGCGACTTAAATAATGAAGCTATGCTTCATACAGTAGTACCATATTTCATTTATCACCATCAGTTATAGGTATTTGTTAGAGTTTTAGGAAGACACCATCCACGAACATAGAAAAAACTTTGGAACATCACCCAGAAGGTGTGGGAGAAAATGGACATGACTGTTTTAAGAAAAATTCGAATCAGAGCCAAGCATCAAGGCTATCTAAATAGGGTCAAATTGTGACGGTGAAAACTGCATTTTGCTTGGGAATTAAATTAACTATGAAAATCTTTTCCATACAGTGCGAATGAGCTTCTGCACAAGCTTCTGATTGGTACGTTCATCAGTTACCTTTTTAAGCTAAACAACTTCTTAAGGCTGTTCTTAACTGCTCTGTTCAACAAGCGCAAACCGTTTTGACACATTTACAAATTCATTTTTTAACGGAAAGGTATAAAATTGGAAAGCCTGACAATGGAAGAGATTTGGCATCGAACTGGGTTTTGCAGTTTTTGATCAATCAATTACTTATTGAGTTATAAGCGATTTTGATCAAGTGGCAAACATGTTTTTCTCCCTCTCTTGAGTGGATTTTCTCCTTTCGCGCGGAAATTCGGTTCAAAACGTCCACTTTGACACTATTTTCGGACCGCTCTATTGCGTTTGCAAAAAACGGAAAAACAGCTCGATGGCATATTTTCTGAACAACAACACCTGCTAGTTTCATGCATTTCTGAACAAAAATAAATTAAAACTTATGTCATAAAGTTGACCTTTTGGATTTGAGAACAGCCTTAAATAAGGATAGCAACTTTGCCCTTATAATCTTTATTTATTTATTTATTTTTCATTTTAACAACAACCTTTTTGCGCTCTGGGGTTGCTTTCTTCAACGTTAAATTTTTTTTAAGGCAGTTCCAAAAAAATAAAAAAATAAATAAAAAATAAATAAAAATAAAAATTCCGCTAAACAACAACGCGCGAATCTTTCTGACAAATTTATGGAATCAATTTTACCTGATTATTTAAGTGATTTTAAATCGAATACTGTTTACCATATTTTGATAACTGGATTACTTATCGAGTTATAAGCGGTTGTTGTCACGTGATGACATGTTTTTTTCTTTTTCCGTGCTGTGGCTTTAGGAAATTCGGTTCAGAACGCCCACTTTGGCAGTATTTTCTGAAAGCTTTTCTGCCTTTACCAAACAACGAAAACACCATTAGATTTGATAGTTTCGGAATAAGAATACCTGCAAATTTTCATGCGCTTCGCAATAAAACTGAATTCAGAAATACGTCAGAAAGTAGCTCCTTTGGATTTGAGAACAAACAGACTTAATCTTTAATTTTTCCCCCCTTTCTTTTTCTTTTCTTTTTCTAGTTATGAAAGAATTTTACAAAGATATAGAGTAAAGAAATGACTCTTCTAAGGCATTTTGAAGAGAATTAATTTTTATAACTGTGCAATTTTCATAGTAATTCAACTAAATTCTTACAAACTAAATCTAGAAAAATGTAAATGACTGTTTGCATGGTATAACAAATAACGATTATATTTTGCCCTACAAAAATGAGATTAAAAAAACAAAAAAATCAGCAGTTAAATTGACGGGTAGTAGTTATGTGTCATTTTCACTGAAATCCAGTATGACACACAAAAAACACATTATTATTATTACCATCATTGTCACCATAACCGCTGCTATTATTATTTGTTTTAAAATGAACGCCTGTACATCTGTTTTTCCTTTATGATACATATATAATTAAGAAGCTATCCTTGCATTACTCTCTCATTTTCCAAAGCAATTACACTGGAGTGCTTACATTCTGGCTTGCTTAAAAATGTTTTGATTTCGAGAAATAACCATAATTGTTTCTCAGTTCTGTCTCTCTGTCTTGGCCATAATGACTCTCAGTGAGTCATTAGCATGTGGACAGATTCTTTTTTCTTTCTCTCTTTCTTAATTTGGCTTGAAGCGTCCTTACGGTGACGGTGGACTTTGATAAAAGAAAAAAATACTATTTTTAGGGTTCCGTACTTAACAGGTAACAAGTTGGAAATTGCTCGTCAAACGTGGCAAATGAGGTGCGTTCGTACTATAACTAGTTTTATAATTATTTTTTGCATCCCATATTGTACTGAATGTGTATTTATTTGCAATTCATAAGTGCATAGTCTGTAACATCCTTAAAATGCACTTGCAATAATTTTTTCCCATTCCCCTTAATGTAACGGAAAACTTTTGACTGTCCCTGTAATTAAGCTATACATCCGATTTTCATGAAATTTGAAATGGCTCGACAAAATTTTGCAGCAATTATATATTTAAAATTTCAGCCCATTCGGAAAGCTGTAACATCATTAAAATGCACTTGCAATAATTTTTCCCATTGGCTTTAATGTAAAGAAAAACTTTTGACTGTCCCTGTAATTAAACTATACATCCGATTTTCATAAAATTTGAAATGGCTCGACAAAATGTCGCAATAATTATATGTTTAAAATTTGAGACCATTCGGAAAGCTTTAACATCATTAAAATGCACGTGCAATAATTTTTCCCATTGGCCGTAATGTAAAGAAAAACTTTTGACTGTCCCTGTAATTTAACTATACATCCGATTTTCATAAAATTTGAAATGGCTCGACAAAATTTTACAACAATCATATATTTAAAATTTCCGACCATTCGGTTGGGTAGTTTTTGTTCTATTATATGCGGACGGACGGACAGACAGACGGACTGAACGACGACTATAGGTGCTACGTATTTATATAATTACGAACGCACCTAAAAACGGAACCATTATAAGATTACTCCTGTGTCTGTCCGTCTGTCTGTCTGTCACAGCCATTTTAATCGTAAACTGTGGAACGTGGAAAGTTCAAATTCGGGCAAGTAATAAAGACCATTGACCCACATATTTTCAGATTAATAAACATTCATAAATATATTTAGTAAAAAAGTAGAGGGGCTAATTATGCTACCTGAAAAAAAAAATCTTTTCTTTGTATATCGTGTGGGATATCCTGTGAAAGCTTTTGTAAAGCTGAACTCAAAAATATATTCCTTTTAATTTTAGGTATTATATTTTCAAAGATATTGTTGAAAATGTAGCGCAAAAATATGTCCCCCCCCCCCATCTAATTCCGAATCTACTGAAACTAAAATTATGAAAAAATTAGAGGTGGTAGACGTTAATATAAACCTTGCCGGAAAATTATAGCGATTACCCTAGGTCACATAGTTTTTCAGTAATTGGCATTTTTCTGTTATACACAAATTTCGATTTACGGGCATTCAGAAAAATTGTTGAGCATCGCTGAATATACCTATCGTTGCAGAAGAATAAAAGCATTGTTGATAATGATTTTCGAAAAAAATCATCGGTTATTAGCTGAGATATTAACCCTTAAATGTACGGTCAGTTTGGACATACACAAGGACAGGGCGGCGTACTCTATTCTTAGTTAACGACTTTTAATGTATAATGTAATGTCCAGTAACAGTATAAAAGCAATAAACGTCAAATTGTTAAAAACATACTAATTTAAGGGGTCTCGGGACTCTAAAAAGGGGAAAAAATGAAAAAAAAGACCATTTTCAACATTTAATGTCTTAAAATGTATATGATTTTAAAACACAATTTTAATTGGAATGAAAGATATAAGTATGTTCTTTCGTTTCATGTATTTAAAAAATTGCAAGATACAGAACAGAATTAGTATTTATAGGGGGCTCGAGACTGTTAGACATTTGTCGAACAAAAAATTGGCATAACAGTTTACGCGCAGGATTACAAAATAAATATTGCAACCAGAATGAAAATTTTCGTGCTTACTTATATTTCAGATTGTAATAATTTCCCTGAACTTAAATAAATTTGTATTTAAAGCATTTTTATATTTTTAATGCAATGCTGCATTTAGCTAGTACAAAATTTTGAAAATTTCAACAGTAAAATCGCCTAAAAAATTATTTTTTGAACAATAAAAAGGAAATTTTAGGTTTAGGTTATACAGAATAACATGGAATATATGTTTTGAAAATTTCATGAAAAAATATTCAGAAGTTTTTGAGGTATCCTGCGCGTTTAGCAACTTTTTTTTTTTTTTTTTTTTTTTTTTTTTTAATAATACAATTACAAATTCATATATTTATTCTACGGAACCCTCTGTACGCGAGTAATGCTCGCACTTGACCGTTTATTTGTATTGAAATTTATCATTATTATTTTTTTTTAATACCAATATTGACATATACTTGACGAAAGTGTAATAAAAGTAATGTAAGTAATGAAAATAACATAAAATAATGTATTTCAATGCATTTTGCTCAAATTAAAATTTCCACTGTCTTTAAAATGTTCCACGCTTTTTAATTTTTGTTCAAAATTCTCAATATCAGTTTCACTCAGGGGCAATCTTGATACATACTAAAAGACAACTTCGAGTCCCTTTTTTAATCTGACCATCAGTTGTTTAAAAAAAAAAAAAAAAAAAAAAAAAAAAAAAATTCACGAGACTGAATTTTTATTAAAAATTCACATGTTAATCTACGGTACTGCTAATTGGAGAACCTTAATAAACGGATACATTTCTTGTAGTATTGTATCAAGATTTCCCCTCAGCGATATTGTGTGTTTTGAACAAAAATTAAAATATATATGGAATATTTTAAAGGCGCTTAAGACTGGGGAAAATTTGTTCCGAGAAAAATGCAGCTGTGATACAACATCATATGCTATTCCGCATTACTTACCTTTGAGAATTTTGTTTTTTGCCGAGTATATGTTACTTATTTTTAAATTTTAACATAATATCGAAAATTCGTATTTTTGCTCTTGTCTACCGTTTCTTTAAATTTTCTAAGCCACGCTAAAATTAATCTTATAAATTGTAAATTTTAAAATATATTCTAGAATAGTTTTTTTAAATGTTTGTTCGATTTTAAGTTTCATAAATATGCTCAGATCGCCAGGAAATTTATACATGATTATTGAAGATCACTACAGCATGTTCATCTATTTAAAGTGGCCTAGTTAAAGTAGTGGTCTATGGTTCGTGAGGACGTATACAGAATAATGTGCAGATGTATTCTTATTTTGCAGATGTATCTTACCTATTTTGAACACTTTTGGATTTTACCTTGTCTGCTTATTCCCAATTGGTGAAAAATTAAAACATTTCAACTTTTTGGGACATCCTGTTTATGTAAGATGAAATACAAATTATGTTCTCTTTTAATGTTAGCAAGTGTTTCATAATCTAAACATGACGCATATACTTTTTTTTTCTTGTTTAAAAACTGCTTTAAACCCATTTATGCCTAGGGTCCCAATTTTCGGACGCTTCGAATTTTAATGTATTTGTATAATTTTCTTCGTCTTTATAACATGAAAATTATATGAAATAATTATCTATAAATGTCTTTATCTGTTGCCAAGAGATGACAGCATAAGCTGGATATTTATTTGCTTAAGGGTGTATTCCGATCCAAACTGCTTATTTTCTGATTCATTTTAAAATTCATTTTTGCTCTCAAACGCATCAAACTGGGAAATTCTCTTATTTAGAAACTATATAATGTGCCGTGTTTCTTAATTTTTTGATAAATGCAGAAAATACTGTAAAAAACGCTGTCAAAGTGGGCGTTTTGAACCGAATTTTCCGAAGCGGGCGATCTGGGAATGAAAAAAATGGTCATACTGAGAAAATAATTGTTTAAAAATAAAATTCTAATTAATTGAGCTGAAAATGAAATCACACGGCATGTTAAACATGTCTTCAGAAATCACCCCAGCAAGTTTCATGTTTTTACTTTTAAAAATGAGTCTGAAAATGTCTCAGAAAATTTCGAGCTGTTGAGGAAGGAAAAATATTTTTTCGAATACACCCTTAAATGAAGGCTTTTTTCGGTATTTATAGATTTTTCATTTTTCAAGATGGCGATATGTAAAAAGTGAGTTTGTTTGTATTTTTTCAATCATGGATCCAAATAAATAAGTCATAATCTTAGCTTGTAGACTTCTTTGAAATATGTATTTTTTTAAATTGTGAAATTATATGTTCAAGCCTATATTTTATGCATTTTTGTAACTTACAAAATACAGGGCACTGGGCACGAATGGGTACACATTTTTATTAGCCATTTAATAGTGGATAGTTATTTATGTAAAGTCCTTTTCAAGATGATTATGAAATAAATTGTTTTAAGCCTCAAATACGATTATTCTTAGTTTATTATTAATCAGGGGTCGATTTGGAAAAAGAAAGTTGCATAGCAGTAACTGCTATACAAAGTCAGTTTTGAATAGCAGTTAGACACTTTTGTATAGCAAGTAAAAAATAGCTAACGTAACTTTTAAATCTTGAAAATTTACAACAAATTTTTTTTTTAAAAAAACGTACTTCCTCGCTGTACTTCCATTGTAAATAAACACTTGGGGAGGGTGAAAATACAACGTATGTCGTGTAAAAACACCTTTAAATTTTAACTTTAAGCAGTGATGCCGCTGTACTTGAAAAAACCTGGGGCCCCGGGACCGAGGATTTCCAAAAATCTGGATCCCTTTTTTACAAAAGCGGGTCCCCATCAATAATAATTTATATTTTAAAGGAATAAATGAAAGTTGTTTATTAAGATAAATGAAATGCATTAATTATTGTTTTAACAATAATTAAATAATGAATTAAAACCAGCATTATTTGCACTCAAATAACATATTTTTAAAAAATATTAAGAGAAATTTTCTTTACTTTTTTAAAAGTAAAAATGCAAGATACAATTTTAATTGTAAAATAATGTTTGAGAGTAGAAGATACCAAGTTCCACTAACAAGTATCACTAATGTTCGCATTCTTTTAAAAAGAGGCAAGGCGGGTTTATTGAAAAAGATATTTTTGCTGGAAAAAAAAACACTTATGTTAAGTAAAGGTGTACTTTTCGTTGAATGAATGGGTGCTTTCATTATTATACTTCCCATTGAATTATTTGTCAGCATAGATCTGTGTTGGAATCAGACATTTTCCTTGGAAGGGAAATTTATATCTAAATCACTAATAAGCATCAAATCTTAAATGTTCTGAAGGCGGGAGACATTTCAATGCAGTAAGAACGAGGGGGGGGGGGGGGGGGGGGTTGATTTTTACTGGTCCACCTAATGAATATAAATATTATCAAAGTACACTGAAATCATGCTGTATTTTTAAGAATCTCATAAAAAAGAAATTAAATCCCATTTTTTGAATTTTCTACCTATAAGTTTAGTTTGCACATCTTTTTTGGTGCTTTGACTAAATTCACGTTTTTTCCGCGTTACTTTGACGAAATTCGCGTTTTTCCGCGATCCTTTTGTTGAAATTTGCTATTTTTTCGCGAGTCTGTCACGAAAATCGTGTTTTTTTCCGCGACACTTTGACAAAATTCGGCTTTATTCCGCGATTTTTTGACGAAATTTGCTATTTTTTCGCAATCTTTTGTCTTTTGTCTCAGCCCTTTTACGAAAATAGCGTTTTTTCCGCTATATTTTCACGAAATTTGTGCTTTTTTCGCGATCCTTTGACGAAAATCTTTCTTACGTTATTTTTTGACGACATTTGCTATTTTGGGGGGATCCTTTGATGAAAAACAACTTTTTTTTCGCGATCCTTTGACGAAAATCGGCTTTTTTAAGCGATTTTTTGATGAAATTTGCGCTTTTTTCGCGATCCTTTGACAAAATTCGGCTTTTTTCCGCGATTTTTTGACGAAATTCGCTATTTTTTCGCGATCTTTTAACGAAATACGCTAATTTGTCGCAGCCCTTTTACGAAAATCGCGTTTTTCGCAATATTTTGATGAAATTTGCGCTTATTTCAGCGATATTTTGATGAAATTTGCGCTTATTTCAACGATATTTTCATGAAATTTGCGCTTATTTCCGCGATTTTTTGACGAAATTCGCTTTTATTTCGCGATGCTTTGACGAAATACGCTATTTTTTCGCGGCCCTTTTACGAAAATCGCTGCTTTTGCGCGATATTTTGATGAGATTTACGCTTTTTTCGCGATTCTTTGACGAAAATCGTCTGTTTTCCGCGATTTTTTCACGAAATTACGGGTCCCACGGGACGCGTAAGAGCTATTTGTTTGCGTCCCGTATCCGATTTTTCGCGTAATTTACGCGCTATAGCGCGTCCGCGGCATCCCTGCTTTAAGTGTACATGACATAACAAAGGGTGTGGGAAATATGCATCGCAATGATTGCGATTTAATGCATTTCTTGGATCGCATTTTAGTTAAATTTGAATCGCAAATTGCGATGCGACACCGCTTAAATCGAACCCTGTTATTAATAATACTAATAATGTTATTAATCTCTGTAAAGAAAAAAAATATATTTTTGAGTAGCTCATAAAAATACTAATTACAATATAAAAACTTTTTTTTATATAAATTTAGACAAAACATATAATTATGCATATTATACTATTATAAATATTATGCATATTCCCATATTTAATACGCTTACTATTTATCAAACAAACAGAAACATTTTTAAGCGTAATTTTTTTTAGTAGTTTCCGAGTTCATTTTGCGACATTTTAAAGTGATTTTAGCAACAAATTTGAGAAAACAAAAATTCAGACACAAATAGGTTAAGTTCATTATTAATGGTACTAACTCGAATATCAGTTTTAAATAGGCTGTTAATTTCCTTAATTATTAATGAACATTTAATGACTAAATTTACTATAACGGTTTTCTTAATATCATTCTTATGTGTATTATTGTTAAAAAAAAAAAAAAAAAAAAAAAAAAAACAAGAATCAGAAATATTATTCGTTGGGATATATTTTGTGAATGCTTACATGAAGTAAAAAAAAAAAAAAAGTAAGAAATAAAAAATAAATGTTTTTTCGAAGAATTGTATTCTATTCGTTTCTAATCTTAGAAAATGTTTGACTAAAATAACTCTCTAAATGCACTTCTTTATTTTTATATTCATTTTTTACTTTTTAAATTCTATTGTAGTAACTGTATTGAATAACAAATAGTTATTTATTTAAAAGAGAAAACTAGTGTCATTGCACTCTTTTCTTAGAAATTTTTACCTAAAAGCTAAATAATAATTTATTCCTTTAGAATATTATTCTTCCATTAAAATTAACGTTGGGAATATCTGTAATAATTTACGATTTCAAATAAATTTTTCCTGGTTAGCTGTAGGGCAGAATTCTTACGTAAATCCTAACTTACCATTTACATTTACGTTTTCTTTTCTTTTCTTTTATAATAAAGATAGTATTAAGAAATGTAAATTGGGGAAAATACAATTGGTAGCCGTGTACGTAGGCTATTCACCTAGAAACAAGAAAAAAAGATGTCGGATAATATTTATTAAAACAGTAATTGCGTTGAGAAAATGATATAATCGAAATGTGTTGTGGTATAACGCATGTAACGCGCTAACAACACATGTAAATAATCAAATAATAAAGAATATTATTTTTTTTTTATTTAAATGCATCCACAGAACCTGGCAAATTATGTCTGTAGCCTGTCAGAGCGAGTGTTTCCAAATTTGATTGATTTTTTATTATGTAATTCCGAATTCCTCCCAGAAATTTTAAATAGTTAATTTTGCTTATATTAATGATATACATTCCTTGAATAAAAAAAGAAAATTACTATTAAAAGATACTAGTACGAATTCTGAATTTCTGAATAAAAAATCCTTTGGATTCGGTAACACTGCACAGTCCTAGTTTTTACCACTTATTGGAAAAGTAATCTAGTTTTTTTAATTAGAATTTTTTAAAAATATAAATAACTAATGTAAACAAGAAATTGAACAATGCCTGTGGGCAAAAAGTTCTACTAATTAGCTCAACAGATAGAAAAAATAAACAAAGATAAACTGGTTAGCCATCATTTTAAAAGTAGCAATGATTGCAAGTGTTATCTGTGTATTTTTTTTATTTTAAGTGTGAAAAAAAATATGAACATAAAAATCACGCCATTAGTTCCGTGGAATATAAAAACGAGAAAGATTTAAAAAGTAGTCAAATTAAATACCAGCGTGTTGTAAATATCAAACACAGAAAACTTAATCCATCAGCGTATTTTAGTTCAGTCTAATATTTTGCATGTTACAAGCAATTTACGAAAAAAACGTTATGTAGGCGGACATCATTTCCGTGAAAATCAAGGAATCACTATAGGAGCTAGGAAATTTTTCATTTTAGAAAGGTTTCCGTGTTATCAAGTATAATTGTATGGTATATTACTTTTTCTGTGACCATGGAGTACTGGCGTGATGTTAGATAAGATCAAAGATAATACAAACAAATAATATGTTTTATTCCTAATTTTTTTTTTTTAATTAAAAAATCGAAAATTTGCAATAAAAATATATCGTCTGACGGGAATACTTTTCTCATATTCACTGCCGCAAATAGTGGAACAGGCAGGTAAAAGAAAAAGCGGGACTGAGATTTTTAAATCCGTAAATAAAAGCACTGTAAAAACCTATTAAAGCGGAATCACTAGGAACTAGAAAACTTTCCATTTTAATCAAGTTTCTGTCTTATCAGGTATAAATGTATAGTTTTCCTTTCGTCGTGGCCATGAAATACCGGCATGATGTTAGATAAGTCTAAAGAAACACAAGCAAATATATGTTTTATTCCTAATTTGAAAGTGGGGGAAAATCGAAAATTTAACATTGAAAATATACCACCCTGTTACCGTCTTATGAGAATAGTGTTGTCACATTCACTGTCGCAAATAGCAAAAAGCAAAAGAAAAAGCGGTACTACGATTTCTACGTCGGGACATAAAATCACAGTAAAACCTATTAAAGTGGAATCACAAGGAACTAGAAAAAATTTTCATTTTAGTCAGGTTTCTGACTTAGCAGGTATAAATTTTATGGCATTCTTTTCGTCGTGGCCATAATAAAATTTTCCGTTTAAGCAGATTTTTCTCTTAATCAACCATAAATCGTAAAAAAAAATTAACAATTAAAGCCTAATGCGATGTAACTATTTTACAATCTTAAAATTTAGTATTCTCAGAGCTTTTGTAAAATGCTTTTACACGTTTATTTTCCATTATATTTTATATTAATTTCAGTCGAATCAGACTAATAAATAACATGGTAATGAAAGAAAATTTAAAAATGTATCCTGAAAAATCAGGATTTTTTACGTCTTGCGAAATGGTTTCATTCTGTTTTATGGGTCTTGGAACTAGTGTCTTGCATCGGGTCGGGTACCCACTTTTGCCCGAAGCCGACCCGACCCAAAAATATAGCGCCAACCCGACCCGTGTGAAGTATTGGTCATAGTTTGGGCCATTCCATGAGAAACGGATAAAATGTCCCGCACGTGACGCTTACGTAAATACCTATATATCTGTTGGCTTATTAAGTTGTTAAAATATAAACTATACGTTAAAATTAACAAAAAAAACCCTATATTTTCATATTATCATAGTTATTTTAATTTGAGGATACAATTGCATCGTTAAAACAGCAGTAATATGCGTAAAAGCTTCCACATTTTAAACCCTAGACCTTTCGTAAGCTGCCCGTCTTTAATAATAAATAAATAATAAAAATAATAGATAATAAAAATCTTCACATTTTAAATCCTAGACCTAAGTATCCTAGTTATCCTAGACCGTTTCAGGGCCATTCCATGAAAAACTGACAAAATGTCCTGCGCGCGACACTTACATAAATACCTGTATCTATTGATTTATAAGTTGTTAAAACATAAACTATGCATAAAAAGAACAAAAAACTATATTTTCATATTAGCATGGTTGTTTTAATTTGATGAAATAATAACATTGTTAAAACAGCAGAAATAGGTAGGAAAGCGGTCCCACACGTGACATGGATTGACCCGTTTAAGAGCCTACACTAGTCACTCAAAAAGACCGGGATGATAATGTTAATCCTATGGGGAAGTTATTTTCAAATATCTCGCTTGAATTTTGATATTTTCGAATGATTTTTTTGTATAGAATAGCTGAGGACGATCTACAACCGGGCTAGTTTTTATTTTTTCGATTTTGGTTAGTTCTTTTATATTAGGATCGTTTCAGTTTCAGAACCGGTTCCGAAAGTAAAAGTAATTTTTAAAAAATATATGAATCCAAAAAAAAAAAAAAAAAGGTAAAAACTAGCCCGGTTGTAGATCGTCCTCAGCTATCCTATGCAAAAAAACTCATTCCAAAATATCAAAATTCAAGCGAGATATTTGAAAATAACTTCCTCATAGGATTAACATTATCATCCGGGTCTTTTTGAGTGACTAGTGTAGGCTCTTAAGATATCTAAAAATTGTTAATAACATTTTTTAATTATTTCAAGATTAATTTTTCATTTCAAAAACTCTTCTTTCATATAAATAAGTATTAAACCCAAATAATTCCTCATGACAACGTATCGGGATTTTCATGTTCTCTAAAATGTGTTTAAACTAGTAAATATATTATTTATACTGAAACCCTGGCAGAAATCTGCGAAAGTCACAATTCTTATTCTTTTAAATATCTTTGTACTTCTATGACAGAAATACACAAGTTCTGTTTCCTTGTTATTATGAAAAAGGACTTCAAACAGACAGATAGGGCAGACAAGGCATATCACACGGCTTCTTTATGTTAGGCAGATCGCACACTGAACAGACAAGTGACAAAAAAGCGCGAGTCAAGAGACATCCTGTTTGTTAACAAAGAAGAAGCCGGTTTGAACACTAGAATTTCTATCCTGTCTCACGCTTTTGGTCGCTTGTCTGTTTAGTGTGATCTGCCTTACTAACACTGGCCGTGCAAAGGCTTCAGAATCAGACTGCTTCTCCTTATATCTCATCAATAACAATTCAATTTCCTTTCAAATGGATTTTTAAAGGATTCTAAAACACTTTAAGGGTGTATTCGAAAAAATATTTTTCCACCCTCAACAGCTCGAAATTTTCTGAGACATTTTCAGACTCATTTTTAAAAGTAAAAATATGAAACTTGCTGGGGTGATTTCTGAAGACATGTTTAACATGCCGTGTGATTTTATTTTCAGCTCAATTAATTAGAATTTGATTTTTAAACAATTATTTTCTCAGTATGACCATTTTTTTCATTCCCAGATCGTTCGCTTCGGAAAATTCGGTTCAAAACGCCCACTTTGACAGCGTTTTTTACTGTATTTTCTGCATTTATCAGAAAATTAAGAAGCACGGCACATTATATAGTTTCCAAATAAGAGAATTTCCCAGTTTGATGCGTTTCAGAGCAAAAATGAATTTTAAAATGAATCAGAAAATAAGCAGTTTGGATCGGAATACACCCTTACGACACTTAGAATGCATTCTTGTTTCTCAAATAAAGTGTCTGCTTCTTCTTCTTCTTTTTTTTTTTTTTTTCAATTTGTGAATCAATACATTTTTTACTTTGAGCCCGAGCTCGCGGGCTTGCGTTCAGTCTCGGGCTGAGCCCGTCTCATCTCTAATGTAGAACTATGTTGTGCTGACTTGCTGCCTGATGGTAGCAATATTTATTGCTTTAGCTTCCAACAATCAGGGCCCGATCAAGCCAAAGTGGGGACCGACCAAGAACCTGATACTGCCACAGAAAAAGGTTTTTTTTTTTTTTTTTTTAAGGCTTAGGATGCAAAAATGAATAAAAACACATACAATTATAAATACATATTTAGATTAAAATGTATGTTTTTGTTTTGAATTATATCCTATCCTAAAATTACAAAATATAGTTGCAAGATTAAAATAGATTTAAAATATCAGCATCACGAAAATTGCATTTCAAATTGGGAGCCTTCCAAAAACAGGGGCCCGGGGACCATGCCATACGGGGCTTTAAACATTCACTGACCACATTTCCAGTGGCGTCGTCGCAGTTTCCATATTAGAATAGAATCGTTGAAAACGGAATTCTGTGGAAGTCAGTTAATGGTCAAATCATTACACTAAAATGCCAAAATAAAACCGAAACAAACCTATATTTAGCAGCATAGTGGGATTATACAGAAAATCATAATTTTCCTTTTTCGCGGTCACCTAATATGAATGAACTCCCCATTTTGCCAGTCTTTCCTTCTCCGAATCCCAGTTCGACTTCTATCGCTGGGGTAAACTTATCACATCTCAAAAGGAGCCGCCGATAAGATGAATGACCGTGCGGGAGGGCTTGAATCTGGAGGAGGGTGGATCCAGAACGTCTGCCTGGGGGTATGCATTCCAAAGCATCCCCCCCGAAATCATCCCGCCACCCCCCGGTCAAGACTTTTTTTTTCCCTTTTTGTTTCACAGTAATACGTTTTTACTGTTTCTGCTTTGAGAAAAATATTTGCAAAAAACATGTACTGTAATGTAAGACTGAATTTCTCGCAGATCCCAATTTTTTTTTTCCCAAGTAAAACATCTATGTTCTATTGTTCTTAGTATTTAATGACTCTAAATAAACTTTTAATTTCATCAAGGGGAAAACGAGAAACCTTTTCTTAATATTTTCTATGTTGACGTTGAGTTGTATTTACTGGTGTGGAACAAAGAGATGAAATTGTAAATTATGTTTATATTTTTAGCTTTTAAGGCTGTTGTCAAATCCAAAGGGTCAACTTTCTGACATAAATTTTAATTCATTTTTGTTCGGAAACGCGTGAAACTAAAAGGTGTGGTTATTCAAAAACTATGTCTCGAATTGTTTTTTTTTCGTTTTCTTGTAAACGCAATAAATCTTTCAGAAAATACTGTCAAAGTTAGCATTTTGAGCCGAACTTCCGAACGAAAGAAGAAAATCCATTCAGTAAAGGGAGAAAAATGTCATGTCACGTGATCAAAATCGCTTATAACTCAATAGGTAATTGATTGATAAAAAAATGGAAAACACAGTTCGATTCCAAATCGCTTCCATGGCCAGGCTTTCCAATTTTATATCTTTCCGTTAAAAAATGAATTTGTTAATGTGTCAAAACGTTTTGCGCTTGTTGAGCAGAGCAGTTGAGACCAGCCGTTGAAATATTTTTTAGATACATGAAACTACTTTTACATTATCGTGTATTTGATTCTAATACCGTACCCATAACAGACATTGTAGAACTCCTAAAATTTAAATGAGACAGTGGAGCGCTTTTTTTTTCTCCTTGGCCCTCCTTTGGAGCAATTCAAACTTCGCGTCGGCCTCAGTAATCCTCCTCTTTCGTAGAGCATGCTTAAAGACTTTATCTTATACAGTAGACTCCCCCAAATCCGCAAATGTCTGAATTTTGCACATCATCGCAGATGTAAACAATGAAACTTTCAGTTCAAATGTAGGGGCAGAATTACAGAATTTTTTAGTTTTATATCATTCTGTATGTAATATGTAATTCTCAATAATATGACTGAACTCGTGGTTTTTCATGAAGGAAGTATAATTTATTTTTGAAAAAAAATCAAGATATTGCTGATATCACTGGTAATCACAATCTTTTTACCAAATATATTTATGTATTAATCGAGCTTTTTTGATTATTAAGACTAGCTAAAACTGAAATAATTGCTTTACTTAATAATTACTTTTTACTGATGGTTTGAGGATATTGATGTGAATTAATAGGGTACCTTTATGAGGAAAGTTTCATTGAATAATTCATGGAAAATGTATCTCATCTTTATTATGCATATTTAATTATACATTATTAATTATTTACTTGACCTTTACTTTTAATAATTTAATCATTTTAAAAATTATCTAACTTTTTGTCGTTTTAGTTTATTATTTTAGTTATTTTAATATTTTACTATATTCCAAGCATTCATTATAATTTTGATTGCATTACTACATTCAAATTACTGTTTAAAAAATTTAAACAAAGCAATGACCAGAAATCCGCAAAATTCTAAAATCCACATAACCTCTGGTTCCCAGCTGTACGAGGGAGTCTACTGTAAATTATATGGCTACAGTAATAATTCGTCTCGATTTCATTATTTTGGATTCATGTTAGCAATTTTGAGAATAAATGATTTTATTTCTTACAGATTCTACTGGTGATAATGATAATTTTAAACAAAAATGAACATTTTTAAAGATGTATAGTAAATTGTGGATTTTTTTTCCCAGAAAACTTTATTTAAAATGCATTCTGACATTGTTATTTTCGAAAATCTTTATAGTATATATCAAGCAGGACGGTCGTTTTGCCAAGCCAAGCTGAAAAAAAAAATGCTAACCCCGCCAAACAAACAAACGCCAAGAACAACGGCAAGACACCGTAACTGCTTAGTATACTGAAGACAACTTCTCCATGTTAAATCGACCAAACATGGCAGCGTAAAATTTCCCATATCAAAAAAACCAATCATCGCAGAAAAATAAAACCAAACCCAGAAGGACCTAATCAAGAAGATCTTCAATTTGAGATCAAATGCATTCTCATAAATTAATTATAAACATAGATATAGATTTTTTAAAATAACGTCGAGATACTGAAAATGACAGATTTATTTTCTTCGTCACATCTTATGTTTCAATCGAGGTAGAGACTTAAATAATGGACAGAAAAAAGTAAGGATTTAATTTTTGGACAGATATTTACTCAATCTACGTGCTTTTATAAAATTCAGCTTTAAAAACATAAATTTTCTATTCATAATTAGCGAAAAACTATTAATTAATTCTAAAGTTTACAAATTATGCCAAATAGCGATAAACCCGCCAAAACATTTTAGAAGTCTTATACTTTTCTTTTATATTATCCTTTTGCATTGATTTCATCGAAGAAAACTATGGCTGAGATTCAGATAGATTTTTCGCTGTTAGCGAAATGAGTTTGACCAATCAGAAGCCTGCATGTTTAAGAATATTTGCTGTTTCTGGATCCCGGCCTATATTATGAAAGTTTTGAGTCATTTTTTTAGTGCCATGGATGAAGTGCAATGTTTGTAGAAATGTAGGTTAGGATCCAGATAGATTTTTAGCTGTTAGCGAAACGAGATTCACCAATCAATAGCCAGCATTTCGGCAAACAGCGAAAAGTTCACAAAAATACAGGCTTCTGATTGATGAATCTCGTTTCTCTAACAGCCAAAAATCTATCTAGATTGCGCCCAATGGAGGATATTCCAAATATGGGTTCGAGGCTGAAAAAAGTGACGTGATACCGGTAATTTACCAAAGGAACTTCTAACTGATAAGAAGGGAAGATACTACTACTTTGCCTCCTGAACCGTTTTATTGGCTAGCAAGGATTTACATTACACGTCTACAGAGCCTTCCCTTCTTTACGATAGAAGTTTTTACTTTGACCACGTGATCAAAATGTAGATGGAACATCCTTCATTATGTTGAACATAATTTTGCATTTCCACATCCAGGAAGGGTATTGATTGTCATAACAACAATACATATTCGAAACTATTTAAGGCACTGATTCTGAACTCCTTTACTATACATTTCGATATTAAAGAAGTTGTTGTTTCCATAGTAACAGTACTTTTCTGTATTGCTTTCCCTAAAACACAAATATAGAAATTTAAGAAAGAGCACTCAGAATCAACACCATAACACAGAGCCTTTATACATAAGAGTAGTGATATATGCACAGGAGGCATGCTCGTTTCAAGTTTTTGCCAAAATTACGACTACAGCGTCTAGAATACCTTATGTGGAAATATGCTATCCAAACAACGCTAAAAATTTGTATTCCTTAAATGTGCGACGATACTGCTAAAATCAAAAGTATCGATCACAGCGATATCTGCGGGATTTAGTACTACATTGTATAGACTAGCAATATCTTGCAGTTTGAGAAAATATCCTGCAGATGTCGCTGTGATCTGTATATTTCAGCAGCATCGTTGCACATTTAAGGGATGCAATATTTTAGCACTTTTTTTAAGTATTACAGGGATAGCCAATTTCCAGACTATATATTCTAGGCGCTATAGTACGGCAATCCACTTCTTGAATAGAGGATATTCTATCTACGTTATGATCACGTGGTCAAAGCAAAAACGTCTAACGTAAAGAAGGGAAGGCTCCCTCGACGTAATGTAAATCCCCTCTAGCCAATGAAACAGTTCACGGGAGAAAGCAGTAGTAGTTTCCTGCTTCCCTTCTCGTCAGTTAGAAGTTCTTTAGGTAAATTGCCGGTACCACGTGATTTTTTCAGCCTTGAACCCATATTTGGAATATCCTCCATTAGATGATACGCGCATGGACGAGCTTTATTAGACTAGGGAAATAATTCAATATGCATTAGCCTGACGATAATGACACGCTCGCAAAGACCTTTAACGATTTGTTTTTATCACTTCTACCAATAAACCTTTATTGGCCATATGTCGCTACTTCATTATAGCGACACGCTTGTTCCTAATTGGATCCCGGCCTTAATGTATCAAAATACGGAGTTTGCTCTCTGTACTATTCCTGAGCTCAGTTATAACGTCTAGAAATATAGGCCGGGATCCAGGTACATTTCTGCAAACAGTGAAAAGTTAGCTAAAATTCTGGCTTGTTTGTTTTATTGGACACATACATCAGACTTGTGTGCTTGACAACAACGCCCGCTTATAAGTCATTGTCAATATACAGGGACGAGATAGCACAATGAAATTTACAACACAGAGAATTTTTACATCCGGGAGCTCCGCAAAGAGTGTGCAATGGAGCCACCGGGAGTCGAACCCGACAAGCCTCCTACACTCTAAAGCGATTAGCAGCGCGGTGGCTTAACCACTCGGCCACGGAGGCCCCAAAATTCTGGCTTCTGATTGGTCAATCTTGTTGCGATAACAGAGAAAAATCTACCTAGATCACGGTCATGGTGTGGAAACCGGCTATTCCAGTAATACTTTAAAAATTGCTAAAAATTGAATCCCATAAATATTGAAAAATACTGAATGACAAATGTCGATAGCAGCAACATTTTCTAGATCTTCTCTGAGCGAAACGTTTTCTCAATTGATGTCTTCTGAAATAGTTACGTTGGAATTACCTTATGTCGCTGTGATCGACATTCATCGTTCAGCCTCCTTGTCATTTATGGGATACAATTTTTTAGCACCTTTTTAATAAGCCGATTTTTAAACTATATCTTCTAGACACTATAGCTCCGTTATAGGCCTAGATTATATGTTGTAGAAATCGACTATCCCAGCAATACTTAAAAAATCGCGGAAGTAGTGAATCCCTTAAATGTACAACGATGTTGAATTCCAAACAGTCATTTGCAGCGACATCTGCAGGATATTTTTTAAAGAAGAAAGAGACACGTGTAATGCACCGCTATAGCGTCTAGAATACATAATGTGGAAATTTGTTATCCAAGCAGCGCTAAACAGTTGTATCCCTTAAATGTGCACTGGCGCTGAAGTCCAGGGAGCTGATCGCAGCGGCATCTGTGATATACTTTCAAATTTCAAAATAAACATCGTATTATTACAGCGGGATTGACGCCAAGCACACAGGTCAGATGTATGTTAATAAAATGTAAAAAAAAATGCTACAGCGGCTACACTGTTAAAAATATCGTTAAAAATTACCTCTGTTTATAAAGGCTATCTATTTTCTGACCAATGAGAAAGCTCCAAATGTGTTTATGTGGAGCTCTCATTGGTCAGAAAATAGATAGCCTTTAAAAACAGAGGTAATTTTTCACGATATTTTTAACAGTGTAGACCAAATTATAGCGCCTAGAATATATAGTGTGGAAATTGGCTATCCCTGTAATACTTTAAAAAGTGCTAAAATATTGTATTCCTTAAATGTGCAACGGTGCTGCTGAAATATACAGATAGCAGCGACATCTGCAGGATATTTTCTATAACTGCAAGATATTGCTAGTCTATACAATGTAATAAGAAAATACTGCAGATTTCGCTATGATCGACACTTGGGATTTTAGCAGTATCGTCGATCATTTATGGGATACAAATTTTTAGCGTTGTTTAATAACATATTTCCACACTAGGTATTCTAGACGCTGTAACAAAATTGTCATGAAGTTTTAGGAAATATCTTGCAGATATCGCTGTGATCGACTCATTGGATTTCATCATCATTTGAAATTTAAGAGATCCAATATTTTAGCACTTTTTTAAGTATTACTGGGATAGCCGATTTCCACACTGTATATTCTAGGCGCTGTAGCACCGCGGTAGCCTGTCTTTTTCGTTTGCCTCGGAGTAGATATAGATGAAGTCATTTGAAGTTGTTCCTAAACTGTGACCAACAACATATAATGCCAATTCATAACGTGACACGGAGTTGATTATCTGTACACAACAATGGACACAAAAAAATCGGCACGCAGCTTTGTACTAATCATCATGTAAAGATGATCCAACTCTGACGCTAACGAAAAAGACAGGCTACCGCGGTGGGTCCGATTCTTCTTTTTTTACAGACCGCTGGAGTCACGTGATGCTCGAATGCACCAATGAAGGTGCGCGAAAAGAGAATCACGTCACTCCAGTGGTTTGTAAAAAAAGAAGAATCGGACCCACCGCGGTAGCCTGTCTTTTTCGTTAGCCTCGATCCAACTCCGTGTGACTTTTAAACATCATGAACTGGCCTATTATGTCATTGGTCGCGCTAACACCCTACCTCCTGCGTCCACCATATATAGCGGCATCTTGTACTGGAGACTGCTAAATGGGCTGCTATCGGTCAAAATCAAGAGAGAAAATGGCAGAAGAGAGGGAAAGAACTCGTTTTTTTTTGTATCTAGTTTTTCACACGGGAAAATTGACATGTCTGTTCCTCTCCTTTCAAAACTTCATGGTGGTGAAATAAGCCAAAGCCCCCTAAACATTTGAGAAAGTCTTGACACGCGTCACGAAAACATCACAAAAAGCAGGCAAAGAAACAAAATCATTCATTGGCTCGTTCATATTCACGAGCCAATGAATGATTTTTCTTCTTTGTTTTGCCTGCTTTGTGTGACGTTTTCCTGACACGTGTCAAGGCTTTCTCCAATATTTAAAGAGCGTTGAATAGGCCGGGATCAAGATAGATTTTTCGCTATTAGCGGGATGAGATTGATCAATCAGACGTCTGCATTTTTCCGAACTTTTTTATGTTTGCAGTAAACACCGAAAAGCCTGTAAGGATGGAGGCTACTGATTGGTCAGTCTAATTTTACTAACAAAGAAAAATTTATCTGGATCCCGGACATTAACTTTGGTTGGTTAAAACAATTTTGAATAAAATCAAATCAGGCAGCCAATGTTTGTTAACTTTTCTGTTTAGTTTAATTGAAATCTTCCTCGTCTATTACTGAAAACTGAGTTACCGTACTTTGGACTAAAAATTGAATATGAGTACACGACTTGTGCATATGTCACCACTCTAACACAGTGTTGCCAGATGGACTATTTTTTTAAATTCAGATACATGATTGGCACCACTTTTTTGAAATTGTAAAATGCGCCTTATTTAATGACATATTAATTAAGGCGAAAACAAAGGGAATTTTACCGTTTATAATAAGTGGTGGCAATCAAGAAATCTGAATTAAAAAAAGTAGCCCACTGGCAACACTGCTCTGACATATAAATGTTTTCTATTATGACCATGATTCTAAGTGCAGTTGGTTAAATTTGAGTATCTGGGTATTAGAGAAAGCAATAGTGGCCCACCGTGGCTGAGTGGATAAGACAGAATGCCGCTAATCGCTTGAGAGCGTAGGTGGAAGCAGATTCAAATCCCGCCGTGATCCGCATGTGATATGATGTATGTGTTCAAAAAACAAACAAGCAAGCAATAGTGAAAGGTACAGTTGGCATGGAAACAACGACTTCTTTAATTTGTATCGAAAATTAATGAATAGTAGTAAATGACTCAAGTTTAAAATGTAGGCAAATGGCCTGGAAATATCAATGGCTCCCATCTAGTATTTCACAAAGGTAATTTAATAGATTCACATGATGTATAACTTAATGCAACTCTTAGCTAATGAAAATTCTGCAACAAGACTTATGTAGGTAGATCTTTTGAATGAATAATTCAGAATTCTGAGAACAAAACGAAGTTCTTAAGGGCTCTTCCTCACCCCCCACCCCCCTCAGAAAAGGAAATACGATAGAAAGATATAAGAATTTGGATAACTTTAATATGTCTGTGATCTTTTGTCAGAGTTCAGAAAAAGAGACTGGGTATAAAAAAAAACATAAAACAAATTTGACGAACGATAAGACTATAGATTTCAGGCAATTTTTAACCGAAAAATGTTTAATTCTAAGGTATGTGCGGCTTTAATAATAGACTATTAAAGATAATCAATTTAGGGGAAATTTTATAGTAAATTAATATCCTCACATTTATGCAAATAGGTATGGATAAACAGACTTGAGTAAAATTACATATTTATTCTTTCTTTTCTATAACACGATCTAAATGAAGATGAAGTTATATGTACAGTTTATATCTTTAAATTTTTAGATTTTTTTTATCAAAAATGTTCCTTTATTATGTCTAGAATTGCTAGATTTACAGATCTTCGATTCTTTAGATGCCTGCGGGGTTTCATTCTCGGACTAACCGTAGGTATTTGTAAAGGTAAATTTATTTTGCAAAACCGTCAGCAAAAAAAAGTTAGAAAAAACAATTAACTGACAGACTAACTGTAAATTTATATTTTATTTCGACCCTGTTTTTTACTAAATTTTCATCTTTCGTAGAAAATTTTAAGGCGATATAAATTGAGAAAGACTGATAATTTGAAAGAAGAAATTGACTTTCCTTACTTTTAAATTATTAATCACTCTAAAAAATGAATGATAGGTAAACAAAATGTATACTATTGTGTTTGCTCCCTGCTTATAAAAGCTATACAAGGACTAATTTTAATTTGAGCTAGTAGAATTATTTCAATTATATATAATTTCTTTTAAAAAAAGAACTGATATCTACTAAAAAACAACTTTTCAAAAGTACAAAAAAAGCCAAGCAAAAAAAAAAAAAAAAAAAAAAAGAAAAGAAAAAAAAAAAGGTAAAAGTTGTGGCTAAAAAATAGTGTGATATCAAATTTCCAAGCTTATATTATGGTACTTATTTAACATTTTCCATTAAAAATTTACCATATGTAAGTCGAGTACCTAAGTATGCGTTGATAGAAAGCCTTTTCTCCTTTACTAAATACATCATAACGTGTTTCAGAAAATTATTTTTTTTAATTATGCATGATGGGCTTGGCGGCCATCTTTCCATATTTTACACAAATTTCGAAGCACTCAAGCTCGTAATATATTTGCATTATTAAGAATTTCGAACTTCTAGTTTTAGCTACAGACAGATAAATTAAGAAAGTCTTTTTATTTTGAAAAAACAAATTGATTTTTACTGCTTTAACTAATTAATTAACCCCCTCCGAAAAAAGAGAATAATAAGATGAAACTTGAAGTTATTTCAGCTTTATTTTAAGACACAAATTTTTAGGCACTCATTTCCATAAATTAAAAGAATAAAATGTTTGCTTTAGTAATAATTTCGAACTTCCAATCTTAACAATGAACTTGTGTGCTTAGAAATTTGTGTAAAATATGGAAAGATGGCCGCCAAGCCCATCATGCATAATTAAAAAAAAATAATTTTCTGAAACACGTTATGATGTATTTAGTAAAGGAGAAAAGGCTTACTTAGGTACTCGACTTACATATGGTAAATTTTTAATGGAAAATGTTAAATAAGTACCATAATATAAGCTTGGAAATTTGATATCACACTATTTTTTAGCCACAACTTTTACCTTTTTTTCTTTTTTTTTTTCTTGGCTTTTTTTTACTTTTGAAAAGTTGTTTTTTAGTAGATATATATATATATACCATTTAAACACATGAAAATTTACCAAAGTTGATGCAAAAACCAGTTATAGACAAAATATATGAAAATCCAGCTAAATAATGGTGAATGTTTGAGAAAACAAATCTATATATCATTAAAATGATATCAAGTGTGAAAATAATCGATTTTTTCCTATAATAGACTGGTGAATAGCCAAGAAATCTCAACACTGCCGATATAATGCATTGAATTTAAGGGTGTTCTCAAATCCAAAAGGGCAACTTTCTGACATAAGTTTTAATTTATTTTTGTTCGAAAAGCATGAAGCTAAGCTGGTGTTGTTGTTCAGAAACTATGTCATTGAGCCGTTTTTTCCATTTTTTGCAAACGCAATAGATCTTCCAGAAAATAGTGTCAAAGTGGGCGTTTCGTACCGAATTTCCGCCCGAAGGAAGAAAGAGCACTCCAGAGCGGGCGAAAAACGTGTTTGTCACGTGATCGAAATCGCTTATAACTCAATAGGTAATTTATCGAATTAAAAAAAAAAAAAAAAAAAAAAAAAAAAACAGTTCAATTCCAAATCGCTTCCATGGCCAGGTTTCCAATTTTATACCTTTCCGTTAAAAAATGAATTTGTAAATGTGTCAGAACGTTTTGCGCTTGTTGAGCAGAGCAGTTGAGAACAGCCTTAAGTAAACAAATAATAATAAATATCTTACATCATTAACTTATTATTCATTCGTTCCAAATAATTAACCAAGTTATTTATAGTATAATTAGAATTAAATTGCCTAATTTTTAACTTGTGTCTATTTTTCAGAAATAATTTTAATTAAAGAAAATTTTATATTAATTTAGTTTTTAGCATTTAAGTGTAAATCCCTTTGTAATATAAATGCTATCTCATGAAGCAATAAATAATAATAAAAATAATTAATAAAAATGAATCATTATGTAAAATAAATAAATATATATATATAATAAAACTTTTTTCAATTAATATAACTATTAAATCGCAAGATAATCCACATAATATAAATGAACTAATAAATAATGTACAATAGAGAAAAAATATATATCCAAGCTTACTAAATGCATTGAAAAAAAAAGGGGGAGGAGAAAAATCAGAAAACAATATACACAAACGAATTTCATAACTTCCTTTGTCTGGAGTCGCTTTAAAAAAAAGGGGGGGGGCACTTTAAACAGATCTAACTGAAATTTGTTACCCTTTCTGTTGCAGTCGACCATGTATTTATCGACCATTGTTTCCGGAAATCGCATAAAAAAATCTTTCTTTTGAAGTTCTCTTGAAAATTACAAGCAGAAGTTCTTTAAAATATGAATAAGGGTATCTCACTCCCACCCACTTTTTTTTTTTTTTTTTTTTTTTTTTTTTATAACAATGTCATGCAAATTCACTATGTAAGCGACGACAAAAGCTACATTATGATGGATGCCCACAATTTTACGGCGAAATATTATTTTTGCGGAGTAAATTATGGGTTTCAAAAACATACGGAACAGTTGTAAGCATCATTCAAATTCGGTCTACAACAAATTTTTATTGATGCTGTTATTATTGTTAACAATCTCGGTGGTCTTTGAAGTTTGTGTAAAAGCTTTGAGGCACAGAAAGAATAATTTTAAGAAATGCTCTTTATTCTTGGTTTTGAAACGTTGAAGTGGCCATTAACTATTGTTCAGCCATTTTCATCCGCAGTCACGATGTGTGGTATTTAGTTTAGAATGTACTTCTCATGTGTACCGCGCGCCGGTAGAATGAAATGCAAAGAGAGAGAAGATTTTGGATGGCCGTGGTCCACAGACTTGGCCGTGTTTTTTATTATTTATTTATTTTTTAATGGAGAATATAAGGGGCATTCTCACAATCTTTTGACTTTCGGGAATAAAAATCTGGTGAAATTAAACTTGCTAAAATAACGTTTTAATATGATAGACGACTGCCTTAATGATTCAAAATAAAGAAAAAATGGTCAGCAGCGATTTTTTTTTTTTTTTTTAAATCTAACTGATGTTTAAATTAAACTTGCGAGTTTAATATTCCTTACCATTTTACCACTATAACTTTCTATTTTCTTCTAAATTTTTACTTATAATGAATTTGCATAGTACCAATAGGACATTCAAATAAGAAATAATAACAATGTAGTATTTTTAGTACAAAATTTTGGTATAAAATTGTCTTAAAGGGTTGTTAAAGAAGGGGCGGAAGGGAAAAAAAAAGAAGAAATGGTATAGGAAGAAAGGGACGGTAATGGAAAAAAAAGGGATGTTAAGGATGGGACGGTAAGGAAAATTACCACTATTTTTAGGCAAATCATGTTAAGACAAAGAGATAGCCACAATGTTCATTGATTTTTAGAAACAGTTATTCACATTGGATTAAATTAAAAGAAAATTTAATTTACCTCGAAAAGTGCAGGAATAAACCTTGGGGACGGTAAGACTACCAATAAAACCACGATGCTTGAAATTGATATTTAAATGCTGATTTAAATTCTGCAGTAAATTTCCTGTCAAAGAATTTTAGACATTCTTTCTCTAGCATACTTCTGCATGAGAAAAAAACTTGAAAATTCTCTGGCTGCATCTGAAGTGATTTTCTGTATAAGTTTATAAGAGAGACGGTAAGGAATCAGGGACAGAGTTCAAAAAATAATATCAACCGCAAAAATGTGTGCAAGTTAATTTTTTGCTACATATTTATGTAAAACAATTGTCCCAGTTTCGTAAAAAAATTACGTCGAATTACTTTTATTGAAACAATTTTATACAGACAGCTCCAAACTTAAAAATCAGCATCAGGGACACGGGACGGTATTGGAGTTTTCCTGGTATTTGCACCCCCAACATCGTCCAAAACTTTTTTATCTCGTTAATATTGTTATGCAATCATGCAATGGGATGTTCCTCAGTATATGAAAAAAAAACCAAAAAAAAAAAAAAAAACCACAAGAATATGTACTAAAATAAAAATTATTATTCAGTGACATGAAAGTCAAAAGATTTGGAGAATGCCTCATAAACATGAAACAAACTGATCTAAGAATATTTTGTCAGAAACCTCCATGTAAAACAATTTTTTAAAAATATCAACATAAAAAGCGATACTTTAGCAAATAATAAATATTAAGCACTACTATTAAAAAAACAAGTGTGTACCACCATTTTTAAAAAATGAAGAATTCAAATTTAAATGACGCTTTGTTTTTTAACATCTACGTTTGTTTTTTATCTGCCACAAATGACATTATAAGGATTATTAAAGTTATATAAGTAGATCGGAGCGCGCACCTGCAGGTACTCTCCGTCGCGCAAGACGTATTATTTAATTTTTTACACACAAAATTTTAAATATATAAATGAAATGTCAGTAAATATAATGCACAAAGTCCGAATATAGTATCTCTTTTCTTTGTAACCAGAAAAAAAAAAAAAAAAAAAAATCGTAAAAAATCCCTGAACTTTAAACCAAACGAGTAGAAAGTCTCCTTAATTTGAAAATTGAGTTTTTATAATTCCTGATATTGATCTGGATATTTGGCGATCAGGATAATTGGAGTTGAAATTATTAAAGGTTTAATTTGCTTTAAGGGGGTATTCTGGTCTAAAAGAATAAATTTTGGGCGTTTTGTCGAGCTCGATTTGAAAAAAATTACATATATTTTACCATTCAGTTTTTACAGCATATTTATTGATATTTTGAAAATATACAAAAAAATTTTGAAAAAAAAAAAGAAAAAGAAGAAAGAAATTAAATAAGTTATAAGTTGATAAAATAAAAAAAAAAAGGGGGAGGGGGAGATGAGGCTTGCTGGTTGACACGATTGCAACTTTTCTGGTCATCTGAAACAAAACAAAACAAAAAAAAGATTCTTAAGGCTGTTCTTAACTGCTCTGCTCAACAAGCACAAAACGTTTTGACAAATTTATTTTTTAACGGAAAGGTATAAAATTTGAAAGCCCGGCCATGGAAGCGATTTGGAATTGAACTGTTTTTTCCATTTTTTGATCAACCAATTACCTATTGAGTTATAAGCGTTTTCGATCACGTGACAAACACGTTTTTTGATCTGGTGCTTTTTCTTCCTCCGCGCGGAAATTTGGTTCAGAACGCCCACTTTGACACTATTTTCTAAAAGATCTATTGCGTTTGCAAAAAAAAAAAAAAAATGGAAAAAACAGCTCAATTACATAGTTTCTGAGCAACAACGAAAACTAGTTTCATGCATTTTTGAACAAAAATAAATTAAAACTTATGTCAGAAAGTTGCCCTTTTGGATTTGAGAACATCCTTAAGGGTATGTATTCCAATCCAAACTGTTTATTTTCTGATTTATTTTTAAATTCGTTTTTGCTCTCAAACGCATCAAGCTGGCAAATTCTCTTATTTAGAAACTACATAATGTGCCGTGGTTGTTGATTTTTTGATTAATGTAGAAAATATTGCAAAAAATGCTGTCAAAGTGGGCGTTTTGAACCGAATTTTCCGAAGCGGGAGATCTGGGAATGAAAAATAGGGTCATACTGAGAAAATAATTGTTTAAAAATCTAATTTTAATTAATTTAGCGGAAAATGAAATCACACGGCGTCTTATACATCTTTTCAAAAATCACCTCAGCAAGTTTCATTTTTTTACTTTTAAAAGTGAGTCTGAAAATGTCTCAGAAAATTTCGAGCTGTTGAGGGTGGAAAAATATTTGTCGCTATAGCCGCTACCTAAAGGAAACGGGTAAAAAAAAAAAAAAAAATTGCAAAAGGGGCGACTGTCTGAAAGAAAAGGCATCTTTTCTTCTTTCATAATTTTTAATCTTTTAAAATAGTAAAGAAAAAAAAAAAAAAAAAAAAAAAAAAAGATACAAAAATGGTACGGGCGATTAGAAAGTTATACATTGAAGGTTCATACAAAATTTGAAGTAAATTGATTAAATAGAACTTGAAATATGTCGACCATATTGAAAAGAGCAGTTTTGAGAAAAATGCAATAATGTAGTTTTGCGAGAAAAATAAATGTTTGATGTGCAGACGTCAAGCATAGTGCTGATTTAAATGATTTACACATGGTTCCATTAGTGACGAGTCAATTCGTTACAATACCAAAAAAATAGTCTGGTAGTCGGGCATTATCCACCATTGTCCGATTTGCTTTTGACGACCTTTGGTGCTGCGTCACTAAAATAGTTATAATTCCGTAAATTATTGGAATTTTAAAATTTTCTCTGGAGGATATATTCTTAAATGTCGAAACTGTAAGAATATGAAAAAATTATTTTTAAAAAATTCTAGACCTGAATACCCCCGGGAGTCTTCACTCGCTTGAAAACACTCGCCCCGTAAATGTTAAACCAATGGGCAGATTGTTTTCGAATTTCTCGTTTAAATTTGAAAATTTTTAATTTTTTTTTTTTTTTTTTTTTTTTTGCATAGGATCGATCTTTAATATGATTGTTTTTTACTTTTTTGATTTTGGTTGCAGATTTTTTTTTAAGGCTTGTTCTCAACTGCTCTGCTCAACAAGCGCAAAACGTTTTGACACATTTACAAATTCATTTTTTAACGGAAAGATATAAAATTGAAAACCCTGACCATGAAAGCGATTTGGAATCGAACTGTGTTTTCCATTTTTTGATGAATCAATTACTTATTGAGATATAAGCGATTTTGATCACGTGACACGGCATTTTTCTCCCCTTACTGACCGGATTTTCTTCTTTCGTTCGGAAGTTCAGTTCAAAATGCCAATTTTGACAGTATTTTCTGAATGATCTATTGCGTTTACAAGAAAACGGAAAAAAACAGTTCGATGACGTAGTTTCTGAATAACAACCCCTTCTAGTTTCATGTGTTTCCGAACAAAACTGAATTAAAACTTATGTCAGAAAGTTGACCCCTTGGATTTGAGAACAGCCTTAAAGATACTTTCAGTTTCAAAACCTGTTCCGAAAGTGAAAGTACCTTTATTTAGTACCTTTTAAAAAAAAATCTGCGACCGAAATCGAAAAAGTAAAAAAAACAGCCATATTAAAGATCGAGCTCAGCTATCCTATGCAAAAAAATCGTTTAAAAATATTCAAATTTAACTTTTAACTGATGTGACAGAAATTGTTACATAACTAGTGTGAAGTGGTCTGTGAGACAGCTCAATCGAATGATGAATAAAAGGCACAATTAACTCATAGGATAGCGTTTTTGTACTAAACTTTTTGCACACTGCTGTTGTAATTAAAATTCACCTATTCAAAAGTCTCTAGTGTTAGTACTAATGTTCCAAACGAAACAAATTTCGGTAGTGTTTGTAATTAAACTGAAAATTACAAGTTAAACTATAAAAATTGGAGAAAGCTCCGGTCTGTGAGACCGGTAACATCAGTTAAAGGAAAATTTTCCAAACCGGTTTCGAAACTGAAAGTACCTTTTTAAAAAAAAAAATCTGCAACCAAAATCGAAAAAATAAAAAAGCGTCATATTAAAGATTGAGCTCAGCTATCCTATGCAAAGCAAAAAAAAAAAAAAAAATGTTTAAAAATATTCAAACTGAAACGAGAAATTCGAAATTAACCTGCCCATAGGATTGACATTACGGAGCGGGTGTTTTCAAGTGCGCGAAGAATCCCCTTAACAGAATAGATTTTCATTGTGTATCACATTTAAAATTTCTTTCATCATACACATGGTGTTTCTAAACCAATGGAACAAATTTCGGGCGTTAAGACAAATAATTTTTGTATTGAATACCGTGATAGCCAATCCCTTTTATACGGTCAAAAATATAGGGTGTCTCATCATGAGTTGAACTCGAAGCATTGGTAACCACTTTAACAGTAATGAAAATATGTTAGCGGATTTCATCCGACTAACTTTTCTTTGTATGAAATGTGACGACATCATGGGAAGTTAATTTGTTTTGGTCTGCGGCACTGCATGTACCGTTAGCTACATTCCAAAATATGGAGCATCTAGATCAGTGCTGTTTGTACCCGAATGGTAGCAATTTCCAGCACAGCCGTGATCATATTTCACAAAAAGAAAAGACAGTTTCTTGATAATATCGTTCAAGCATCTGCATTATTGTTAAAGTTATGTCGTCTTTGATGCAAGGAAAAGTTAATTGACCCATTAAAATTTTCAAACATTTTTTCTTCTAGGATTTTTCTTGGGCTAAAAAATGTTTATAGACTTTTTTTTGGGGGGGGGGGGTAAAAATTATAAAGGAGTAATAGAAAGTAATCTTTCGCTCTGCCTCCCTGGTGAGAAAAATATTAAAACTCTTTTAATTCTTCATTATGAATAACAGCTGGTAACGATAACTTTTATATCACGTTTTTGTAATTCATTTAAAAACGGTTAAAAAAAAACAACCTTTTTGATAAATTTTTAAATAAAAAATCGATGAATAAATAAACATAAAAAAGTTTAAAATGTGAAAGATATCTAAGCGGCGTCCTTGATCTGAAACTCTTATTTCAGTGAAAAGTCATATATACGTGCCGTCTCTGTCAGGTTCTCAGAGAAAATACAATGAAAAAGATGGGGATATATTTATTTAGTCTTTAATATAGAACTCGGTTCCCTTTTGGAGAAGTGGAGGGGAGGAGAAATTCCCATGAACGCAGCGGATTGGAAATCAGGTGTCGTGTTCTTTGGAGACACCTGTGTGGGAAATTCTTCGTGTCATATGAGAAGGGTTTGGTATCGAACTATTTGAATCAGTTCTTGAATTAAAACACGTTTTCCAGTTGCTTACAGCTATGAAATATTTTCCTCTTATGTATACATAAAAGTTTCAGATGTTTCAGCTCGAATTCCAATAAATTGGTTTGCACAGCTGATCATGTGATTGTGTTGCATGTAAAGGCAGGAGGGAGAATAGGGAGGCAAATTATTCCGCCTTGGGTTTATAAATTTAATTAACTAGATTTCCATTTTCTCTCATGATTCTGGAAAAATAAATAAATAAAATTTATTCGTCTCAAGTGAGTTAAAAGAATTAAACAGAGAAAAGGAGTCAAGGATTTTTTCGCCCATAAACTCTACCAATTCGCCCCCCCCCCCCCTTTGAAACTCCCTTGGAAGACATTTCCCAATTTTGATTTTCTTTGTTCGTTGATTCATTCATGTGTCTAAAACTTAACTTAAACGGGGACCGGGTCATGAGCAAAATAATAAACTCCTTCAATTCTTCATCTACAATGATGTACGCAGATAAGTGTAAATGCGACCATAGGTGTTTGTCTGTCCTCGATGGCTTGGAAAAATCTATCACACGTAAAAAACTGCATACTTGGTTTCGGATAGACAAAAACATGATGTTCCGTTTTTTTTTTTTTTTTTTTTTTTTTTTTTTTTTTGTTTAAAACTGCTGTCGCCTGGCCAACACCTTGTATGTTCTATTTCAAGTTAGATATTTCCCAGGTCCTATTGCTCATTTAAAAAAAAGGACACCGGCGAATAGACGGCAGTTTCGTGGTTCTAATGGTACCTTTCACATAAAAATTATTAATATTTACTATTTCAAAAAAAAAAAAAAAAAAAAATTATTTTTCGGAAGATCGTTTTTCATTTTCAATTTCCTTCTCTCCCGTTCTATTCATTCAAATAATAACTCAAATATAAACTGGAATATATTTTTTTCTTTTTCAAAATTAATCATTAGAGGAAAAGAAAATTTAGTTAATTAAATTTCATTATCCAGGAAGGGGCAATTGCCTTCCCTTCCAGCGCCTATGATTGCTAGATACTACTGTTTACTATATGTATGTATATATATATATATATATTTAAGTAGACGGAAAAAAGAGGATTGCTTGTACAAGCTTCTAATTCTTTATTGTGTTTCATAATTACATATATAAAGTAGATCTAAACTGCTCTAATTTTTGCTGTTTTTGATTTAAGATTTATTAAATAAGTTGATTTTAAAGGTAATATTAAATATTTTTTCTCTCAGCTGTTTCTGACCTCACCGAAACCGCTCGCATCCTACGCCACCGCAAGCCTTACGAGAGCAAGTTCGAGAAATCCACTCAGTTGTTCCTGCCTTCTACCCGGCCTCCTTGCATCGACCGCCTATACAATGCAGCTAACCCGACACCGGTCTCCGTCATCTGCACCATCGACAAGTACCGGACCGATGGGCTCAGTTCCTCGGAACTGTTTATGGTCACGCCCGTCCTGGGCGGAGAGAGAAAAAGAAAACAGAAGAAATACTTGGACATCGAAACTAGGAAGGTTTGTATTATTTTTTACTCCAGTTACAGCTAATTTTACATTAAAACTGCTCTCAACTGCTCTGCTCAATAAGCGCAAAACGTTTTGACACATTTACAAATTCATTTTTTAACGGGAAGATATAAAATTGGAAAGCCTGACCATGGAAGAGATTTGGAATTGAACTGTGTTTTCCATTTTTCGATCAATCAATTACCTATTGCGTTATAAGCGATTTTGATCACGTGACACGCGTTTTTCTGCCCTTACTGAGTAAATTTTCTTGTTTCGTTCGGAAGTTCAGTTCAAAATTCCAACTTTGATAGTATTTTCTGAAAGATCTATTGCGTTTACAAGAAAACGGAAAAAACAGTTCGATGACATAGTTTCTGAATAACAACACCTTCTAGTTTCATGCGTTTCCAAACAAAAATTAATTAAAACTTATGACAGAAAGTTGACCCTTTGGATTTGAGAGCAGCCTTAAGTCTGTTAAGGCTGATCTCAACTGCTTTCGTCAACTAAAGCAAAACGTTTTTACACATTCACTAACTCATTTATAAATGTAAAGGTACAAAATTGGCAGAGCTGACTAGGGAAGCGATTTGGAATCGAACTGTTCTCTCCATTTTTTAATCAATAGATTACCTATAGAGTTATAAACGAAATGGGCCACGTGACCAAGGTGTTTTTTCTCCCTTCCTGGCTCTTTTTCTTCTCTCGTCTAGAAATTCTGTTCAAAACGTCAAGTTTGACAGCATTTTCTAAAAGATCTATTGAGTTTACAATAAAACGGAAAGAACAGTTCAATTACACAGTTTCTGAATAACAACACCTGGTAGTTTTATGCGTTTCCGAACAAAAATCAATTTAAACTTATGTCAGAAAGTTGCCCCTTTGGATTTGTGAACAGCCTTAAGGACGTTTTAAACCGAAGTTCCCGGAGAAAGCAGAAAAACCAGTCAGCGAAGGGCGAAAAAAAGTCTTTGTCACGCGATCAAAATCGCTTATAACTGAATAAGTAATTGATGGATCCAAAAATGGAAAAAATAGTTCGATTCCAAATCGCTTCCATGGTCAGGCTATCCAATTTAATATCTTTCCGTTAAAAAATAAATTTCTAAATGTGTCAAAACATTTTGCGCTTTTTGAGCAGAGCAGTTACGAACATCCTTAAAAAATATTTTTAAAACACTAAGTTAGAGGTACATCAAATAAAAAATTATGGGAAGTGCTCAAGCAGTTATTTTGAAATAGATGGAATAGGATTAATAAAATATTTAGGAGAATAATTAATTGTTCAAACCAATGGTGTAGTCGTAAATAAAAATCATAGGGTATTATTCGCTATATACAGAGGGTGTACCCAACCCAGATAATATATGCTATAGTTTTATTTGAGAAACAGAGGGCACGTGGAACTTCTTAAAAAATGCAGAAGGGACTACGGACCATACACCGAACATACTACGGTGATCACACTACGGACACTCCTAGTTCAAACTACTCAACAAGCGCAAAATCTTTTGACACATTTACAAATTCATTTTTTAACGGAAATGTACTGGCTATATGGAAGCGATTTGGAATTGAACTGTTTATCCCATTTTTCGATCAACCAATTACCTATTGAGTTATAAGCGAATTTAATCATGTGACAAACACGTTTTTCGCCCGCTCTTGAGTGCTCTTTCTTCCTTCGTGCGGAAATTCGGTTCAAAACGCCCACTTTGACATTATTTTCTGAAAGATCTATTGCGTTTGCAAAAAAAAAAAAAAAAAAAAAAAAAAAAAAATGGAAAAAACAGATCAATTACATATTTTCTGAACAACAAAACCAGCTAGTTTCAATTATTTTCGAACAAAAATAAATTAAAACTTACGTCAGAAAGTTGCCCTTTTGGACTTGAGAACACCCATAAGTTTAGACACGATTTAAGATCACTGCTAATACAATCTATTAAAATCAAAATATTATTTCGCATATAACCCTTTCAGGGGCGGTGGTATGTTTATGAAACCACTTAATTTTATTTCCCAAACGCCACAATGGCACCGGAATTTTGGTAAAATATTTTCCCTCTTAATATGTACGTAAAATAAAGATTTTTACTTATTATATTTTCATATAAATTTGTTGGTAAATCCCGGTGCCATTCATGCATTTCAACACTTTATCACTGAAAATGCTTTGCCCTGAAAGGGTTAATAGTGGTTGAGGTTAGCTTTGCGAAAGAATTGAGCTCTGTGAATTCAAAATGAAATTTGTTTTTCAGAATGTTTAGTAGAATCTTTTAAAGATGAAATTTGTATTTTGTATTTGAAAATTTTCAGAATTTGAATTGAAAAAAAGGTAATCACTTTATAAAATAATATATGGATTTGGGGGTCCTTGGGCAAAGTCCCGATTTGCCCATGCGATAACAAGGACTTGATCCCAATCTGAGCAGATTTGAGAGAATGTACTATTATACTCTTTCTCAGGGCTTAATTTGCGCCGGAGCCCACCGGAGCCCGGCTCCGGTACTTCTCTGTTTTTAGTAAATATTTAAATATTGGTCGGAATTCACCGGAGCTCATAAATATAGGGCTCCGGAGCCCAGTGCAATAGCACTTCCGAAAAACCGAAGCGAAAATTACCTTTTCCTTTCCTTCCCATCTCCAAGCTTTTGCATTCTTTTTTACCCAAACACTTTATGTAATGTAATGTGTCGCACACGTAGGAGATGGAAATAAAACGGACTCAATTTTTATATCAGTTTCCGCGTTTGGGGTGACTCGAGCTCAATATGTATTACATATAAAATTTTATTTATTAACGTATATAAAAAAAAACCCCTTTTCTCCTTTAAAATTACGTATTATAATCTATTTCAAATCATTTTAATGCTATTTTGATTAGAATGAAGGGGAAACAGAAATCGTGTTTTTCTATTTCAAATTTATGTCGGCGACATGTTGGTACGGCGGGCGCCACTCAGAGTATTGAACAATGAATTTGCTTTCAGTTCACGTTTCTTTTGTAACAGTAGGATAATTTTTTATAGGCTGTTTCTTTTTTAAATCTTATTTCGATATCTAACCTGAAAAGAATATTTTCTGTTTTAGCCAACGAGCATCAGCTTGAGGTTTTGCTTATTTGGGGATTTTTTGTCTTCTATTGCGTACGAGTACAAAAATCACGTCAGTGATTTTTTTTTTTTTTTTTTTTTGTATCATGAATGGTACCCATGCTCAGGCTCTGCTCTGCACATTTACGAAGTCACTTTCATTTGTAAGTAGATATAATTGCCGTGTATTATTATTCTGATAAAAAGCAATCGAGGAGTGTTTCCCCTGTTTCTTTAAAAGCATCGATTCTTTCCGATAACGGCGTCAAATCTTTAATTTAATCTGATTTTCAGGGACTCACCACAAAAGATTGTTACGCGAAATGAATCGTTTATAGTTTAAGATATGCACCTTTTATAGGAAATTGTAAAACATTGTTCCATTCTTCAGCATATAAATATTAATTTCTGTAAATTTCATTCCTTTTTTCTTAAAAATGCATAGCTGCGAACTATCCCTTTTTTTTGTGTTAACCCTATTTCCTAATCATAATCCTTACCGTATTTAATAGCAGAATTCTGCAATTAATTAACATTAGAATTAGGCAAAGTTTACTATTCAGAAGGAGTGATAACTAAAAAGTGGAATAATTGACAGCTAAGTATATGCTGATAGATATCTTTAATTTTTTTTTTTTTTTTTTTTTTGCTAAACAAAAAAAAATGCCTTAAATTTTGGGGGGGGGGGGGGTGGAAGCCGCTGAATATTAGGGCTCCGGTACTTTTTTCGTTAGAAATTAAGCCCTGCTCTTTCTTATATTAAAAACCACAAGCCACGGATTAATGTAGTTTTTCTCCATTTTAGGCCATTCTGTGTTAGATGTCTGCACGGGCCAAAATATCCAGGCCCGGGCCCGACCCGACTCACAGAAAAAGTATTCGGCCCGGCCCGTACAAAAAAATATTGGCCTGACAAAAAAATTGAAAGTTCGGTCCGAGATCGGCCCGGCATGACCCGGAATAACAATTAAAAGTTCGGACAGAAACCGGGCCGGCTCGGAAAAAAGTTAAAATCTCGGCCCGAGTGTGAATTTCTACAGAATTACAGAACATTGATTTTTACGTCGATTTTGTTAAAATTTTGTCTCGTACGAGAAAGTTCTGACCAAAAGTAATGTTTATAATCTTTATTTTAATAGAAGTGCCGCAGGCTGCGATATATATATATATATATATATATATATATATATATATATTAATAAATCTCTATTTCTTGTATGTAAATGTTTCAGTTATCATTTATATTGCTAATCCAGTATATTATTTTGCATAGATCAACACGTTTTTCAGTTTAAAACAGGATTCCGTTATAAGCAGGTTCTTTTTCACACGTTTTCCTATATTTTAATAAGCGTAGAAGCCTACTATTCATTAAAAAGAATAAATTTTAATGTTTAATTGTAGAATAATGGCGATTTAAAAAGGTATGCATTTTTTACAAAAATTTTTGGGTCAGGCCATGCCGAGACAATGATTTTCATACGAGCTGGGTGAAAACTAGGACTGATAAATTTGGGCCGTGAAGACTAGGAATGAAACCTGTCCCAGCTCTGTACAGAAAAAATAATTTAGGTCCGGCCCGACCCGATCATTCAGGTAAAAAGTAAGACCCGAACCCGGCCGGCCCGAAATGACTGTTTGTATGTGTTTGCCAAGAGCTCCATGATGCTTGCCTTTGTTTTGCAGTGCTGCCACCTATGGGAGATTTATCCAAACAAAACTGTTGTTACAATATCTACATCTTTTCAATTCAAAGTGAGAGATAAAAAAGCTATAATAATTTCTACATGTTTCTAAATTTTTAATTGTATATATTTTTATATTTATAAAGTTAATCAAAATTGCACTATTCTTTACAATAGCTATCTCTTGAAACTCTGTTTTCAATTTTACAAACTTTTAAATGGGACTTAAATGTTAGCGGTTCTTTTTTTTTATTATCTATTTATTAAAAAAAAGTTTTATCATAATTAGGGAAACTTATTAAGCCACAATTACATATCTTTTTCAAAAAGCAATTATTATGGAAAGTTTTCGAGAAAAAGGTCTTGAAGCTCACTATTTTTTCGCTAATTTCAATGCAATAATCATCTTTGTAAATTAAATAGATCATTCTATATTTGTCTTCTTTTTTATTTTTTATTAGCCTGCCAACTTCTCTCTTGCAAAAACGAAGCAAGATGCAGTACAGTCTGGCTGTTCTTCCTTACCAAATATGGTGTCGCCACCTATGGCTTATACTTTGAAACAAAATGAAAATCTGGAATTGGAACGTCTGCCTTCACCCGAAGAACAAGCGATGCTCATGTCTTTGGAATATCCGTCCACAGTTGTACCAGTTGATACCAGTGGTTCAAGTTTCAGCAAAATGTCTCTGTTAAGGAAGTCACTTATGCATGTAGGTTTTCTAATATTAAGCTTTAAACACTAGCAAAGGTAGAATTTTAATTTGGAACCAGGGTTCGGTGATATATATATATATTGATACATATCATGATATATATCGATATTTATTTTCAAAATACCATGAAATTTGATATTTTCGAAATTTTCATATATTTGACTCTAATCTTCAAAATATTGCGTATGGTATTTTTGATATTTCCAGTCAAAACAAGTATAAATGAACTTGTTAACTGTAATTGATTGTGTCATTCTGATTCTGTAGATAAGAACTTTTGCTTTGGTAGGCCATTTTTAGCTTCCTACCCCCCTTACATTTGAAGTTTGAAGCTGAATTTTTAAATGTAGAATGTAGAACCAATAATTATGTGGGACAACATCTACTTAAAACAACTATTGAAAGATAAATTGTCTAATTTAGAGAAATTATTTACAGCTTAATTAGAATCTTTTCTGGTTGTTTTTAGTTTAAACTACACAACAGGTTAGAGAATGAAAAAGCACGCAAGTTTACATTTATATTCAGATATTTCAATAAAAACAAATATTTTGTATGTAATTTTGTTGTATAAAACACAAAATTTTCTGGAAACTTCATAATTAATCCCAGAGTTTGTTTTGTTTTTTTGTGAGTGTAAAAAGCAAATTGTGTCTGTTTTCAATTACTTGATCTTCAGTTTTGTTACATATAACTGAAATAATAATAAAAAAAAATACATTTAGAATATAGTTTTAATGCTAAATACAATATGTTTTAGTTTCTATATTAGGTCTGAAAATATTTATAATTATCAAGAAGTTGACTATTTTGAAAATATCAGCTATATATCGAAAATATCGGATATATATCAAAATATCAGATATTTTTGATATTTTCGAAAATATCATGATATTTATAAACCCTGCTTGAAACAAAGAATTTTAATTTCATTCTGAATCATTATTATTCTCTAAGGCGGTTCTCAAATTCCCTGCTCAACAAAGGCGAGATTTTCTGACACTTTTTCTGACTCATTTTTAACATGAAGGCATAAAATTAGCAGGCCTGACTGTTAAAGCGATTTGGAATGTAATGGCGTTTTCTATTTTTTGATAAATAAATTACAGATCGAGTTATAAGCAATTTTTGTCACGTGACGACCGATTTTTCTCCTTTGATATTTTCGAAATTTTCATGTATTTGACTCTAATTTTCAAAATATTGCGTATGGTATTTTTGATATTTTCAGTCAAAACAAGTATAAATGAACTTGTTAACTGTAATTGATTGTGTCATTCTGATTCTGTAGATAAGAATAGATCCCTGCGCTGTCGCGTTAGGAAATTCGGTTCAAAACTCCAGCTTTGACAGTATTTTCTGAAAGATTTTTTTCAGAAGATGAATTTCTGATGACGAGCCAAATGAACAGCACTCACAAAATAAAATAACCCTTGATAAGCACAAACTGTATTTATTATGAATTAGATGACTACTATGAATAACTAACAATAAAGGATAAGTTGTTTTTTTTTATAGATTTGATTGTATATACCAATAAAAATATAACTCTATATGATATATAAACTATATTACGGTTGTGGTTTATATCTATATATTTTATTTATAAAATAAATATCAAAAGTATGCGCTAGTTAGTATGTTTACAAATGTAATTTTCGAGATTTATTACGTAACTGCAAATTTACGTAAGTCGGGGATGGCTGTACTTTAAGGCTGTTCTCAACTGCTCTGCTCAACAAGCGCAAAACGTTTTGATATATTTACAAATTAATTTTTTAACGGAAAGATATAAAATTGAAAAGTCTGACCATGGAAGCGATTTGCAATCGAACTGTGTTTTCCATTTTTTGATCAATAAATTACCTATTGAGTTATAAGCGATTTTGTTCACGTGACACGGCATTTTTCTCCCCTTACTGACTGGATTTTATCCTTTCGTTCGGAAGTTCGGTTCAAAATGCTAACTTTGACAGTATTTCCTGAAAGATCTATTGCGTTTACAAGAAAACGAAAAAACATCGATGATATTCGATGATATAGTTTCTGAATAACAACACCTTCTAGTTTCATGCGTTTCCGAACAAAAATGAATTAAAACTTATGTCAGAAAGTTGACCCTTTGGATTTGGGAACAGCCTTAACTTCCATAAACCAACTTTTGTTGTGGCACTGATATTTATATAAAAATTATTTGAAAGTATAGAAATGGTGCTTGTTAACTTTTTTTTTAATCATTTGGTTTTAGCTGTTTATTATAAAGAAGTTTGTTTTCTATTTCAGGCTGATTTTATTATCAAACGGAAAAAGAGTAAGAGAAAATCGAAGCGACGCCATACTTTTTGTGAAGGTGAAAATCGAGAACTTGAACAAGCCATTCGCAATGTCACGAATTCTTCTTGCCAAACGGATGATATGCTGGACACCACTGTTTCATCGTCAACTAGTATTAATCGGACATTATCGAAACGAAGATCTCGATCAGCTTTAGACAACTCCAGGAGGAAAACACTATTAGACGAGTTAGAGTCTTTTCAACAGGATTCAAAAGATTCAGCGACAGAAGATGACAAAGAAAAGTCACCAGCCAAGGTTATTTTGAAAGAAAATTTTATAAATTATATTGATGTTTTTATACTTTCTTAGATTTTTGATTAAATTTTCATTTGTGAAAAAGCCCAGTAACTCAGTGGTCAGTACATTCTGCTTCCACACTTCCATATTTGAGGTTACCCTTCGGACTTGAGCAAGGTTCACTCAATTTGTCATCCCATTCAGAGGCGGATTACCCAATAGGCTGAGTAGGCTAAAGCCTAGGGGCCCGGCGCTTTGTTCTTTTTTTTTTTAAATATATATATATCGAGCTAATATATTACGCAAAAGAGAAATGACGTGAACTATCCCTTGCTCTTCTAACTTATTGAAACCCGTCGCTCATTATAATGTATATTGTATCCCAAACACTACTGTCTTTAATTTTTTTTTCTTTTAATTTTGTATAATCATATAAAGAAAATATTGGATTCGTGAAATTTTTGGCTTCCACTTTTTGATGTAGTTTCATATAGATTGCATAGGGGGAAAGTAGTTTTCCAAGCAGAAAGATGAGTTGTTTTTGTTTTTTAAATACACAATTTGCAACTTTAAAACAGTGTCAGTTAATAGGCAATGTGAAATTTACTCTGATAACATTCATTGCTAAACAAAAAAAGTTTTTCTTAGAGTAAGAGATTCTACATAAATATCTGTATAAAAATATATTTATTTGTAAATTTAATGCAAATAAGAAAATGTATGCAAACGATTTAAAAATATTCTCAGAATTGTATATCCTCCTCAGACCTGAGCAAAATAAAATATATTATAAAACATCCATTTTAATGGATGTCAGGTTTCAGAAGGATATATTCCTTGGAGGGAACGCCTATAAAAAAAAGTCAAGCCTAGGGGTCCAGGAAGTGGTTAATCCGCCTCTGATCCCATTGGGGTGAATAAAATGTGTATCAAGCTTGCTTGAGAACTAAACACTGGGGGTTCCACGTTAGGCTGACCACCTAACTTTGATCCAGAACATATGCCATGCTTAGGACTAGAGAACGACCGAAAATTTGTTTTCGTTTTCAGCCAAAATCTGAGTTTCCTCGAAAATTCATATTCGGCGAAAATGCTGCTGAAAATTTAGCTGGAACTATCTGTATTCCAAAAACCTTGTTTCTTCCTTCAGAAATTTTCAACATTACTCATTGATTTGAGCTGTATCAGCTGAGATGAGACACTGTTTATTGGTCTGAACTTCACTGTTCATAATTATCAGTCATGACCGACTCAAGACGTGAGTGCAAATTATAAAGCAATAAATGTATATATGACTCAACTTTGAAGACGCTTTTGGCGTGCTCATTAAAAGCTACAGAATTAACAGTAATAGAAAATTTTTAGTTTGAAACCGCTGAAGCGTTTCGAATATTCTTTGAAAAAGTTCTAGTATAACAGATGATTATTTATAAAAATCATTGTAAAAGATAAATCGAGGCATGCATACCTGAACATTTTTTAATTAGATGAAATTTGTATAATTAGAAACTCATTCTGTGTTGTTATGAATTAATTACATTTTATTTTATATGAAAATAAAAAGTTTTGGTCAGAGGCACAGAGAGCCAACTTGGGTTACTCGTTTAATTAATTACACATATATTTAATTAATATTTATGTATATTTATGTATGTATTAATTATTTAAAAATTTTTTGGGAAATTTTCGTTTTCGGCCGAAAATCGGGAGATTACCGAAACTCGGTTTAGGTCGATCCTTACTTAGAACCTACAGTAAAAAAAAAAAAAGCTGAGTTGCGCATTGCAGCCCAAGGTGATACTTAGAGGATTGTAACACCACAGAGTTTAGTTTTAGTAGTTTATCATTTGTAAAAATGTTTGTTACCATTTGAATTTTCTTCTTCCACAAAATATAGTTATTTTTTTAAGCACAAGAAATATATATATATATATATATATATATATATATATATTAGAATTAAAGAAATATTTGAAACACTGAGATTTTGATTGGAAAAGTATTGAACTTTAATAAAAAATTTTAATACAATGTTAGTGGAAAATAATGAATTTTACTCTTTTTTGTTTGTTTCAATGGTATAGAGAAATTTCAGTTTTTATTCTAATGTATTCTCGTCTCTAGGAATCACAAGCTCTGCTTAGATCTGCTTAATTAAAAATTATTTAAAATTCTGTTTTTTTACTATAGCGGCTTCTAGTAGGTGTAATTCAAATTTGCCTCTTATGGGGGAACCTAAAGTAATGATCATATCAAATCAAAAAATGGAAAAGAATCTCCTGATTCTGTATCTCTCTTCCAGTTAGCAAGTGGGTGATTCCACAAATTTAACGTGCACACATACCATGCGTTCATATCTTAGCTCAGAATCAAGGCTTACAACCTCCTATTGACAAAGTTTATGTGTCAGCCATTTATCCAGATTTTTCATTAAAATATGATTTGGATTAAATTGCAAAATTTAAAGATACCAACAGGATATGACAACAAATAATTGGATAAAAGTATTGTGTCTATTATTTTAGTCCTATTGGCATTAGTTAAATTAATATTTTAAAAAGTATTTGCTACATTTTATATAAGGTTGTAAACTTTTGTACATTAACAAAAGGAAAAAAAAAACCCTGCCAAGTTGAGTATTGCAGCCAAAGATTCTTAAAGGATTATTTATATACTATATATATGAGGACGTGAGTTTCAAAACTCGCCTTATCTAAAAAAATGAAATTTTGGGAAATCGCGAAAAACCTGTAACTGCGACCCCGTGCATCGAATACCTCCAATTTTTTGTCTACTTATAGCTAGTTGCTCTGTGATATCATTGTGTTAAGTTGGAAAATCTAATTCATTTAATTAATTAATTGGAAAAAGTTTCGGATAAGAAGACTTTTGTTGCCAATCGTCTATCATACTTGCGGAAAGAAATTAATAGTTTCTATTTTTGATCATCGGATGATAATATTTTGGATTAAAAAATAAACCTTACGAGAGCAATAAGTATGACTAAAATTTAGTATTACGTTTTATTATAAAAAAGCAAACTTAACAATAATGAAATAAAACTTATCTAAAATAGCTTTTAATTAAAATAACTTTTTTTTAAAGAATGTAATATAATATAATTTATATAACATATAATACTATATTGTACATACACCATCTCCGTCTGTTCTGGTTCCTTAGATATAATATTTTTATAGTAAGTAAGCACCTCCATTTCTGACCAGTTTTCATCAAAATGTTTTTTTAACAATCCGTGGACATCCTTAAGTTTCTTTTGCTTCACGGGGACTCCCTCCCCCTTCTTTTTAAGAGGAAAGTTCATTTTTTAGATGCCTCTAGCACAAGTTTTACACTCTGGTATTGATATTCCAAGAATCTTCCGAAATACACTTCCACAAATTTGAAGATGGCCATGGTTCTTAGTCTTTATAGTATCTTATCGTAATGCCTTTGAAAGCGCACTAAGATGCGCTTTAAAAAAAACTTTCAAGGTGAAAATTTTACTTTTCTGGATGTTTCATGGAAGGAAAGAAACCTGCACGGTTTCTTGAAGGAGGTGTTTGAGATGTGAATTTCAAAATAAAGTTATCTTATGCAATTTTGTTTTTGCTTGAAAAAAAAGCTTTGTGGAAGAATTATACATCTTGCATTGAGACAATTGAATACCTGAGGTTCGCTTTCTGGTGAGTGCAGTTTGAGAGGATTGGAAAGGCCTAGGTTTATGCCTGAGAATAAAAATTAAATCTTTTAACATCTTCTCACAGTAAGAAATATAGAGAACGATTCCCCATTTTGAATTACATTTTAATCTTCATTTGCGTGTATTCTTTACTAGCCCATGTGTTCGATTTCTTTTTCTATTCTTCACCCATCCGCTACAAAATGCAACAGTTTATTCACTGTCCATTATACATAAGACATGCTGTAAAACTTATTTAATTAGTTTGTATGAATAGAACATGTAAAATCTTTAAACGAAAATAGCAACAGGTCGCAGAGAAATGAAGGAAAATTACTGTAATTGTAGCTGATAAGCTAGCCGTCCGTTGGTCTTACGCATGCATAGGGATAAAGCTAGTTTTGTTGCGAACTCCCTAGTGGATAAGGCGAGTTTTGAAGCCAAACCAATATTTTAAGAACCCCAAAATAAAGGATAAAAATAGTTTTTTTTTATAGATTATAGGGTTTTTTCTGTGCAGGTTTACCAATAGAATAGATTGGTAGAGAAAACTCGATTTTTTTAATTTTGGATAAGGCGAGTTTTGAAATTCACGTCCTCATATACATGTCATATATTCGTACTATATCTATTTATATTTTCAATTAAGGCTTTGAGACCTATATTTGTTACATAAGTGGCTCAAAAATGAGCTCTTTTAATTTATTTGTGATTCTATAAAAATGATTTTAAAAAAATATATTTTAATGATCTAATAATGGAGTGTTATTTTATGAAGTAATGGTAATAAGTATTTTTATACAAAGCTTTTTTTAAAAAAGGAACAGTAGCATACAACATTCTTCTAAATACAATGATAATTGTACAATAGTTGAAAATTCTTCATCTCATTTCTAAAAAGTCATTTGTTATATATAAGCGTTTATTTATACCAAAAAAAAAAAAAAAAAAAAAAAAAAACATTTAACCCTCTATCATATATCTAAGCATTTGAAGTATCCTTTTCTGCCACATAATTTCTGAAATCAAAGGCTGATGTAACAAAATTTGAAATCCATATTGATTTTTTTTCAGTTCATACAGTAAACAAATATGTCAGATTTTCAAATACAAATCCTCTTACTAATTCTTTTTATTACTTAATAAATCATTATACAAATATATTGTCTAAAATATTGATTTTGGTAGCAAATTAATCACATTTTCTGTTAATCAAATTTTTAATTTTTGTATGACAATTATCCTTTTTCTTACAGGCAAGTAACAGCATGATGAAAAAGTCAAAGACTATATCATCCTTCCGATCCAGAAGCTTCAATCCTATTTCTAGCCTTTCAGCTGCTATTTCCATTGCAGCTGTTAAAATGCGAAATTCAACTAGAGGAGGAAACAGCAAGCAAGATGATGGCCGATCATCTAGTGGGAACTGGAGTGCTAGCAGCAGCACACGTGCATCTGTTGATTCTGACCATCAGCATACTGTATCACCAGTGGATGGCGTCAGTAGCCCTTCTAGGAACTCTGTGGGAAAAGATTCTGTGTTGTCAGATGCTACCCAAGTTGATCAACATAACAGGTAGTTATGCTGTCATTTTGTTAGTTTGTAAATTATCTGAAGTCATATTGATAAAATAACTTTTATAATTTTTTTTTTTTCAGTTTATTAAGTTACCCTTTAAATTAGGATTTACTCTTAAAGAACATATAAAAACTTCTGTAACAAATCACTTAGACGTCTCTTTTTAAAGAATACTGCAAAATGATTATATTTATACTTAAAGGCATAGCAATCTAAAATACTCTTTTAGCGATTTCTCTTTGGCATTGTAAAGTAATTTTCAATAATCATGAGAATATCCTTCCATATGATTTTTGGATAATATATTTCACAGTAAAATCATCTTTATTAATATGGTAGGAAGAAAACAAGATGGCATTGTGCACCAGATGAAGGAAAAAAAAAATAGTTGATTCTAGCAATACAACATTGAAACGCACATAGAACTCAAATGATCAGTTTTGTTTCATGAAACTAAAATACACATTGTGCTTTCTCCTGCCTCAACACTATTTGAGATTGACATAGAAAGGAACATAGAGCACCATCTATTGCACAACGAAACTGTTAAAAGTGAACTATTCAATGATAAAAAAAACTACATTATTACATTTGACGTTTATTTTGTAATACATTTTTATAATCAGAGCAAGTCATTGTGCTCACCCTGTATAATAAATCTGTTATAGCTTACAAATTTATTAATCTGTGGTAATGACCCTATTAAAGTAGCATCATCACACCGTGCTCTTATATTTTTTTATTCTTATTTAGATATTTGTAGTTTTCCCCTTTTTTATGAATTTGTTATATATTTTGTTGTTTATGGGTCTTCATTTTCAACTTTTTATTTTCCAGATCTCGAGATGAAGTTCTAATGATTCAGTCCTTGACAAGCTCTCCTATTAAAAGGAAAAAATTTGGTACATTGAATTTACCCTGGGAACCAAATCATGGAAATGGTAGGACTTCTAGTACACCAACACCTGATTTCACCTCACAGTGTTCCTCACAGTGCACTCCTGTAATCCGATCTCCATACGCTGGTCGTAGGGGTATCAGTGATGATGGAGATTCCTCTGTATACTCAGTTGATACAGATGGTTACTATACTTCGATGCACACTGATAGTGGCTTATGGTGCAATGCAGTTACAAATATGAGACTGATTGATGGTATTTCAGAAGTTCCTGGCTTCAGGCAAAGGCAGGAATCACAGAGCTCTGTTAGTACTATTGGAAATAGCAGCATCAATAGTTTTCTGTCAAAATCAGCAACTGAATGCTCTTCTAACAGTGGAAGCCTAAAAAAAGTGGGACCTAATCCCCCTCCTAGAGTTTCAAGTTGTAACATAAATAAAACAGAATCCAAATTTGAAACTTTGAAAAATGATCAAGATGTAGAAGACAGTGATAAATCTTCCTCACCTCAATTTCAAAATGGTTCAGCTTCGGAATCTGATCTTGAAGCTGGAGACAGAATAAGAGCAAAAACAGCAATCACTGCTAACAGGTATCCATCCATGTGTGCAGTTTCTCCAGAGACAAGTGATGATGAAATTTCTGATTCAAAATGCAAAAATTTAGCAAATATCAATGTCATTGTTGCTGAAGTGCATAGGGAAGAAAAATCTGGGGAAATGTCTGAAAATAGAGAAGTAACTCAATCACCAAACAGAATTAAGCAAGAAACTTTTTCTTCATCAAATTCAGTCAATATGTACAGAAGTGAAACACCTCTGCCATCTAGTTTTTCATCATCTATTTCTCAAAATAGTAATCCCCTGGCTACATCAACTCCACGATCGGGGATAAATATAACTACATTTTCACCAGATTTGAATGAAGGAAGAAATGCTAAAGGTGGCTTTAACCCAAGATTTAAAGAATTGGATAGTAATTTCGATAGTGATGAAGAACTTATAATAACTGAAACTGCAGTTCCACATTCTGAAAAAGATAAATCATTGATACCATTAAAATATGCTCAGTGTATAACTGTGACACCGATAGCAAGAAGTGATTCATCTAGTAGCCGTACAGGAACTATCAAAAGAACTCCTCTTAAGTCTAATAATCCAAACATAAATAATTCTGGAAAAGAAGAACCTTTGGTAATACCGTATAAAAATAAGAAAGACTCTCAACCGTCTTATATTTCATTTAAGTCTCCTGATTCTCCTGTATCTTCTATTCCAAGTTTCAGTAGATTGCCGACTAGCGAAAAATCTTTGGCTAGTCCGACAAATTCGCTACCTCGCTCTGTGGCTAGAGTAACTTTAGACCCGACTGGAAAAGTTGTATATTCATCTAATTCTCTTGGCAGAATGGGAAATGGGAATACAAACCGAAATGCGACTGAAAGAACCTATGCTACTTTGCCTTTATGTCAAACTCAAACTGAAACAAAACTGAATACACCTGTACAAAATCCCAATAAAACTGATTCAACAACATCTATTACTAGCAACAAAGAAAGCCCTACAGTTAGTCCAAGTACAGCTCTCCAATCTGAAGCACCCATGCCCAACCATACAGCGACCCAGCCATCTTCTTACCTACATAACGAAAATCCATCTACACAAACTTCAAGTGTAAAATATGACTTCAGCTTTAGGCCATCACGAGGTGGTCGCTTTTGTAGATCTTATTTTCCTTCTCATCTTATATCCCCCCAGTCTTTGTCAGGAAGAACAGAAAATACATTTTCTAAAGCAAGCCCTTCACTAGGAGCTTCAGACCAATATAGAAACAATATTTCGTACAAGCAATATTCTACTGAAAATCCAGTTTGGCAGAATCAGCAAAACCATTCTATACCTGCTTCTCATACTTCAGATTCTCTGAGCAAATACTCATCTCAGAGCAGGTCCATTTATTATCCCTCAACTGTGCCAAATACTGTAAGTGATAGCGCCATTTCTTCTAGGTTAAATGCACCTCCAAGTTCAAACATATGGCCTGGGAGGTTATACAATTCACAAGAGAAAAGTAACCTTGCCTCTCCAACATCAAAACAACAGACTGTTAATAAAATTCCTACTAAAACAAATTATGACACTAATGGGAGAAAGAGTACACCCCAATCAACTTTTGTATCTTTAAGACCACCAGACCTAATACCATCAAGTGAATCTCCACCATCTACTTTAGATATAACTTCTCCAGCAATGTCACATAGAAAAACAAATCCAAATGATTATAATGACGACAAAGAATTGAGTAAAACTTCACCTGAAGATGATCAGAAGAGTTTAAAAGCCATGTCACCTTCAGAATTATTTGCTATAATCCACAGTTCTAAGAAGAAACATAATATTAAAACTGAATCAGAAATTTCAATGTCACCTATGTCTTCAAGGTCAGTATCTCCTGCCTTGAGTCAGAGTTCTGTGTCAAAATTACAACCAGTAGAAACAGGTGTTTTGTCTAAACGTACTGATCCTATATCTCCTGACAAAACAAAGTGGTGCAATAGTATGCCATCCAATTTTAGGAAGCAGACATCTAACGATAAAGTTGGTCAAACAAAACCAACTAGTATGCATGATTTTAAAATGCTACTGCTACAGACCAGAACTGGTGTTAATGAATCAAGTCCTAGACCTTCAGCAGCTGAACTTTTAAAAGTTTCACCCACTAAAAATTCTGTGCCACCCATCACATATTCAAAATCACCAGTGCCTTCTATGTTCAAGTCACCCAATTCTCATTATACTTCTAATCCATCTTATTCTCCTGGACATGGCACTGTTCCAATAAAAAGGAACATGAGGACTAGATCTCCATATTTAACACGATACGATTCTGCTTATCCTCCAATATTGGAAGATTGTTCAGAAGAAACGGAGTCCTCATATGAAGATAAGTGCCTTACTTCTAATCCATCCTTTAATCAAAGTCCAGTATACAAGATGCCTGATGCAGTTCCAAGGTCAACTACAATAACCAAAGCTACTAGTACATGGGTTTGATTTTTTTATATTGAAAAATTATCATCACACATTTCTTAGGGGGACTCTTCACTCACTTGAAAACACCCGCTCTGTAATGGTAAACCTATGGGCAGTTTGTTTTTGAATTTCTCGCTCAAATTTGAATATTTTTAAACAATTTCTTTTGCATAGGATAGCTGAGGTCAATCTTTAATATGGTCATTTTGTGCTTTTTCGATTTTGGTTGCAGATTTTTTAAATAAGGGTACTTTCACTTTCAAAACCGTTTCTGAAAGTGAAAGTACCTTTATTTAAAAAAATCTGACACCGAAATCGAAAAAGTAAAAAACAGCCATATTAGAGATAGACCTCTGCTATTCTATGCAAAAAAAAAAAAAAAAAAAATGTTTAAAAATATTCAAATTCAAACAAGAAATTCGAAAACAACCTGCCCATAGGTTTAACATTACAGAGCATGTGTTTTCAAGTGAATGAAGATTCCCTTTAGAGAAAAAGCCAGAGATTCTTGCAAATTATAAAATTCCATGTTAACTATAGAGAAATGTCATTATAGGTTTACTTGTTGCTTTAATTTGGTAATTAGAATTTTAATATTTCATACTGTCGTACTACATGTATAAAAATTAGTTTTCTAAATTTTACATAATGCTTGAAAAGAGAATGTGGTGAAAAAAAATCTTGAAGTTTTTCTCGAAAAAAATTTACTGTCTTTTAAAAAATTAATAGCTTTTGAAAAGGGACTGTAATATATTGATTTTCCAATGGTAAAATTAAATTTTGATAAATTTCATTATGTATTAAGTATTCATGCAATGAAATTTCTCTGTAGGTTAAAATAGGATTTCCTAATCTGTAAGGTACTTCTTTAAGAGGCTACACTAGTCACGCGACAAAACTCGCGTACTAATGTTAAACATCTGGGAGTGCTCTTTTCAAACTTTTTGCTTGCATTTCAATATTTTAAAATAATTTTTTTTAATAGGATAGCTAAGGTTGATCTCTAACTGCATCCTTTTTTACTTTTTTTGATTTTAGTAGCAGAATTTTTTTAGGTCACTTTATGTTTCAGTACCAGTTTTGAAAGTCAAAGTATTCTCATAAAAAGAAAAAAAATAAAAAAAAAAAAAAATCTGCAACAGCAAAAGTGTTGTATGAGGACATGAGTTTCAAAACTCACCTTATCCAAAATTGAAAAAAAAAAAAATCGTCTTTTTTCTATCCATCCATTCTCTATTTGGTAATATCCTGTACCAAAAAAAAAAAAAAAAAAAAAAAAAAACTAGTTTTATCCTGTATTTCTGGCATTGTAAAATACAATGAAAACCAATGAATGCAGTTAAAGGTTTTTCGCGATTTACCAAAATTTGATTTTCTGGATAAGGTGAGTTTTGAAACTCATGTCAACCTCAAATGGGAGAAAAAAAAATTCATTTAAAAATATTAAAATACAAGAAATTTGAAAACAACACTGCTATTAGTTTAACATTAGCTAGCTTGTGTCTGCTTGTGTTACTAGTTTAGGCTCTTAAGGTTGCTGGAATAAGCAGTATCATTTCAAATTATTAAATTATTTAGTCATTTGATGAAATACTAACAAATGTAGTTTGATATTACATGTACAGAACTTGCATTGTAAATTATAATAATTTAAAAATAGAAATGCGAAACATTACATTGTCTTGTATATATTATAGTGTTGGTGATACTTTTTAATTTCCTTGGAGTAATTTATAGAAATTTTATTTCTTAAAAGTTATTTTAATAATGAATTTGTCGATTTTTATAAAACTGATTCTCATAACAGAATTATTTTAATATTTTAACCAACGATGTAATTAAAAAATGTACATATTTGTAAATATTTTCATAGTTTTATAATTTGTTAAGCTATTATATAGCTTTATACTAGCTTTTGGTTTAATGTATAATATTAATAGAAGTACTATAAACATTTTTAGTACACGAGAGAAAAAAGCAACAGTTAAAACAACTGTTGTCTTTAAAATTTATTTTTTATTTAAAGACTGCTTAAAGATTGAATTGTTTTATAATTTCAATAAACCTGCTTCAGCACTGTACTTATGATACTTAAATTCATAACTTACTGATCATAAGAAACTTAGAACTTGAAAATGCAGATTTTATAATTAAAAAAATAATAATACAGGTCTGACATGCACCTTTACTACAGACAAAGGTGTTGGAAAGGGAGGGGCTCAAGCCCTCCCCATTCAGATGAAGATATTTTCTTCAAGTCGCATAATCTGTCCCACTAGTATTTTCTATTATTAAATTTATTATTTTCTGTTTTTATTGTTTGATAATTCATCTATGAGAAAGTAATTCTGCATATAAAGAAGAATTCTAAATATTAATTATTTTAACTAGAAAATCTGCATATCAGAGCAGAGGCTTCAACATCTGCTCTGCAAGTCTCATTTTTTATTTTGAACTCATTTTGTTTAATATTTCAAACTTCCAGTTGACAATTACTTTTCTTTTATACTAGTAGCATTGTAGATAAGATTTCCTGTAGTTTCAGAGACTTAATTCTTATGAACTGTAAAGCAAAATATGATTACATGAACTAATACTCTAAGACTGTTTATTTTCTGTGAAAACTTTTTATTATACAAGGAGTGCTCTGCCCTCAACATTTTTGTATATTTAGGTAGCTAAAACTTGCTACAATTTTCAGTATATAATCTTCCATCTAAACTATTTAAAATGTTGAGGTTGTGATAATGGCATTAATAAGTAGTAGGGAGATTAATTAGGTCCTCATAAGCATTTTAATTAATTATGTAATATATTAAATGTTCAGTTTCTATGAAAACAAGTATTTGAGCCCCTCCCGTAATTTTTTAATTGCTGATACTGCTTAGAGGTACTGGTTGTATGCAAGTATATAACCAACATTGGATATATCGAAAGCTTATAAAAATATTTAAAGATAAGACTTAATTATTGTTAACTCTAGGACCCCATACTATTTGTACATAATGGGAATCTCACTCTGGGATTCTATACACATTGAGATTTTAAATCAATATAATTTTTTCTTTTTTTAATCACATGTTAAAATTCTCGAAAAAAAGATTATATACTTAAATAAATATTAGTTTTTCTTTCTTTTTTTTAAGGGGGGGGGGTGTAAACAAATAAAAAAGGCAAGGAAATACATTTTCAGATGAAGAATCATTATTGACTACTTAATCATTAATTACTTGGGTGTGGGATTCTTATGAGTGGTCCTAGGGTTAACTTGAATATCAGTAAAATAATGGCTGAAGATATTAGACTGATTTTACCTGAATATTTGCTATGTGATATTTTTGTAGTTTTTCCTTTTACAACTAAGTATAGTACAAAGTCTCAGACTGCAACAAATATGTGCCTATAATTATATAATATATTTAATACATTGTCAATTATCATACATTGTGGCAACCATTGCCCATCGAGCCTATTAATAATGCAATAATTGTTTCACTAACTTCTATACAACAGATATTCATGTTATCGTCTTTTTATAATTAAATGGGCCTTTGACTTAGCATTTTCTGTTTAAGTTTTATAACAGCTCACAAACTTATACAATGATACATAATAAATTCATTGGTGCATCGACTATTTTATTTACTTTAATTCGTGATAGAAAATTATTTTAATATGCAAGCCTTCAGCATTTATTGAGAGATTCAATTTAAAACGGAAAACCACAAAGAAGAAATTCTCAAGTAACTCATCAACAGGCTAAAAATTATTATTTGCATTTTTGAAAGAGAAAACTGTCTGCTTTTCTAAAAATATTTTTATAAATTTACAAGACTTATTTTGCTTTTTAAGACATTGTGACTGGATCATTACTAAGTCTTAAGAAGACTGATAAAGCTAGTTATGTGTATAGTTTAGTTTTATATGTGTATGTGCATATGAACTTTTTTTTTAAATTAACATATTTCTTGTGTGAAATGTTGTAGAGAACTCACATTCCTGACTTATTTATTGTGCTTAATAAAAACTGTTTTAAATTCAAATTATAGTTGTTATATTTCTTTCATCATTATCTTTTTCAAATTATATATAAAGCATATTCAGGGCCTGATTATTGTAAGGGCAAACAGGACAACTTCCCAGGACCCGCCAAACAGTGGTGTAGCCAGGATTTCTTTTCGGGAGGGGTTCAGAATTTTCCTTCAGGTTTTATAGTTTCCTTCAGGTTTTTATATATATAGTAAATCCTGTCAAGATGAAATCACAAAAAGAGTGGTGAAAAATTCCATTTTAAACAGGTTTTTGTGTTAGCAGGCGTAATTGTATGGTATTCTTTTCGATGGGACTATGGAATCTTTCTGTTTAAGACAGCATTCCATTATAGGCTGGTTCCACTTTTACATGTTTTGCTGTACAATTTCCATACAATTAAATTTGCTGAAAATCTGTCTGAAAGAGGATTTTCACCGCTCTTTAGCGATTCCATCTAAACGGGTTTTACTGTACTTATAAATACAGTAAAACCTGTAAAAGCGGAATCTCTCTTTAATGGATGAGTTTCAGAATCCCAACGAAACGAACAGTAGATCTTATTGAGCTGGTGCACCTTAGAAGTATAATTAATTACACTTCCTTAAAAGTAAGCCTGTCTATGCATATTAAAAATTTCATCCAAATAGGTTAAAAAATTCGAGAGTTACAGCATGACAAAATTCAGATATAATAAATAGTATATATATATACTAGGGGGCTCTGCCCCCTAAGGGTATAAGACGCTAGAATGTCTTATACACGGGACGTGGCTGGGGACCTACGTATCTTGCTTCCGCGAAAGAGTCGGACTAGAGTAGAATAAAGGGCTGCGGACGAAGATGGGCCGCTCGTCACGGCGAGCGGCCTCTCTTCATCCGCAGCACTTTATTCTTCCACTTACTCCGACTCTTTTGCGGAAGCAAGATTCCTAGGTCCCCAGCCACGTCCCAAGCAGAAGCCAGAATGAAAAAAAAAAAAAAATTCAAAAATTGAAACCAGACAAATTTAAAAGGGAAATTACACAAATTAAAGACACCGAAAACCGGGAAGGGAGGGCTCGGGGCGATGAAGCTACCCGACGACCCCTTGCTTCTTCTAGCTCATTATTAGTACGAGGTGGAACCCGTCGAATTTCGACGAAAGAAAATGTTTACAAAAGAAGTGTTGCATCAAATTTATAATACATCGACAAAAAATAATTAGAATAAAAAATCCATCTTACACTTGTTAATTTAACTCTCCAAAGACATATTTTAACCTAAGATTAACAAAATACGTTTTCATAATCTTCAACTGTTAAAATTATTGAAAAATTAAACTTTATTCATATACGTAATCAGTAACATATAATCAAGATAAGTAATTTTGATTAAGTTATTAATTGATGCTTGGTTACAGAATGAAAAATCCGCATAAATGATTTCACCTTGACATAATCATAGAATTTTCTACCTTTACATCTAAACCGAATCAAGTCATTTTCCACGTTTCACATCCATATTAACCATTTTTAGTGCGCAATAGGTTATTAATAAATATTTTTTCAAGCTTGAAGTCACGTTTGTCAACTATTACAACTTTCCATGTTAAAATTCCCACTCGTGATTTGAGGTCTTAGTATAATACCTGTACCTGCGCGTAAAAATTCCAGAAATTTATAACTTTTAGACGTATTCAAGGGGAAATATCTCGTTTTATCAAATAAAATTATCGTTTACTTTTAAATATGACGTCATTTTCACTCGCTGAAATATTTTGCCTATTGTCTCAAACTCAATATCAGCAAAATGAAAAAATAGTGAAATATAAGAGCATTATCAGGGAAATTGTGTCTTTTTTAAAGCATAACGTCATTTTCTGTTCAAATTTTTAAAAAAGATATTTTTAATTGTAATGAGAAAATGGCATCAGTAAGAATATAATCAATAAAAATAACTAATCCACTTTTAATAGAAATGAAGTACTTCAGTTGCCACGATTAGAAAATTGTTATTAAAAACTATAAAAAAATTAATATCTCAGAAATAAATTGAGATACAGCTTTCAAACAAATTGCATTTAAAAGTGCATTTTTTTCTGCATACGACGGTGTAAACATTTAAAATGTGGGATGTTTAGAAGTTTAAAAATTTGCAGTAGCGAAAATTGCAAAAGCGAAATATCATTTCAAATTTCAAAGTGTTGCCATTCGCAGAATGACGTATGCATTACGCACAGATATGTTTGTCCTTTATAATATAGATAGGGAAAAAAACATGGAACTTTTTTCCAGTCCCTTTCGATTATGTCTTGACAGGATTGACTCTGTGTGTGTATTTGCAATAGAAGAATTTCGAGTAACTATATGCTTATTTAATTTCTTAATTTAAAAAAAAAATGTGTAAAATTTAGTAAGATTAATCTCTATAATTGCAGCTAACAATATAATGAAGTTACCGTATTTTATTGAAGAAACACCGCACCCGTCGTAAACGCCGCACTCCTCAAAATGGGTCTAAATAAGCTTAAAAATATCGTAAATGCCGCACCTGTGGAAATGCTACTTTTGTCGACAGTGTCTCATTGACCTAACTTTAATCAAAGTTTTCTGAACAGTGTAAGGTGCCTCATTTTTAATAATTTAGGATTCTAAAATTTTATTTAAGATATTTAAATCAGGCTTTAAATATTTTTATGTAATTTTTTTTTTCAATTAAGGAGACGTCAGTTGGCATTAAAACCATCCAGAACGCGGGATGCAGACCTTCACCTTAGGCGCTCCACATTTTTTTAAGTGGCCATCGCAACTTAGCACGCTTTTTTCATTGCATGCACTTCAGCCCTATTTTAGCTTCTACTCGAAACTCTCAAACCTAGTTGTCAATATCTGAGTGGAAGAGTAGTAAATTTTCTTGGTCCACTTGTATGGTTCAGTATCATCATCCGAAATGTAAGTTTTCATAATCGGTAAAATCAGAAAGTTTCGCGTTGTTGAGCAGTGGACTTAAGAACAGTCTAATAATAATACATATTCATGGAATTAATGAATTTTTATTTTATCCCAATTATACACGCACGAAAAAAGAATCGTAAACGCTGCACTTGGCAAAAAATTAACTCTCAAACTCGTAAACGCCGCATTTTTTCCATAAAATAGGTACTAATGACAAATATTTTACAAACCCTATGATATAAAAAACTCAGTGCATACAGAAGAGTTAAATCAAGTTTTATTAAACATAAACATTACTTACATTAAGAGGCTACTTCAGTCAAATGAAAAGACATTTGCTAATGCTAATCCTATGGAAGAAATTTATAAAGATATCTCGGTCGCATTTCAATATTTTTTAATGATTTCTTTTGCATTGACTAGTTGAGATCGATCTGTATGCAGGCCGTTTTTTACTTTTTCGATTTTGACTGCAGATATTTTTTATGAGAATGCTTTTACTTTCGAAACCGGTTCTGAAAATGAAAGTGTTCTCATAAGAAATACCTGTAAACAAAATCGAAAAAGTAAACAACGGCCTTTGTACAGATCAATCTCAACTATTCAATGCAAAAGAAATCATTTAAAAATATTGAAATGCGACCGAGATATCTTTATAAATTTCTTCCTTAGGATTAGCATTAGCGAACGGGTCTTTTCCTTTGACTGAAGTAGCCTCTTAAAAGTACTCAAATCCAAAAGGACAACTTTCTGACATAAGTTTTAATTTACTTTTGTTCGGAAATGCATGAAACTAGCAGGTGTTGTTGTTCAGAAACTATGTAATTGAGCTATTTTTTCCTTTTTTTTGCAAACGCAATAGATCTTTCAGAAAATAGTGTCAAAGATGACGTTTTGAACCGAAGTTCCCGAAGAAAGCAGAAAAACTAGTTCGTGAAGGGCGAAAATCGTCTTTGTCACGTGACCAAGATTGCTTATAACTCAATAGGTAATTTATTGATCCAAAAATGGAAAAAACAGTTCGATTCCAAATCGCTTCCGTGGCCAGGCTTTCCAATTTTATATCTTTCCGCTAAAAAATGAATTTGTAAATGTGTCAAAACGTTTTGTGCTTGTTGAGCAGAGCAGTTAAGAACAGCCTTAAAGCCAGGATCAAATGGTTAAGTTTAACAGCAACTTCCATGTTTATTTCTTGTCAATGAATAAAGAACATGTGCTATAATAGATCCAGTCCCTGAGTATCACAGGGACACATAGGGCATGTGCCCCTGGCCCATATTTTAAAGGACCCCCAAAATACATTTTTTTCACTCTCTTAAGATAAAAATTAATGCAAATATCCATTTATAGTTCACAGAAAAAATTATTTTTTATAATTCATGAAAACTAAACTATCGCCGTGTTCTTCAATAACGACAATAAAATGCAATATAAATTTTGAAATCCAGAGTAGAATAGATATTACACCAAACATGTTTCATCACGTCCCTTAGATCTATAGTTTTACTCAATCTTAAAGCTGTTCTTAACTGCTCTGCTCAGCAAGCGCAAAAGGTTTTGACACATTTACAAATTCATTTTTTAACGGAAAGTTATAAAACTGGAAAGCCTGGCCATGGAAGCGATTTGGAATTGAACTGTTTTTTTCCATTTTTTGATAAATAAATTACCTATTGAGTTATAAGTGATTTTGATCACATGACAAACACATTTTTCAACCTTTCTTGAGTGATTATTCTACTTTCATGCTGAAATTCGGTTCAAAACGCCCACTTTGGACACTATTTTTCTGAAAGATCTATTGCATTTGTAAAGGAAACGGAAAAAACAGCTCAATTACATAGTTTCTGAACAACAGCACCTGCTAGTTTGCATGCATTTCCGAACAAAAATAAATTAAAACTTGTGTCATAAAGTTGCCCTCTTGAATTTCAGAACAGCCTTAAACCATAGCTTTATATATAAAAAAAGAATACATTATAGCACATATAGAAATGCACTTAAAAATTATGGGAAAGTAAAATCTACTGCAGTATATGCTATTAAGGGTTTTCTCAAATCCAAAAGGGCAACTTTCTGACATAAGTTTTTATTTATTTTTGTTCCAAAATTCATGAAACTAGCTGCTGTTGTTGTTCAGAAACTATGTAATTGAGCTGTTTTTTCCTTTTTTTGCAAACGCAATAGATCTTTCAGAAAATAATGTCAAAGTGGGTGTTTTGAACCGAATTTCTGCGCAAAGGAAGAAAGAGTACTCAAGAGCGGGCGAAAAACGTTTTTGTTACGTGATCGAAATGGCTTATAACTCAATAGGCAATTGATTAATCAAAAAAAGGAAAAACAGTTCAATTCCAAATCGCTTCCATGGCCAGGCTTTCCAATTTTATACCTTTTCGTTAAAAAATGAATTTGTAAATGTGTCAAAACATTTTGCGCTTGTTGAGCAGAGCAGTTAAGAACAGCCTTAAGGCTGTTCTCAAATCAAAGAGGGCAACTTTATGACATAAGTTTTAATTTATTTTTGTTCGGAAATGCATGCAAACTAGCAGGTGCTGTTGTTCAGAAACTATGTAATCAAGCTATTTTTTCCGTTTTTTTGCAAATGCAAAAGATCTTTCAGAAAATAATATCAAAGTGAGCGTTTTGTACCGAATTTTCGCGCGAAAGTAGAATAATTACTCATGTGATCAAAATCGCTTATAACTCAATAGGTAATTGATTGATCAAAAAATGGAAAACCCAGTTCGATTGTAAATCGCTTCCATGGTCTGGTTTTCCAATTTTATATCTTTCTGTTAAAAAATGAATTTGTAAATGTGTTAAAACGTTTTGTGCTTGTTTAGCAGAACAGTTGAGAACAACCTTAAACTTTGAACTGCACATAAAGATGCTAGTCATGTTTTAATGCAATTTTCTTGAAAAAGGGGGTCCCGACACAGTGTGTCTGCCATGGGTTCCATTTTGAGTTAACCAGGCCCTGAATAAATACTGGATAACGAGTTCACATAAGTGCCAATCCCGTCATCAGTTAATTCACCATGAGATTTCTGAGGGGATTCTTTTCAATCTTTGAAAAAGATCTTGCAATTTCAGCTACAGAAACTAGTAATGTAATACACACACGCAACCAATGTATTTCATGTTGGGAAAAATAAATTGGTTACAATTGCCTAAAACAGCTATAATTCTTCTGAGTTTCTCTGTTTCTTGGTTCGTCGTTTTTGATACCATATTCGGCCTCAATAGTCTCTTCTGATATCTGGTTGATTTTAAGAATGTTAAATTTTTGTAGCAATTTGTGATGGATTAGAACTTTTTTGGTGGTTCAAAACAGTTTTAGAGCATTCTTCAAATTCAGCAGTAAGCTCACGGACTTTGGTATGTGGATTAGCTTAAACTTGTGTTTTCGATTTCTCATTGTTAAAGACAGAATGTCACCCATGACCTTCTCCATACACAAAACTCTCACTGCCACAATGAAATTGCTGGAAGCAATGTTAAACTGGGGGTTCACAAATCATAATTGGGATCAAAGGTAATATTGAATTCAGACATTTTTCTCTGGGAGGGATTTCTGCAGCTCTGGAAGGGATACTTTGGAGTTCCGAGGAAGGAGTAGCACTTCTAGCCGTTAATAAGCATAAAATCCCAAATCTTTCGGGCAATATTTCTACTGGGGGAAGGAGCTCCTCCTACTAACGCTGTAGTGTAATTAATGTAAAAACTACTTTCAATGTTTTGCGCATCATTTTGAATTCATACAAAAAAATACAAACTTTCCCATAGGTCTATAATTGCCATAAATATCCCGTACAATGATGAAAAACAAAATTATAATACTACATAAGTAGATAACAGTCTTATCTTCAAAATAATAAACAGAAATGTATTATTTCATTAACAATTTATTAAAAATAGCTTGGGTTGAAAAGTTCAATAGCAAAAATCACCTGTATTTTGTAAAAATGCAGAAGAATATCAAAACCATTCAATATCCCTCTGGTCTTTAACGATCAATGAGACCAGAGATAAAAGTATCTAAGCCACAAAGAAACATTGATCTCCTGAAATATTCTTCAGGTTTGACATGAGTTGTATTATCTCTCTTCATGGGATGGCCAACTTAACAAGGAATTTGTATGGCTAAAGAAAATTGTATGTAAGTTTTCCTTAGCAAAGGATTGCTGTCTTGAACAAGTCAGCAAACTTTCTTAATTATTATTATTATTTTTTTTTTGACTGCCTTCTCTTAGGTGCACTAGCTAATGGACCCCTCCAATGAGACAGCCTATGAAGTCAGTATTTACCTGGTGGGCTATGGCAGAAAGACGGAATTTCATCCCTCCTGCTACATTAAGTTTGCCTAGCATTGCCCAAAGGCAACTAACGGCACCCAATTCTTTGCTCCCCCCCCCACCCACCCACCCACACACACACCAAAAGTACCATTTTCATTTGACAAGTCTGCACCAACAATTAGGCTACAAAAACTCCAGGGAATCCCAGTTAGATCGAACAGCAGTGGCCCGGTTGGCAGAGCATCAAACTTGTAGCTGAAAGGTCACAGGATCGAGGCTTACTGCCAGCTAAAATCCTCCATGTACACTAATGGTGCCTGGTGCATGTAAAATCCATCGTGGGTGTAAAGTCCTCCAGTGTTTTAAATTACAAGATCAACTCAAAGCGCAGGTACCAAACAACAAGATCAAAATATTGAGTAACCAGATTGAGTTCACAACTAAGCAGTAGGCATTGCCGATAGGATGATTTAGGTGCTCGTTAGGTTTATTGCCGCTACACAGCAATTAGGCAGTCACCGACCCGATACCAGGTATCTAACCCGTTCAGCTGGGATGACCTGGCAGGAAGGGGCCCGGTCATCGGTTAGAAAGAAAGAAATAGGACTAAGAATGGAAAACTCTGAAAGTCCAGAAGAAGAAATTTTTCAAGCAAACAAAAAAAGAAAACTCCAAGGGGGGGGGGGACGCCACTGCCCCCAAAGCCAAAAGTCCAGTATCTTTTCTTAAAATGACTAAAAATTTTATCTATAAAAATACTATGGTGGCCCCAATTGGATCTTGCCTCAGATTTCCACTTAGGATTAGTCTGACCCTGAGCATATTCCAGATGCAGAACTGCCAACTTCTGGGAGTTTCTAATAATAGCTGTGATTTTAAACAGTCAATTTGAAACGTTTTCTGTAATTTTGACAGTAGAGTAAGATGATTAGTTTTCCAGTTACAAATAGAACATACTTTGATTTTTATAGGGGGAAAAAACCACTTTAATGACAATACCAAAAGCATAATAAGTTGGTTCTTTTGTATATGACTTCCATTAATATATAGGCAGTGCCATACATTGTCTTGTAAACTGGTTGTTTGTGCAAGATAAACAAAAAAAGGAATTTGATAAATTGGTGTGCATGGAGAGATAATCTAAATATATCAAACTATTAAAGAGCCCCTTCACCTTTCTTCTCCGAACTTAAAATCCCATGTTGTCTAAGACTGTTTCTAAAGAAAATTTAATTAGGTGATTATTCATTACCTAATATAATTATTGGAAAATGGTTTTCCTTATCAGAAAGTAGCCATAAATTGCCAACATAGTGCATTTTTAAAAATGGTATCTTTCAATTTTGAGTACTTTTTAAAATATGATAAAATTTGAAAATTTTCCAGAAGTAGAAATTTCATGGTTTACCGGGTTTTTTACAATACTTAAAAAAAATTAAGTAGACAATGTTTTAAAATACACCACATCGTCAATTTACGTCTCCTCTCTGATGGTGAAAACCATATTGCAATAATTACATTAGGTAATAAGTGATCACCTAATTAAATTTTTCCAAATGTTAACAAGGAAGAGGAAAATCTGTTTCAGTGAAGTATGCATTTAACGCTATACAAGCTGCAAATAGTGTTGCCAAATCTGGCAGTTGTTTTATTCAGAAACTGTGTTCACACCAGAAAATTTTTAATTCTAATTTTCCTTCATTTTAATCATGAAATATCTATTATTATAATAACCAAAAATAACTATTCAAACTTTCTGGGATGAATTTAGAATTCACCCTTAACGATAGTTTTATAAAATGTGTCAAGCAGCCTGTATAGTGTTAGAGGCTACTTAAAGACATTCATAAGTTAATGTTAAACTTGTGAGAGCATTCTTTTAAAATATCTCATTTGTATTTAGATATTTTTAAATAATTTTTTATGCACTGGATAACTGAGGCCGATCTCTACAAAGGCCATTATTTATCTTTTCAATTTTGGGTGCAGTTTTTTTTTAATAAGGATACTTCTACTTTCAAAACTGGTTCTGAAGTGAAAGTTTCATCATAAAAAATCTGTAACCAAAATCGAAAAAGTAAAAAATGGCTTCTGGAGATCGACCAATTCAATGAAAGAAAAATATCAAATTGAGAACAAGATAATTTAAAAGAACGCTGTCATAAGTTTTAACATTAGCCTTCTCAAATTCCCTGCTAAACAAGATGAAGCTATGAAGCTTTTCGACACATTCTTAAACATAAAGGCAGGAAAATTGACAAGCTTAGTATTGAAGTAATTTGGAATCAAATATTTTCCCTTTGGTGATAAATAAATTAGTTACTGAGTTATAAGCGATTGTTTTCACATAACATCAGGTTTTTCTGCTTTCCCACGATGTCGTACCCAGAAATCTGATTTGAAACGTCAACTTTAACAATATTTTCTATAGAAAATACTACTAAAAATGCAAAACACCCTTCAATTACATAATTCTTGAATAAGAACGTATGGTATTTTTGTGCATTTTGAACAAAAATGAATTCATAAATGTGTCAGAAAGTAGCTCATTTGGATTTCAGAATAACCTTAATCGAATAGTGTAAGTCATAGTTTTCATCTATAGGTAACACCAGAATTCTACTGTATTAGTCTGATGTAATTCTATTCTATACATTACAACATTTAGTAAAAAAAAAAAATATATCAAGAATTAACATTTAAGAAAATGAGACTTACACTATTATAATTGTAACCTCTTATCACAATACTGGTTACATTTTAAAACCGTTTATTATACCAAAGAATATTTTAGTGAAGAAGCAGTAATTAACTGTTTAATATAGTATTTTTCCTTCTTTTAAAATTTAAATCAATCCCTTTGTATTGTAAAATAACGTGTCACAAAAAAATTAAGAGAGAAGTGATCTCTCAGATTGTAGGACATATCGTCGCCTCAGAGCAACAATAAGACATCTTGTAATAATAAAAAATGAGATGTCTGACTTACTGCTATGAATAACTTGTTTGCATTTAGTGGAACAACTTCTGAAACACAAAGTTATGTTTAATACTGTACCTCATATGTGTTTTATAAAAATTCCCTACTGTTCTACTAGAAGCAGACACAGTTTTTCATAGCATGTCAGACTGCTAGTAATAATCTAGTAATTACTAGCATTAGCTAGTAATAATCATTTTTGATTATTACTAGATGTCCCGTACTGTTGCTCTGAGGCAATGATATAAGAATTAACACTTTTATGCTATGTTCCATTCTAAATGAAGAGAGAGAGTATAAATACAGGCAAAGTTCTTTAATCTGCACAAGTTGGGACCAAAGATTGTGCAGATTACGGAATATTTCGGATTATGGATTATATGTCATTTTCTTATTTCTGTACTCTATTTTAATTCCATATTCAGTATAACATGAAAAGAAAATATGAAATGTAATAATTAATTTAATATGCTATCTCAAAAAATGCATTTTTCAAATTCTTTTATTAAAAAATTGATTATATCTCCTTTTATATTTAAATTTTTCAGATATTTCTTTTAAAAAATTATTTTTGAATCAAGAATTTGTAAATTTGTTTAATTGTTTATATTCATTAAGCAATGCGAATTATAGAAAATTGTGGATTATGGACCCTTGACTGTAAATAAAAGCGCGTGTGATTTGGAAAACCTCTAAATGCACTAAACAGGAGTGCAGTGGAAAAAAATACATTTGCGGTCTAGCATTCTTCACTGCCATGGAATCAAACTGTAGCACATCAGGTGTGACTTTGACTTTCTTATATTAAAGAAACTGAATATAATTCTAGAATAATTCTATTAATCTACAAACAAAAATAGTCATGTAAGAGAATGAGTCAAAACAAATAAAATAAAGCTTCTTTTTTATCAAATTTTAAAAATGTGAGAAACTTTTAGTTACAGGCATGATTAAGTATTAAATATACATATAAAAAGTTTCAGTTGTTAAGAGAATAAAAAGCTTGTGATACAAAATAGTTATCTGTACACTATATGTGCTGGGCACACATCACTATTAATACACTTTTTACAACTGTTTACAAATGAAAGACACGGAAAATATGAGTAGATGATACACAGTTGAAAGCATGACTTAGATGAAAAATCCAAAAATCACAATTTTACAAATATAAATAACAAGACTTATAAAACAGTCAATGAATGTGTAAATTTTATAGAAAAAAGACAAAAGAATTCAGAAAATAAATATCTGAATATAAATTTTCAAAAAATGTAAAATTTTTATGGACGGAATCTAATCTGTGCAGCTATTTTTGGAAATATTTTTATGATACTTCTTAATGAAATATTTTAAATTCTCAGCTGAAAATTAAAAATATAGATGAATCTTGATTCGACAGCTTATATTAATAAATAGCTGGACACACCTTTAAGGTAAAAACAAAAGTAAAGATTGGCCATTTTCTAATGAATCACAAATCTATGAATTGTCTCATTGACCTAATAACCTGTGAAATTAGAAGATTCGTGTTAAATGATGCCTAAAATTTGTGGATTCATTCCAATATAAAATTATATTAAAAAGGATTCAAATCAGTTAAAACTTTGATATATTTTTCATTAATCAAAAATACATAATTTAAGCACACCCCATTTATTGTTAAAACTTATACATTTCCAACAGCTTTCTTATACTGAGAACCTACATTGACTTTTTAAAGTAAACAACCAACCAAATCTTGATGTTTTACAGTCAAGCATAAATTATTATTTACAAACAGCTTTTCATGCAATTAAAGTTACATTATTTGATGCAGAGTAGGTATGCTTCATGAATTTAATCTTGTTGCCAACAATTTTTGACAAAATTTTAAAGAAAATAAAGTATTATTGGAATGTTTGAAATATAGAAACTTTCATATTCATTTTTGGCCTGTAATCATAACATTAAAATAGGTTTGGTAATGTTTATTATAAAGTAGAATAAAAATATTAAATTTTAATGCGAAACAAACCATATTTTTAACAGTTAGCTTTCAGTCCTACATTTTTATATTACAACTAAGTAAATAACATTTTAGGGTTGCAATATTTAATATATCCAGACAAAATGAAATTCTGTATTCTCTCACATATTAGAATTGATAATTTGAGGCAATCAAAAGTTACATACTCTGTATTTTGAAATAGATGACATACAGGAAATATCCAATCGGCAGTATTGCAAAATTATATAAATGCTTAGCAAAACAACTATGTTATCATACTGAAATTCATTCAGTAAACATTTTAAAGAATGAAAAGAAATTTAACTTAATTTGACTAGATAAATAACATTTTTAACTTTTAAGACTACACAATTAAACTGCATATCTAAAGAATTAAAACAATGTCCATATTCTAAATGTTTACAAATTATAAGTGCAAAGTGATAATATGGAATGGGAAACATCAGTGTATTGGCACATCATAAAAATAAAAGAAGTGAAATGAATAATTATTTAAAAAATGGTGTGAATTTTGGAAGTATATTTTCAGCTTTGAATGGTGAAAAAAAAATAGTGTTGAATCATTCCACACATAAAAGTGCCTCATCAAATTTAATAACAGTTCAGAGTTCAAGAGATACTTTTGTACTGAACAATGAACACAAAGTGACTTCATTTTTTGCAATAAAAGTTAATAAAATTATTAACCATGATGAAAATGCATTGTTGGTCGGAGAGGTAAACAGCCATCGACCCACATGTTTGGACTCTGTAGCATGGCTTGCCAAAGAGCAGCTTCATCTCTTCTGGAATCCATCCATTCTACAGATACTCCGTGATATAAACCTTTACGGAAAAAAATAAAAAGAAAGAAAAACTATGTATAAAAAGTAATCAATGATGAATTTTAATCTGCCTAAAAAACTAAGAAAAATGCTTCAGAACATTACTTGAATGTGAGACATGCAAAAAATTAAAACAAAGAAAAGTATATTTCACCTCTTTGCTTCCAGAAGGAGCAAATTCTACAGTAGAGTCCTACACTGGGTTGGGTTAGCACTATATTTTTCCTTGTGGGTTGGGTTGACTTTGATTGTTTCGGTTTGGGTTAACAGGGCCGAAACTAAGGGAGGGGGCATGTGCCCCAAGTGCCAGAACAAAGGGGCGCCAAATGAAGATTATACCTTTGGAAAGGATCATTTTCTTCTGATGGACTGACGGATTCCATTATTATGAAACAGCCATTATAAATGAAGTGTTAGGTGAAGATGAAAGAGCAGTCATAAAAAGTTATAACTCTGATTTTCTGGTCCGAATGGGAAAAAAAAAATGGCCATAATTTTTTCAAAAAAAAATTATGGCCATTTTTTTTTCCTCACAAATTTCATTTCCCTCACTTTTTCATTTCATTTTTTTTTCATTTACTCGGATAATCGGGACTCTACTGAATATGTCATTTAAAAAATGATCTTTAGAATATTTTTGTTGATGTTGAGAGGGACCTCCCCCTTGGATACGCCACTGTAGATTACGTAGTTCAGTATTACATATTTTATGATTACATATTTTAAATTTTAAAATTAGTAAAATTCTCTTTGTAAATAAACTTTGTGGAAGAAGGGGGGGGGGGGGGGGCACCAAAATCCATGTTTGCCCCGGGTGCAAAAAAAGCTAGTTTCGGCCCTGTGGGTTGACCTGATTTTTTTAAGTCTAAAATATTTTTTCAGGTTAAAAATCTGTTATATACAATAAGACTTTCATAATGGACAATCCCCAAAAGTGAACACCTCTATTTAGAGAATGCTTTTTCAATTCCTAACACTTATATATTTGTACGTTTATACCTCTGAATAGCAGGCACCTCCCAATCTACACACAAGTAATTGCATAAACTATCACAAATACATACATACATGTGTTTTAGTGTGTATCATAAACGAAATGTTGGTAATATTTTTCATATTCCGAGAGAAGAAAAAAGGGTTCTTAACTGTACCATAAAGAAAGAATAATCTATTATCACATTTCTCATATATATTTTCATCTGAAACATAGTTTTGCCCAAACTTTTTATGAAAATCCCAACAACCTGCCTTGTAAAAAACTTAAATATGACCCACAAAAGTTATTCTAGGGTAACTCAACTTGCAGAAAGAAGACAAGAGTAATCCCAAACCAAAAAATGAAATTAAGGACAATGCGACCCAATGCAGGACTCTATTCACCGATCTTGACATGTCTACTATTCATTAGTTTTACTATATTTGAATATTAAAGAATATAGATTTGTCCATTTTTCTATATAAAAGATAAAATTTGTATTAGAGATATAATTGTAGATTACTTATCATAATTCCATTAAAACATGATTTATTTTCTTTTCATTTTGAGTTGAAGCATGTTGGGTTTAGAGGTTGCCAAAAATTATTTTGGCGGGTTCAGGTTGAATATATATATATTTTTTTTCTTGGTTTGACTTCGGAGTGGTATTTTCAGGTACAGCAGGATTCTACTGTACAGAGCGGGAATCCACTAGTGGATACATTGGGAGCGATAAGGTTAATTGTAAAAAACAGCATACACATGTTTCTAAGTCCCCAAATGAAAAGAGTCTTTTCTTAAGACTATTCTCAAATCCAAAGGGTCAACTTTCTGATACAAGTTTTAATTCATTTTTGTTCGGAAATGCATGAAACTAGAAGGCGTTGTTATTCAGAAACTATGCCATCGAACTGTTTTTTCAGTTTTCTTGTAAACGCAATATATCTTTCAGAAAATGCTGTCAAAGTTGGTATTTTGAACCGAACTTCCGAACGAAAGAAGAAAATCCAGTCAGTAAGGGCAGAAAAATGCCGTGTCACGTGATCAAAATCGCTTATAACTCAATAGGTAATTTATTGATAAAAAAATGGAAAACACAGTTCAGATTCCAAATCGCTTCCATGGTCAGACTTTCCAATTTTATATCTTTCCGTTAAAAAATGAGTTTGTAAATGTGTCAAAACGTTTTGTACCAATGTACCAATGCAGTTCATCAAGAGTACCTACAGTAACGTTTTGCGCTTGTTGAGCAGAGCAGTTGAGAACAGCCTTAAGTAAAAAATTAGAAGAAAAAAAGAATGAATAAAACAACAGGAACAACACTTGTGAGTACAACTAACAGCTAAGGTTGGTTTTCATCTATATAATCATTGCACTTTTTGTGTGTGTATATTTGGAGGGAGGGAAGGGGGAATCATTGTCAGAATACACTTCACAGTTAGTTTCATATAAATTTCATCTGGAATCATTTTCAAAGTTGGACCACTAAACTTCTTAATGTCTAAGAATATTTATATAATAGTGTATAAATAAGCAATTAAAATAATAATAATAATAATAATAATTAAATCCCTTTTTTTAATATAAAAAGTTTTTATATAGACATCTAACTATATAATTATATAGTTATTATATAATTGATTTACACTCTGCTTAGATAGATGTAAGATACTTTTGTTTCAATCAATTCATATAAAACTGAACAGTAATAAATGTATAACAATAACCTATTATTTGAACATTTAAATTGCTCTTTTCATTGGCATGTAGATTCAGTGATGGATAGAAAATACTTAAAATTAGATTAAATGCCATCATAACTTCTTCATAGAATGCTAATTTTATATATCATAGAATATTTTTTCAAAATATATATTTTAAATCTCTATAAAAATATGAATGTTTGATCAAAAGTAACACAAGTAATCATACAAAGTAAGCATAAAAAGTTTGATGAATTGTTTCATAAAATAAAGAAAATGAAAGACACAAACAAAAAATCTTTATTACCCTACAATGTAATCTCAAATACACTTTTGACAATGTTTGTAAAGCTTCTGGAAACTTAACTCCCTTTGGAATCGAGCAACACATCGATCTCATAAATTGTTGAATTTCTGGTACATCAGCAAAGTGTAGGTCTTTCATGGTTTACTTAAGGTGGAGGAATAAAAAGAAATCTGTCACTTGTTCAGTGTTATCTGTGCTTGTTAATGAATGACCCAAATATAGCTCATCATCAACAGTTTCCTTTCCATTGCAAAATTATTTAAACCAGTCATAAACAGAATTTTTAGTTATTGCTTCTGATTCATAAACTTGCAACAACATTGTAAGGGTCTCTATTGTCTTTTCCCCCAAGTTGTAACAAAATTATGTTTATGCATTCGGCATTGCTCCAGAGTTTCCCCCAGGCAGTTTCAGGAGGGTGCTGCACCCCACCTGCCCTTTGGTTTACAAAATAGCACCCCTCTTGCCCCTCATCCAAAGAATTAGCACCCTCTTGCCTGATTCAATGTTGATTTGAAAAGAGATATCTAAGTTTTAAATATTAAAAGTGACTTTAAAAATAAAAAAAAGTGCCCTGAAGAATAAAAAAAGTGCCCTTATCTCACTGGCAGCACCCTGCCGTTTTTTTTAACAAGGCGAAACTCTGTTGCTCTATTACATTCGACATGACATGTCACACTGACTCTGCTCGATTAGTCCAAGTGGTCATTTCTGCTTGAACATAGTGATTTTGACGGCAATTCTTCTTCATATATCGCTAAATGAGTACGCCTGTATGCAAGTTCCTACCTCAAGTTGTTGTTTACATATTGGACCATTCACTGAACTTTTTAGACATGCCTTGTAGTTTTTCTATAAAATAACAAAATTAAGATAATCTGGATGCCAAACACTATCTGCTGGAATCTGTTTTTGCTTTGAAAATTTAAAATTAAATTTTTTTACCATTCACAAATTAATTTTATGTTAAGATAGGGTGAAAGGAAATGAAATCACTGAAGTGGGAAAATAGAATACTAAATGAGTTTTTAAAATTGACCTTCAAAGCACACTGCCATTAATTTTACAATAAGCATGATTTTATCTACACTTCATACTTTTGCATTGAAATTAAAATTCAATTTTCACTACTGATATGTATAACATGGCTATCCAATTTTAGAGGTACTGACAAACAAAAAATATGCTCTTAAAGTGGAGACCTTCTTCTAATTCTTCTTCTTCTGGTGAATCCATTAAATCAAAACGTTATCCAAATCTACATTATTAGCAGTTCATAATTTTTTTTTCTTTTTTTCACAGAAGAAGGAAAGTCACTATCCACAAAAAATTGATGAATCTTATCTTTTTATATCAAAACATCATACACATTTGATTTTCCAATGTTGTATGTTTCGCAGATACTGTTTAGAGAACATCTCTTTAGATCTTTTTACAATCTCTTTAGAGAACCCCAGCAGAATGTATTTACATCACCTATGGGACCATCCACAAATGAAGTCACGCTTGGAAGGGAGTTCATGAAATTGTGACAAGGGGGTGGGAAGGGGTAAGAAGAAATGTGACATATTACATTACATATATACATTTTAGTTAAAATAAAAGCATTAAAAATCAGCAGATTAAACTTTGAAATTAAAGTATTTTGTATTCATAAAGTAAAGATAAGATTTAAGGCCAAATATATTAAATTTCATTTCAAATTCCAAAATACTACTGTTTTCAATTGCTCTTTCATATTAATATTTTATTACTATTGTATATTAATTATGTTTTTTGTTGTAAACCTTAATCTTATTTCATACAAAATAAGTACACAAATTATTTTTATTGTTACATTCACAAATGTCATTAAAATGCATAGTTAAAGTTTAAAAATAAAATTTTAAATATGATCTACAACATAATGCTTTGTTTTTGAACTGCAAGTATATGTTTATGTAATACAGTGCCTCTCAAAAATATGTGGACAGGTGATTTTTTGAAACAACAGTTCAAAAAATGAAGCAATAATCACGAAAGAAATAATCAGCATATGGAATCACACTATAAGTTTATTACAATAGAGAAATATCAGACTTGTTGCACAGTTTGTTTGTAAAAAAATAAAGTTCAAAACAAACTGTCTCAAAAATGTATGGAGAATGAAAAGAATCGCTATTATTACCTCCTATCAAAAAAATTAGCCTATTTTGTGTTCTGTACATGTAATGTAACTGAAATATATAATACCTGCGCATTCTTTAGTTGTCGAATAGCTAAAAATGTCTTGCAATGTTCAATTCTCTGCAGCTGATATAGCCAAAGTTCGGTATTTAAAGGCTCAAAATATTAAAAGTTTCCAATATGCTAAACAGATGAAGTGTAGAAGGTCTATAATTTGTGAAATTTTAACGAAAGGTGACAATGATATTGTAAAAAAGCATTCAGATCGACCAAGAAAACCATCTCAGCGACAAGATAGAGAGATTTGTCGAGCCTTTTCAAACCAAAAGAAGTCTTTTTTTTAATTTCCGAGGGCTACAGGGTTTCCTATATCGAGATCTACTGATCACCATTGCATATTGACAAGCAATTTTTATAATTATTGCAGAATGTGTTGGACACTTATGGTGAAATTGCACCTTAGAAAGGCTCTTTCTTTGGGCTAAAAAACGCATAAATTGGACGGATAAAAAGTAAAATGTTTTTTTCTGTGATAAAAAAAATTCAATTTGGATGGTTTTGGTGGTTTGGCATACTATTGGTATAGTCTACGATGAGAATCTTGCAAGTTCATTAGACGACAACAAAGAGGGGTTTTATCATGGTGGGTGGTGCGTTCTGTTTCAACAGAACAATGAATATTGCTTTTCCTAATGTTCAAAGGTGCTCAGAGGATTATCAAAATGTCCTCAAAAGCAATCTACTTTTATTTGGAAATAGCTTAGAAAGGGAAAACTGGAAATTCGAACAGGACAATGCGTCAATTCACACCTACTACTCAAAAACAGCATGGTTTATGCGGAATCAAATGATTGTTATAGACTGGCCAGCCATCAGTTCAGACCTAAATCCAATTGAAAACCTTTGGATAGTACTTGCACGAGAGGTGAACCCATATTCGAGAATTTTAGACTATTCAGGAATTGAAGCAACTAGTAGAGCAGAGTTGGTTCTCTTTACACCACCACATTCTCCAAACACTAGTTCGAAGCATGCCTAATAGAATTTTCCAGCTAATTCAAAGGGATAAATCCAAAACTTGAATTTAAATACAAAATACTCGAAAAGTCCATATATTTTTGAGACAGCCTATTTTGATTTTGATTTTTTTTACAAAAATTCCATCAAACTTTTACTGTATTTCTTTGTTGTAACAAACTTATGTTATGATTCCACATGCTTATTATTTTTTTCGTGATAATTGCTGTATTTTTTTGACTGTTATTTCAAAAAATCGCCAGTCCATATACTTTTGAGACGCACTGTATAGCGTGACATGTGACAAGAGGGGAGGGGGTGTGGTGAAGTGTGACACTTTGTGACAAAGGGGAGAGGGGGTCAAAAATCTTCAAAAAAAATGTGTGACATCATTTATGGACGGCCCCTACAACATTTTTAAACAATAAAAAGTATTAAAAAAAAAAAAAAAATCAGAGACAATTTCGACGAAAACACAGTTCCTCCTCATGTTTTCACTATTAAATATGGATATTTTTTCATAAAATTTTATAGAAGGTTTGAATACAGTTATATTTATAAACCTATTAAAATTTCAGAGAGTTCGGACAATAAGAACTTTTTTTTAATGTTAAAAGACCTGATGTTAAAAAAGAGAAGAAAACATTTCTTTTTTAACAACTGGAAATCAGTACTTTCACAAAATTTTTACATGAGCTATTTTTAACTGTTATTTTTATAACTGATAAAAATTTCAAAGGGTTTGGATAATAAGAACTTTTTTTTAAAACTATGAAACGACCCTACATGAAAAAACAAGAAAATGTCTTCTTAGGAGTGCTTTTACCACTAAATATAAATTTTTTTGAGAATTTGTCATTTCAGAATATAAGTAAATGCATACAAAATTGGTTTAAAGATATAAAATCATACAAATCTGAGATATATTTAAGATTATCATGAGCCCAGGCAGCTCAGTTAGTTACAGATAAAAAAATGAAGACACTATCTTACCAGAACCCAGATTTAAGCGAATTCCTCCCATAAATTCATTGCTGGTGATTTTGTCATGATCCCATACAGTAAGCTCTAAGCTACGCTCCTTCAATTCATCAACAGTCAAATCTTCATAGATCATCGTGTAATACCATTTAGGATGACGGCTTCTTTTCACAACAGGTGTCTTCTGCTTGCTGCTTTTACTCTTATCTGGCAAAAGATAGCTGCAATATTGTAGAAGAATTCAATTAGCAAATAGAAGCATGCCAACAGACAAAGTTACAATTATGAAGCCAAAATTATAATTCATAATAACTAAACTAAATTATGAAGCCAAAATTATAATTCTTAGTAACTAAACTAATGTCACATATAATACACTCTTCTTGAAGAACTTTTTTATGAAGTGATAAAGAAAGTAAAGAAAAAGATTGTCAATTTAGACCGAAGATTTTGCCTTTTGCTTTAAGAGACACACTGAGATTAACAAATAAATTTATCGAAATAAAACTTTTCTCAAATTCTCTTATTTAGAGATAAGCTACATCATCTCGTATTAAATATGATTCTATAATGAAACAAATTTATAACTTCTCCAGTGTAAAATGTATAACCTAAGCTCTACTTTTTTTTTTTTCTGTATTCCCAATATAAATTGAATATGAAAGTTAGGTTAATGTTATCAAAATTAATGAAAGCAAATAAATTATGAATTTTGATATTTTTCCCTTGCCTTAGTTTAAAAAAATTGGAAACTGTCTTTAACACAAATTTTTGCCCAAAAATCTGCTGAATCAAAGGCACAAGGTCTCAAAAACATGAAACAGTTTATAAACTTATTGTTGCATTATAATAGATTAAAGAATTACTTATTTAAAAAAAAAAAATCAAACAAGTCCTTTGACAGAAGAAATTATAAATTATGAATTAAGGCTGTTCTCAAATCCAAAGGGGCAACTTTCTGACATAAGTTTAAATTGATTTTTGAGGATTCTAAAGATATGAAATTCCGTGCATTAGTTCTTGAGATATGACTATCGCTGAAATCGTGTAAATCCAGCAAAATGCTGCCTAGCAGCGCCACCTATTGGGTGATTTATACCAAATCCTAATCAGCAACAATTTATGTCAACGTCTGACTGAATCTGAAGTTTGGAGAAAATCCGTGCATTAGTTTTTGAGGTATGACTATCACTGAAATCGTGTAAATCCAGCAAAATGCTGTCTAGCAGTGCCACCTATTGGGTGATTTATACCAAATCCTAATCAGCAACAATTTATGTCAACGTCTGACTGAATCTGAAGTTTGGAAAAAATCCGTGCATTAGTTTTTGAGGTAGAGCCACAGCAAAAATCGCGAAAATTCCTGCATAGCAGCGCCACCTATTGGGTGATTAACACCAAAACCTAATTAACAACAACTTGTGTCAACATACAACTAAATCTGAAGTTAGATGAAAATTCGTCCATTAGTTCTATAGATACAGCTATTGAGGCAATCGTTAAAAAAGCAGCACATAAGCGCCACCTGTTGGGCGATTTACACCAACACATAATCAGTAGCAAGTCATATCAAGGACTAATTGAATCTGAAGTTTGGAGAAAAACCGTCCATTAGTTTTTGAGATAGAGCTACAGCGAAAATCGTGAAAATTCCTGCATAGCAGCGCCACCTATTGGGTGATTAACACCAAAACCTAATTAACAACAACTTGTGTCAACATACAACTAAATCTGAAGTTAGATGAAAATTCGTTCATTAGTTCTATAGATACAGCTATTGAGGCAATCGTGAAAAAGGCAGCACAGAAGCGCCACCTGTTGGGCGATTTACACCAACACATAATCAGTAGCAAGTCATATCAAGGACTAACTGAATCTGAAGTTTGATGAAAATCCGTGCGTTAGTTCTTAAGATAGAGCTATTGGGGAAATCGTGTAAATCCTGCAAAATTCAACATAACAGCGCCACCTGTTGGGCGATTTACACCAAAACGTAATCAGCATCAATTCATATCAAGCACTAACTAAATCTGAAGTTTGATCAAAATCCGTGCATTAGTTCTTGAGATAGAGCTAGTGCGAAAATCGTGAAAAATGCAGCATAGCAGCGTCACCTGTTGAGCGATTTACACCAAAAACTAATCAGCATCAATCTGTATTAGGGACTAACAGAATATGAATTTTTATTAAATTCCGTGCATTAGTTCTTGAGATAGAGCGCCCACAAAATTTGTGTCACATACACACAGACAGACAGACAGACAGACTCACAGAGTCACAGACAGACATTTTGTAAAAACATGTTTTTTGGAATCTCTGACCCCTAAAACGTGTAAATCCATCAAAAACCGGAATTCGAAAATTTTCATGAATCCAATACTTTCTTCTTGTAAAGATAGAAGAAAGTAAAAATGTTTTAAATCAGATAAAGAAATATTTCAAAAGCGATTTGGGTCAATAAAAACATTTCTTAAAAAATTACGAAATTTAAATTTTTATACGGTCCCCCGGTCCTATAAGTTACATTTAGTAAAATTTTCCTATTACACTGACAAGTAAGACAAAAAAAGTCCCATTCATATAACACTAAAATTGAGCGAGTTATAAAACTTTAAAAATGGATGACTTATGCCACTTTTCTGCTCTGAAAACAAATGAGTTCGGCTTGGCTTTGAGGGGACACATATCAAGTGCTTAAAGTATTCGAAGATCTTATTTCATGTGTATCTGCGCTTAAAAAAAAAATCGTACTAGTATTTCGATTAAGTTAACAGTTATTAAGTTTCAGATTGGCTAAAATAACATATGTTTTATTTTGTCAGGATTTGAGACTGTTTCTTTTACGCTTTCTTTTAACAAAAATTATGTTATTTTTATAAGTTTTTATGTTACTTCAACGATCGTATGTATGCTTTTCCAGTTCAAAATTTGTACTCGAACTTTAACTGACATTTAAATATCTGATCGAGATTACATTTTACATACTGGCGCAAATCCAATAACAATCTAATATTATTATGATTTTTGGTGGTTATCATTTATACTTATTTTACAGGATAACACAAAGAATTTCGGATAGATTACTGCCAAGAAGATTAAGAAAAAGTTTTAGATTAGATAATACAAGACTGTGATTGTTGATTTTTTATAACATTTATGTAATTTTAGCACTGAATCCGAAAATTACATTAATTTTTAACCATCATGTCAGGATATTTCGCAAATCATAAATTGTAAAAGTTAAAGAATAACAAAAATCGAATACTATAAAGTAGAGGAGATGGTTGTGTTTTTTAACTTTTGATAATTGATTTTTACGTACTTTTTAGCACTGAATCTGAAAATGACCTTCATTTTTAACCATCATGTTACAATTTTTTTGCAAATCGTAAATGTGCAAGTTAAAATACAGCGAAAATCTCTTACTATAAAACACATGTAAAACTTTTTTTGTTTTATTTTATTTTATTTTATTCAATAATTTATTTGATATTTTTGCTTATCCTGGGATTCTTACAGCTAAGTAGCTGAGTGGTCTGATGAGATGAGGGAGGAGACTTAATTTTAACTTTAAACTTTTTAACTTTGAAATTTGCGAAAAATCCTGATGTGATGGTTAAAAATGAAGGTCAATTTCAGATTCAGCGGTACAGAATAGAAAATAATCAATTATCAAAAGCTAAAAGACATGACATAACCCAACTTTTGCAGGCTAGTGTAATCTAATAATATTTTAAAATATGTATCATTTTGTAAAGAATTGAGGCTGTTAATCATTTTATTTAACAAAAATTCTGTTTTTTCTTTCGTCTTAAATGCTTATTACAAATTGTATATTTTGCATTAATATGTCAGAATAATTAAAGATTTCAAATTTATATTGCAATGTTAATTTTACTATCGATCATTTTTAAATATATCTGATGAAATTATATTTCGACTAAATTTGTGAATGACCCCCAATTTCCAGCAAAAAATATGCTGCAACTTTAAACAGCTATTACTCGGTCAATTTTAATCGTAGAATAACGGGACTTTTTGTGTATTACTTGTTAGTGTAAAAGGAAAATTTTATTAAATGTAACTTATAGGACCGGGGGACCGTATAAAAATTTAAATTTCGTAATTTTTTAAGAAATGTTTTTATTGGCCCAAATCGCTTTTAAAAAATTTGTTTACCTGATTTTAAACATTTTTGTAATTGGAACTATATGTCTATGACTAACGGCTTAGAAATTAGCCATTGGACACCGTTGAGACTGGACACCCTGTATATATATATTGAATTTAACAAGTAGTGCCATGTGATAATAACAGACATAATTATGATATAGTTAAACTAATGATACCTAGAAGTTTGTTTGTTAGGACAAATAAAAAATTGAAAACCATCAATTATTCATTTAAAAAAATTGCTCCAGAAAAGTACAACATTTTTACCCTAATTAGATAAGATAGCAACAGTATTGAAAACTGTTGATTTTGAAATAGCAGGATATTAAATTTAATAGCCAATGTCAACAAAAACATAATTATTAACGGTTAAACTCATTCCACATCTAAGTTTCAATACAATAAGGAAAAAATACCACCAGTCTAAAGTAAGTAAAACTATTATATATATATATATATATATATATATATATATATAACGATTTTACGTTATATGGTGATTCGAAAGTGTGGATTAACTTTGATGTCATAGTAGATGAATAATCAATCTGGATATTAGAAGGTAGTTGCAGTCATCGAGTGGAAGGCGAGATAACACATTTCAATTCGAATAACAATCCAGTGTAGGTTTCTCCGGAATAATCGAGACAATGCATAATTTAAACTCAGGCTTTTATTGAAAGAACTTTCGGCGTTGCGGTTTCCACCGATTCAAATTTAAATCAATCCATCGCTACGTAGTATTTAAGCATGGGTAAGCAATTATAGATAATAGAAAATACTAGACGGCGACCAGGGGAAGTTATCAAAATAGAAATACGACAAATTCTGTTGAAACTCAGCGAGTATCAACTTTTTGTTCCTCATGTGTAAGGATACAAATATGACATAGGTCGCACTTTCAACCAATGAATAATTAAGAATGTCACATGATATAAAGAGTGCGGTCAGAACTAGCGGATGAATTTGAAGGGAAAAAGGATAATCTCAGAAATGCACGGAAAGTAAAAAAATGGAAGCTAAAAGAATATTCTCGAAAGAAAAAAGCGCAGGAATGGAACATTTAATTTAAGAATACTAAAAGCATAATATTTAAGCGATTAAGACGAGTGAGACATTAAATTAAAGGGAATTAAACAGAGTTAACGATAGAGATTAATTAAGGATAAGGATTTAGTGAAAATAAAGTAATAATTTAGAATAAGATAAGGAAATCGCGGAATTAGATCTAATAATGTAACATATATATATATACAGCGTTCGAAATCCTTGGTGGTCCGCTGGTCCGAGACCACCAAAAATTCAATCGGACCACTAATTTGAAAAATTTAATGGTCCGCAGGACCAGTAACTTTCCCCCCCCCCCTCTCTGAAAGGTAAACGTAAACTTTCCTGTCCCTGAGAAAACTGCAATCAAACACAAATCGCATACTTTTATTTAAAACAATAAATTTTAAAAAATAGCATTAAACCTTAGTCAGTTGAAATAGATAATCTGAAATGAAATATTTAATTAATAATTTTATAGTTTTTCTTTATGTACTGTTTAATTTTTAACAAATTATTATTTTACATTTTATTATGATGAAAATTTTGGATAACTGCAAATGAAGTTTCACCCTAGGAAGGGAGAGGGTCACTCAAAGGGTTAAAGGGACTTAATAGAATTTTATGTAGCAGGCTAGTGATGATTATTGCGGACCAGTAAATTCTTATGCTTACTGGTCCTTGAGACCAGTGACTTTTTTATATGAATTCTACCGCTGATATATATATATCTGAAAAACTGCATCAATAATAACACACAATTTTATTTGCACATTTAATCATATATATATATGTTTTTCTCGGTTACTTTTAAATATTAAAAATTTCAACCTCATATTTAAAATCCATAAGAAACTAAAATGAAACTATATATGACAATGAAAATTCTTTTTCTTTATTTTAAATCTTTTTCATTAAATTTTACTAACAAACATTTATGCACATAAATCCTACAAGTTAGAACTGTGTTTGTGTCACTCTTGCAAAACATTTAAAAAACGCTTTAAATATGTTGTTGTTCAACGTCTCAGGTAATAAAGCATTTTCTGATTTGCAATGATTTTTTGGCAGTTAAAGACTAAAATAAAACCTCCCACTAATGATCCACACATTTCATGCTTTGGTTGGTTGGTTGATTTTTGACGGCCGATTATCTACACATGGGATATAGGCCCGAGGGGGGAGTGCCCTCCATGGGGGGTCTTTCTAAGGGAACCTAACCCGTATTTACGCATGGAAATCCATGGCTCGAAGAAAACCACAAAAACTCCGAACGATTAGGCCAACGGGCACGATTGGGATCGAACCCAGCACCTCCCGTCTACCAGCTTCGTGAGCAGAACCTCTCAGCCACTTTCATGCTTTGGATTATCTATTATTTGGATTATTAGTCTTATTTATTTATTTATTTATTTTATGTTTTATTTTTTTTGCGATTGAAAAAAATGACACTGGCACAAAAAATCAACTAAAATAATTTTTTTTTTCATTTAGACATTACATTAAAAATAATAATAATTAAGGAAAGTAGATTATTAATAAACAATTTAAATTTTGAAAAAGGCGCAAAAAAGTGCAAAAATACCTTTTACAGAAGGCATCAAGGTTTCCCCCACTCCCATTGGCAGATATATTCCGAGCTTCTTTGACGAGAACATGAAGAGCTCCCCTCAAAGAGATGACAGGAGCAGGCCGGAATCGAGACTCTAAGCTTAGATCCCTTGGTACATATTTTAAGGCAAGAAATAGCTCACCTCTGTAGTTCAAGGGACTTGTTAGAGACTCCATCTGCAAGAATAACAAAAAAAATAATAATAATAAATAACATTCCATTAATTTTAAAAAGCAATTACATATCTTTAACTGAAAAGCAGAGCACAAAAAAAGAATAACAATTTCAAACCAACACAGCTACGTGAGGTTTTATTATTTTGTTTTAAATTCTGTTTAAAGCTATGAAGGAAAATGGCATGAGTCAAAATTTTTATAGCATATTGATGATTTTTTTTTGCACATTTAACTTAACGCACTGTACCACATAGATTCTAAAACAAATTCGACGGAATAATTATAAGAAGAGCAGATTTCAATCTCAAGTAAAAATTAAATTTTAATCCTAGTGAATGTGATAGAAATATCAAGAACATTAACTTTCGTCTGCTGGCATTTACATATACAGCCATTGATTAAAAGAAGAAAATGATTAGTTGATTAGTTACTGCATTAATAATCTCTTATCCTCTTGGTCAAAAATAAATATAGATGTGCATTAAATCATAGCCCCCCCCCCCCCAAAAAAACAAAACAAAACAGGATGGCATTTCTATAATTGACGTCAAAGATCTGACATCAACGATTAGAATATCAAGCTAAAGCAAAAATTTCTTGTGGAACCTGTCCTCCTTCACTCAAACAAAAACACCCGTTCGCTAATGCTAATTCCATGGAAGAAATTTTTTAAGATATCTCGTTTGCATTTCAATATTTTTATTTATTTTTTTTTTTTCTGCATTTGCATTTGCTAGCTGAGATTAATTTCTACAAAGGCTGTTTTTTACTTTTTTCATTTTGTTTACAGGTTTTTTATATTAAGATACTTAAGTAAAAGTATTCCCATTAATCACACGAATGAAAACATGTGGCAATATTATTAAGGGGACACAGTACCTTTTAAACTACTTTTTCGATTTTGAATAATACTGTAATATACTTAAATATAATGTCACTACAGATATTAGGTACTATAAAGCAAATATAATTTCATATAATTTCAAAAAATCTTGTAGCACAGCCTATTTAACTAAAAATTAAATTAAAAAAAAAATTATTTTTTTTAAAAATCCCTACAATTTTTTGAAATATGAATATTTTTGCTTCAATTTTTTCCCCATATTCCTTAGATTATACTACATAAAACTGTGCATGGATTTTTAGATGTATGGGATATTACATTTAATATCAATCTTTTTCTCTTTTGTATAGTAAAAAATCAAGGAAAAATAATTGAAATTCTTAAAAAAAAAAAAACTATAACCTTGAATGTTAAATCCATGCACAATTTTATGTAGTATGTTTTTAGGATTATGGAAAAAAATTTTGAAGCAAAAATATTCATATTTAAAAAACTAGTAAGGATTTAAAAATATATATATATATATAATTCATAATATTTGACGGTGGTAGGTTATGTTTAATTAATGGTTATATATATATATATATTTATTTATTTAAATAGGCTGTTCTACAAGTTTTTTTTTTAATTATATGAAATTATATTTGCTTTATAGCATTAAATATAATGTCACTACAGATATTACAGTATATTACAGTATTATTCAAAATTGAAAAAGTAGTTTAAAAGGTACTGTGTCCCCTTAAACAGTATTAGTACGGTGTTAGTACATGCACGTCTTAACATAACACAAATGAATCTTACAGCAGTAGACAAAAGGCCCCTATTGTTCTGGAGTTATACGTATTAAATTTCAAATCATACATTTTTCTATGAGGTCTATCTCAAAAATGTTTGTAGGGTAAGGTGCCAGAAACTTTAATTGTGCCTATCATAACAACAATAACATGGAAATCAGAGATAACGCTAGGTTTCTTTTAGGATGTGAAAACCTGCTTTGACTTATTTTGAAGGCGTGAATTTAGTTTTATAAAAAGTTCAAAAACAAAGACAGGCATGATAGTGACCAATCCATATGGCTGGTTCTAGAGAGACAGTCTGGAAGTGCTTTCATAGATGGAAATCAGTCTGCACTAGTTTATTAATTTTTCTAAGCAAATTGAAAAAAAAAAATAAACCCTCAAATTTCAAAAGTCAAGAAGAAAAAATTAAGTTTGTTTATCCCTCGTATAAAACAGTCAATGGTCCAGTGTGTCAACAGCAAAAAGTAAAATGCTGAACTTTGATGCACATGTGTCTTCAAAGGGGCAGGGGAACATGAAAAATGCTTATTTTTCTGTTACTTCTTAAGTATTAAAAAGATCTATTCCAATTATTACCAAATTTAACCATCATAATTAAACTTTATAAACAATAACTACAAATTGTGAAAATATGCATGGTTAAATTTTTAAAGTATGTTTCTGGTTTTTAATGCGTTTTCACAGGTTTTGATAATATCTCTGATGCAAATACTAATGACTTTAAAGAAAGTATTCTTTATAATGGAATTTTACTTCTAAAAAGTCTAATAATAGGAAATCTTCAAAAGGGCACCCAGAAAATCTTCAAAGGGTGCATTGGTGCCCACTGGTGCTGTGTTGGGCAATCTTGCTTTGGAGCGTATTAATTGCCCTTTTCATGTCTCTTATTGCAATGTTAAAATGATAAGCATATGGGAAACCAATAGTTAAAAAAATGCAGCAACTAATGCAATGTTACCCCAGTTTTTCCAGGAAAAGTTATGATATGTTAATTTTAACATGGAAATAATTAGAGTAATTAACAGTTGTAATTAGCTTATTTATGAGTATGCTTTTAAGATTTTTAGTATCTTTACAAGTATTATGAGCAATGGTTAATACAAGAGCTTCTATAATTCCCTTGCTTCTCGTATTAACAGAGTTCGATTGTATATCTATATATATATAAGGACTTAGTTAAAAATATCTAAACAGGCAGTTCCTTATACAGGAATCTTAACAGAGTTCGACTGTATATACATATATGTAGGAAGTAATTAACACCACTAAATCCTGTCTATTTCAGTCTTGAATCGTAACTCCGCATTAAAGATACTCTAGCGATTGGTGACAACGCATGTGTGCTAGAGCTAACCTTCGGTACGACAGACGCTTACTGCGAGCGGGAACTGAAGTGAGTTGGGGAAGAAAAGAACATTAGAATATGTTTTGGCGGTGAATGAGTGAGGTATGCTGAAGAATGCTGGAGAGATGTATAAAAAGTAAGATGAATGTGCTAACGCTAACGACAATCAGATTGAATTTAAGATGCATTAGTAATCTTTGTAAACAAACTTTGTAAATATTAATGTGTAAATAATTTAGAATATAACGACATAACCAGGGATGACGTCTGTTTGTTGTGTTCACAGTAGTAATTTATTGTGTCAGGAAATATAATTCTCCATATATATATATATATATATATATATATATAAGGACTTGGTTAAAACTATCTAAACAGGAACCTGATTATAATAGTAATTGCAGATTCACAACATTATTAGTTTCTTTACAAATATAAAAAAACATTCACAATTTCACAAAAGCAGGTGCCTATGAAAAAAGTCTGGACAGACCCTTGATAGCAATATTTGAAGGAGATTAATCCAGACAAGAATATACAGGATAAATACAGACATTCACATATATACACAAAAACATTTCAAGTTATAAAGTAGCAATAGCCATGCTTGGTTATTATGAAAAATTATCTCATATTTCAATTAGTGGTCCAACTGCATCTAAATCTTATTTTATAAGGTGCTAGAAACATATTAAAAACAAATTTACACAACAAATAACATAACACAGAATACATATGAGCAAGCTACACAAAGTGAAATATTTTTACCCCTATTTAGAAAATATAGAAAAAGCAATCTGCATAAAATAAATTTTAACAATAATTTGTATAGTCATTGTATCAAACAAGGTAAATTTATGTATATAAAATTTAATATCATAATTTTGAAGAGTTAGAGATATAGAAAATCAAAAATATATAAAACTGATAAAAACAAAGAAGCAATAATGAATCATAAAAAAGTTTTAAAAGAGCCTTTCCAACTTACTCTTTCTTGTAGAGGATACCATCTTAAAGTAGGTGAGTCTAGCAAACGGTACCCAAGAGGCAACATTACTTCACCTAAAAAGTCATTACGGCCAAATAGATCGCTGTTCCACACAGAGAGCCAAAGTGTTCGAGATTCTAATTCATGTTTCAGAACAGGAAACTGATAAAAGAGAAATAAGTACAAAATTAGCTTCTTTTAAAAAGTTCATAAAAAGGCTAACCTATTGATTTCTTTCAAGGTACATTATCTCTTACACATCAAATTCCTCTTCCCAGCTAACCTATGGGCATGAAATGCAATTTAAATTTGATGAGAAATTTAAATTTCTCATCAGAAAGGTGGAAAAAAATATTTTTGTAGAATAACGTTTTTAAAAGGATATCTCTGTGATTACTTTTAACAAAATATTTTTTAAATATATACTTAACTTTATGTTTTAAGTGTTAAAATCTTGGTGAAGCTGGTGAACTGCCAGTAAGATTTTAATATTTAAAATAAAATTAAATATATATTTTAGAAATATTTAAAAAAATAAACTGCTAAAGGACATACTTTAAGAAGGAGGAGTATACAGAAAAAAGAAATTAAAAATTTTAATTTTCTAATAAGAAATTTGAAAAATATAAATGCATTCCACGGCCATAGGTTTAACTACTGGAGAGGAGAATGTGAAACCTGATTCACGAGGTTCCTTAAGGCCCCCGTCCCATAGGTCGAGGACACTTGCGAGCTAATGGTAACCTATGGAAAGGTTCTTTTCAAATATTTTGTTTGCATTTCACTATTTGAAAAAAAAAAAAAAAAAAAAAATCAGTAATTTTATAAAAAAAAAAATCTGCAACAAAAATCGAAAAAGTAAAAAAAGAGCAAATGTAGGGATCAACCCCAGCTAACCACTGATTTTTTTTTTTTTTTTTTTTTTTTTTTTTTTTTTAAATATCGAAATGCTAATGAGATATTTGAAAAGAATCTTTCCATAGGTTTAACATTAGTTCACAGGTGTCATTGGCTGACGAGATGGGAGCCTTCAGGTTAAATATTCAAATAAAAAAGTATTTCTATTAATTGATTTTAATTAAGTTTAGGAAGTCAGGAAAACTGTATCCCCATGATGTTAAAATTTCTAATTTCATGTGCCACTTTCTCAGAACCTATAGCGGTTAAGAACATTTAACTTTTATGGTGATTACAGTGAAATGTTTTAAACATTTCGACTTTTCTTTATTTGTAAATTTAATTTAAGAGAAACTTTTAATTTGTGAACCATTCCAGCTTGCAATTACAAAAAATTTAAATAAATAATAATAATAATGAAATAAATCACAAAATACTAGTGTTAAAATAGGCTAGAATTTCAATATAACACTTATATATACAACCAACTCTGTGAAATTGATAATGTTTGGAACTGTTAAATTTAACAGACAATAGAATTTTGAATTTTGTGAATTATGCTTCATTTTTGGGTTTATTTTTACATTTTTCTTTTTAATCTAGCTTTAATTTAGTTATTTTAGTCTGCAAACTATAGTTCAAATAGGAAATTCTTTGTCAACATATTGACATTTGGAAATTGTTATTTCATACCTAAACTACTGCTCCCTATTCACAAGAATTGGGATTTAAAGAAAAAACATACACTATTTTCAATCATTTTTTTTTTTTTTTTTAATGATGCTTAAAACGTTTCATGTAGGCACACAAAAATAAAATGATTTATCCAGTAAAAATGACAATTTTTATTTTTTTGCTGTAAAGCATTTATTTTAATTAAGAAAAACTAAAAAAAATTTTTATAAGTTCCTCAAAGTCATATCATTTTCATTTGGCCATCTCTGAAATTAAAAACCAAATCTTAAAACAATAATATACTTTTGACAAATAATGTTTTGAATTTAAAATCACGTAATCTAATCTGCAAAAGGTAATTTCTGTAATTATTGTTTAATTTACATTGTAAATATGATTTCTTGCTTAAAATTTAGTACAGTAGACTCCCTTAAATCCGCTACCGTAAAATCCGCGAACGCCTAAAATCCGCGTATTTTTTTCAGATGTAAACAATGAAATTTACAGTTAAGTTGCAGGAACAAAATTCAAGATGGCGCCGAAATCAGCGACTACCGCAACGTTTTTTTTTTACTAAATTTTTTGTTAATCATTCTCTTTTGGCTATTTACAGCTTATTTATTACTAAATAAATTCACATTACTTTTGATTTTGATATAATTAGCATATCTATATCAAAAATTCCAGGGTTCGAAATGGAAAAATCCACGAACCGAAACGCTATTTTAAAATTATTGTTCGCGGAATTTTTATTTTTTAATTATAGAGAAATTTATTTCTAAACATACAAAGCAGTATAAGAAAAGCATTCAAGACTCTAAATAACAATGAAAAAAGTTACAGTGAGCGAAATAAGCTATATATACTGATAATAGCATTAACACTGTTCTCCTTGCTATCACTAGATGGCAGCATAGGACTTTTGGAATCGAATTGAATCAATTTCATTCGTAATAATTTAATATTTTTCTAAATTTTTATTTTACAGAATTATTTTAATAATTACTTATTTTTAAACTAATATATTATTTTAATATTTTGCTTATTTTAATGTTTCACTTTACTGTAAGCATTCATTATAAGTTCCCTTGCTTAACTACCAATCAAATTAATGTTTCAAAAATGTAAACAAATCAATGATCAGAAATCCGCAAAATTCTAAAATCCGCACAACCTCTGGTCCCAAGCTGTGCGGATTTGAGGGAGTCTACTGTATTTTATAAAATTAATGCTATATAATTTTTCTAAATGTACAATATTGGATTTATTTTTACTTCAAGAAAATGAAATATAATATGCAATGTAAATGCAACACACTAGGTTACTACATAGCTAGTTACAAAATAAAATTTAATAGTAAGCAAATAAGGTTCAGTTACTTTCAATATTGAACTCTGAAAGTCAAAACAAATTAAAATTTATTTTAAAATGAAAGTTACACAGAAAAAAACTTTCTTTTTTGGTTAATTATAACATATTACAATTACCAACTCACAATAAATACATGAACATGTAGCAGAAATAAATAAAAAATCAATAGCAAGATTTTACTTTAAGAAGGAAAAATCAATCTAGCTAGTTACCCTGAGAAGCTCATTAAAAACAGGACTTAAAGTATTTTTTTTTGTCTTCGTTTTACGCTTTCCACCTTTGGTCTTATCTGGAAGAAGGTACACTTTAACATACCTGCAAAGAAACAAAAAAGTCGTATTGTTAAAAGCGTTAAAGTATTGACTTGAAAACTTTTCCTGTAATTAATTGAAGAATTAAAAATTACAAATAAAGAAAAGAAAAATAAGTTAAAGCAATATTCTTCCTAAAAGATTGCACATAGAACCAGGGTTCGTTGTTTTAAATAAACTTGATTTTAATCGTGATTAAAATCACGATTTAAATGAATTGATTTAAAAAAAAAATCCTTGATTTAAATCAGATTTTTAAAAATTATTTTCAAATAAATTCGAAATGTAAACAAACATATTAATGTAACTTTAATATAATTTAGTTTTATATAATACACATAGGCAATCAGTTTTTAGCAAGATAAAGCTTGATCTTTGTCGAAAAGATGCACAATGTAAAGTTTAGAAAAAATGGTTTCAAATATCATTTGAATCAAATTGCAAAATAAGTTTGCAACAGCAAGGATTTATAAGCAGGGATATATTAAGGCTGTTCTCAGCTGCTCTGCTCAACAAGCGCAAAACGTTTTAACACATTTACAAATTCATTTTGTAACGGAAAGATATAAAATTGGAAAGCCTGACCATGGAAGCGATTTGAAATCGAACTGGGTTTTCCATTTTTTGATCAATCAATTACCTATTGAGTTATAAGCAATTTTGATCACATGACACAGCATTTTTCTCCCCTTACTGACTGGATTTTCTTCCTTCGTTCAGAAGTTCGGTTCAAAATGCCATCTTTGACAGTATTTTCTGAAAGATCTATTGCGTTTACAAGAAAACGGAAAAAACAGTTCGATGACACAGTTTCTGAATAACAACACCTTCTAGTTTCATGCGTTTCCGAACAAAAATGAATTAAAACTCATGTCAGAAAGTTGACCCTTTGGATTTGAGAACCAACAGCCTTAAATGTAGGAATATTTACTTGCCTATTACTTAGTATTTAGAAAAACCTTTGCAAGTTTAAGTAAAATAAAATTGTATGACTTTGTTCGTTACAAACAGGCATTGAGCCCAACACAATTATTATCCTATCTTTTGAATCCCCATTATGCAGGAGAGAAATTCTCTACTTTGGTGATACTTATTTTATTAAAGTTTGAAGTAAAATCTGAACCATTCCATGAATTTTTGTCTCAATCTAATATAATGAAAGAACTCTGTTCTTTAGAATGGTGGAAGACACATGTTACAGTTAAATATGCACGGTAGAATTGATTTTTGACATATGATTTGTAGTTTTACATGCATTTTTTATAACAAAATATTTTGAGAGGCAATTAAGTAACAAATTTAATAATTTATTTGTGTAATATTAATATATATTGGTAATACTTATATAGCATGCATGTGTATGTCAACATAATTTTTATTTTATAAATTAAAAAATAATAATATTGTGTGAGGTTTTAAAAAAAAAAAATCTGATTTAAATCAAATAAATCCGATTTAAATTTTAAAAATCCAATTAATTTGATTTTTTTTTAATCAAAAAAATCATGAACCCTGCATAGAACAGTAAAAATAGATGATTTTTTTTTTCAAATGATACTAAGTTTTTCATTTTTAATAAGATAAATACAGTACTCCCTCAAATCCACAAATGCCTAAAATCTGCACATCATCACAGTTGTAAACAATGAAACTTTCAGTTCAGATGTAGGGGCAAAATTACAGGCTTTATTTTTATATCATTCTGTGTGTATTTTATATGCAATTCTAGTTAATATGATTGAGCTCATTTTTTTTTCATGAAGGGAATATAAATTTATTTCTGAAAAAATCAAGATATTGCTGTTATCACTGGTAATTGCAATATTTGTACGAAATATATTTATGTATTAAGTTTTTTTAGTTATTAAGTCTGGCTAAACTTGAAATAAAACTTCTTTATTTTATGATTTTGATGCGAATTAGTAGGGTACCTTTATGAGGCGAGTTTCATTCAATAATTCAAGAAAAATATATCTCATCTTTATTATGCATATTTAATTATACACTATTAATTATTTACTTGACCTTTACTTTTAATAATTTAATCATTTTTAAAACTATCTTAATTTTTATTGTTTTAGTTTATTACTTTACTTAATTGTTTTAATGTTCTACTATAATGTACAGTGCATATAAAAACTTTAAGGACAGCAAAAAATTGTAAAAATTTTGATAAAATGAAAATGCGACAAGTGAACTGGTAATTTGATGTTGATCATAAAGTGGAAATACTAATATAAAAGTCAACAGAATGTATCTGTGTCCTTTTTATTGCGAAAAAATTATAATTATGCAAAAAAAAAAAAAAAAAACGCTATTTTCGACTGTGTAAAAACTTTAAGGACACCAGTATTTTTTTTATAGAAATGTTATATATAATTATTATTAAGAATAGACCGAAACAGGTTTTTAAAGGCCGAAACCTAAACCGAATTTCGGCGACCTTCCTATTTTCGGCTAAAAACGAAAATGTCCAAAAACTTTTTAAAAGTAAATAAAGTAAAGTAATTAATTCATACATAAATATATTATTAATTAATTATACATATTTATTATATCTGCATAATAATTATGCGAATTTATTAAATATACATAATTAATTATATGTATGACCCAAATTGTCTCTCTATGCCTTAGATCCAAAACTTTTTTTTCATATAAAATAAAACGCAATTAATTCCTCAACGGCACAGAAAGATTTTCTAATTATACGAATTTCATTTAATTAAAAAATATTTTAGTTTTATGTATACACACCTCGATTTATCTTTTATAATGATTTCTGTAAATGATCACCTGTTGTATTAGAACTTTCTCAAAGAGTAATCGAAACTCTTCTGAGGTTTCCAACTGAAAATTTTCCGTTACTGTTATGTCTGCAGCTTTTAATAAGCACATGAAAAAGTTTAGTTATATATGCATTGCTTGCTTTATAATTTTCATTCACGTCTTGAGTCAGTCATGACTGATAATTACAAACAACGAAGTTCGTAGCAATAAATAGTCTCATTTGAGCCAGTTGATAAAGCTCAAATCGATGAGAAATGGTGAAAATTTCCGATGGAAGAAACAAGATTTTTGGAAAACTGATAGTTCCTTTTTCGTTTATGGTCGAAAAACTGAGTTTCGCCGAAAATTCGTTTTCTGATTTTGGACCGAAATTGGACTGAAACTATCAGTATTCCAAAAATCTTGTTTCTTCCTTCGAAAATTTTCAACATTTCTCATCTATTTGAGCTTTATCGGCCAGCTCAAATGAGACTATTTATTGCTACGAACTTGGTTGTTTGAATTATCAGTCATGACTGACTCAAGACGTGAATGCAAATTATAAAGCAAGCAATGCATATATAACTAAATTTTTCACGTGCTCATTAAAAGCTGCAGACATAACAGTAATAGAAACTTTTTAGTTTGAAACCACAGACGAGTTTCGAATACTCTTTGAGGAAGTTCTAGTAGAACAGATGATCATTTACAGAAATCATTATAAAAGATAAAATCAAGGTGTGTATACATAAAACTGAAATATTTTTAATTAAATGAAATTCGTCTAATTAGAAAATCTTTCTGTGTCGTTGATGAAATAATTATGTTTTATTTCATATGAAGAAAAAAGTTTTGGATCTAAAACACTGAGAGACAATTTGGGCCACACGTATAATTAATTAACAATTATGTATATTTAATAAATTTGCATAATTAATTAATTATTATGCATATTTAATAAATATGTATAATTAATTAATAATATATTTATGTATGTATTAATTACTTCATTTACTTTAAAAAAGTTTTTGGACATTTTCGTTTTCGGCCGAAAATAGGAAGGTCGCCGAAATTTGGTTTCATTTAGGTTTCGGCCTTAAAAAACCTGTTTCAGTGTATCCTTAATAATAATTATATATAACATTTCTATAAAAAAAAATACTGGTGTCCTTAAAGTTTTTACACAGTCAAAAATAGCATTTTTTTGCATAATTATGATTTTTTCGCAATAAAAAGGACACAGATACATTCTGTTGACTTTTATATTAATATTTCCACTTTATGATCAACATTAAATTACCATTTCACTTGTCGCATTTTGAATTTATCAAAATTTTTACAATTTTTTGTTGTCCCTAAAGTTTTTACATTCACTGTAAGCATTCATTATAATTTTGACTGCATTATTACATTCCAATTACTGTTTAAAGAATGTAAACAAAGCAATGACCAGAAATATGCAAAATGCTTAAATTTGCACAACCTGTGGTCTTAAGTTGTGCATATTTGAAGGAGTCTACTATAGTATTCAATTATATTACAGATTATATTTTCCAAGTTAATGTTTTCATGTGGGAGATGGAATATTTAGATCAAAATGAAGTGCATTGTATTTTGCAAGATTAAACTATCGGTTTTACAATTAGGAAATTTTAACAATGAGTTCAACAAACAATAAAAGAATCAAGCTCAATGTACTGCTGGATAATCATAATCTGGCTTACTTAATCTAGCATGCTGGCCAGATCAACCAGATGCAGTATATTCAGCGAATATCTGTTGCATCACACACAGAATATGAAAAATTCAAAATAATGAATGATTGGAATATGTTTTTTTGACATTCACATCAATGTTTATCATATATTTGCAAAGAAAAAAAGAAGAAATCTCCCCAGAAAACAATTCACAGAACAACTCTTTACAGTAAATAGAGAAGAGGAAGAAAAGTAAAAGAACTTACGGATCAGATTTATTTCGTTTGATATCTACAGCTGCCAAATTTCTACACTGTTTTACAAATACTTCCATCATCTGTGACTTTTGATTGTAATTCAGCCCAAATAATACATCACCACTAACTGTCACATAGCCATAGTGGCAAGCGGCAGCACTGTAAACACTAGTCATGCTTACACTGTGAGCCTGGAAGAGAATAAAGTAAATAATTAACTTTTGAGATTTAACTATATAATAAACCCACACTCTCGATTAAACAAATTACCTACAAAAAGTATAATTACAAAAAAACAAAACAAAATTTATATTACATACAAGGTGCTCCACAAATCTTCAGAGTTCAAAATTTCATGTACTTAATAAATTGTTATGTCAGAGTGTGGTTTGCATTTTAAAACTTGCCAATGTGTAAGATTTTTGGTGGCAATAAGAAAAATATTTCAAAGAGATCTAAAAGTTAAAGTTTAAAAAATTTATAAACATTTCACAAATTGTCATATCAGAGTAAGACTTTTAAAACTTGCAAATGTGCAAGATTTTTGGTGGCAATAAAAAAATATGTCAAAGAGATTTAAAAGTTCAAGTTTAAAAAATGTATAACCATTTTACAAATTGTCATATCAGAGTGTGACCTGCACCATAAGATTTAACAAATGCTTAGAATTTTTGTAGCAAAAAAAGCTCAAAGAAAATTTGGTACTACTTAGTTATCCTGTCGGCAAAAAATCTATTGCCAAATTATAAGATTAAATGCCAATAATGCTTGGTTGTAAATCTCATATTCACTTGACTTTAAGCAAGTTACATGTGTTTACGTCATCAAGTGATTTTTATTTTGACGTTTTATTTGTATTTTTATAAATGTTATAGTAATTTATTTTTTTTCGATATTTAAAATAAAAATTATGTCAATTTTGTATAATTTGGCAATTTATATAATTTGGCGAAATTGGTCGACGGGATAACTAAATAGTACCAAAAATTTTAACTAATTTTTTCTTTTACTACAAAAAATTCAACACTTTGACAAGTTTCATAGAGCAAACTGCAATCAGATATGACAATATGTTCCTTTTTTGTGAGTTTTTGAAATGTGAACAGAACTTATGGGACACCCTGTATATATAAATTTGTAGGATGGTTATATGTAAAATGTTAATTTATTGATGACTTGAATAATTAGACGTTGGAATAACAACACATGAACTTTAATACAATTCTATAAAATAATTTTACACTACTTCATTGATAGCTTCTTCAAATACATTACATTTCTCGCTTAAATTAGAGGCCATGCAAGCTGTTTAGGTTATTTTTTTTAGTGACCTTACATAGTCGTGGGTCAGTAGAGCACCTCAAATGCTACCAAAAGCCTGTCTGATCACCTGGTAATCTTGTTTTATACCCCAACTTCTATTTTTCCCAGCAGATTGCGAACAAGTCAAAATAGGTGGGATCTTTAATATAATTGGATCAGTATCTTTTAAAATGGATGAGGTTTTGTGGCAGCAACAGGCTTGACTCAAGCCTGATCATATCACCAACATTCAATTCTAAAAAGTGATATGATTTTATAGCTGCATGCCAAGACATGACAATTTTTTTTACATGAGTCGGCATGACAGTCGCCTATGTCAAGAAATCACATCTTTTCCAGTTCTGCCATGAAATGGATATGGCTACGGTAAAAAAAAAATCCTCGTCTTAATAAGATGGAAAATTCCATGATAAATTCGGACAGCAATACCTTTTCAGTGCAATTGACCATAAATAATTCCAAAAAATTGCCCATGTTGGTTTGAAATGCCCTTACTTCTGCAGTTCCTGCAAGTTGCAATTCATTGACTATGGTGAAGAAATAAATAACGACCATATTTCATCCACCAATCACTTCTTTAAAGTGATGTGGTTTTATAGCCACCTGCCTACACATGACAATTTTTTTTAGATATATATCTTAAATAAAGGGTAAATACTTTTTATTTATAAAAATTATTTTTCGAATTTTCAACTATTGCACATATAAGAGTTAAGAAATAATCATTAAAAAAAAATTGCATTAAACAGAGGCTTTGATTTTTATGTTATGATGCAAGAAAAAAAAAATAAATTATTACTCAAATTATTCATTTATTTGTGGAAGATATTTGAAGCATAAAAACAAATATACAGTAAAGCCTCGATTATCCGTGGTGCGGTTTATCCGCAAAACAATTTTTTTTTTTTTTTTTAATTTCAAGCCAACAGCAAGGAAAATACAATAAACCCTACTAATAAATATAAACAGAAAAATTCATGCATTCGAAAATAATAGAACAATATTTCTAGATTCGGTTGCCATGTTTGAAATATTAGATATAAAGTCTTGATGTAATTTCTTGATTTTATTAACCAAACGTAAATACAGCAATTAAAATATTTAACAATTAAATCAGAATATTATGATAAATTCCAGGAGAGTATATTAAGAATAACTTCATTTTCGAGATAAAAATTATTCCATACTAAAAGAAAAACAATTGTTTACAATTTAGAATAAAGAAAATGTGATTACAAAGTAAGAAGCAAAAACAAGTTACTGATTTTTTTTTAAAGGTGTAACTCAGCTCTTTTTTGTACAGTATGTTGTTTCTTGTTTACTGTTCTTTATTTTAGTGATTTAGAAGGTTCAAAGGTTTCTGATGTACTGTGCATATGTAAGTATTTTAAAGGTTTTATTATGTTTTTTGTACACTAAAACATAGTTTTTATGTTGAATTTTCTTTTTTTCGTGTTTGCACCCCATTTTCAGTTTTTTTTTGGTTATCCGCGATTTTTATTATCCACGGTGCCTTTGCCACCCAATTCCACGGATAATCGGGGCTGTACTGTACTATTAAATACAAATATAAGAAATTGCCAGTTGTACAAAGGAAAAAAAAATACATAGAATTATTTAAATACTGTACATACTCGCGTGTAAGTCGAGGAATTTCTGACAATTTTTGGCAAGCAAATTTGGGGGGTTGACTTATACGCGAGTCAATTAAAAAATAAAAAACAAAACTTCGAATACTGCAAAATTCTGAATTTTTATGTGTATGAAAAATAAAATATTACAGAAAATATACAAATAATAATAATTTATCATTAAATTATTTTTCAATGGTTTATTTTTATTTACTTACTACTTTTTCGCATAGTCAAGTGAAATATTTAGTTTAATTTTGCGTAAAATTGAAGTAAAAAGTTAGGGGGTTGACTTATACGCGGGTTTTTGATTTTTTGCAGAATTTGCATTAGAAAGTTAGGGGGTCGACTTATACGCAAGTCGACCTATACGCGAGTATATACGGTAAATATCAAAACTAACTAATAATGAGTTAAATTAAATGATATATAAAAATCCTAGGTGTTTGTTTACCTTCCCATAGACCATTTATGGTAAACCAAATGTGATACTAAATAATGCGATTTATTTAATGCATAATATGGCAATAATGTACACATTTATTTTTGTCAATTGCAATGCTGCATGCCGCACGGAATATACACATTCCCTTTCATTATTATTATTTTTTTTTTAGTTTAGTTTTTGCAATGAAGAATATAAGTTGAAGATTTGAGATCTTTCATCTACATAACAGAACGAGATATTTTCAAGATCGAAGGGATTCTAAAATCAAAAAAGTGTGCATTAACAACCGATATGAGACTATCTAAAGATAGATAAATAATGTTAATGCAATGTGAAAAATAATGACAAACAAATCTAGTAAAAAAGAAATGTAGTTGGAAGGCTCCAAAATTAAATCTTTAATTGCAGTAAGGTGGTCAAAAGAATTTACAACAATTAAAAGGAAAAAGAATATTAATGCCTGTTACTTATATTTTCTCATTTTCAAACAAAAAACGGGCAAAACAGAAGAGGAGCAAGCAGGTATGTGCTGCGGGGACAACTGTGGGTGGGGTGTCAAAAATAATAAAAAATAGCAATGGATCGAAAACTCCTGTTTATAAATTTATTTTGAAAAAAAAAAGGGTGGGGGTCACCAAAATTTATGTTTGCCCCCAGTGAAAAAAATTCTATTTTCGAACTTCAAACTAAGTAATGAGCAATCCGCTCCTTCAAACAATATTTGTTATTATTAAAATTAAACTGTTTGGTCTCAGACATCTATCTGAAACCTTTAAAAATTGTCTTGCCGAAAATTAATCCAGGTACTTAAAACCAAGGAAACATCTTCTAAATATGTTTTGACATCAAGATTATCCATTTTCGGAGATAAGTCGCACTGTTTGGTGAAAGATTATGTGGTACTTTCTGGTTAGCCGGGCACCAGTGTTATATATACACACATATATATACATACACATACATATATGTACATATATATGTATATTATATTATATATATATGAATATATACATACATGCATATGTAACACTGGCACCCAGCTAACCAAAAAGTACCAATTATTTTTATGGAGATTGGAGAGCGATCAATGGGAAAGTTAACAAGTATCAAATCTTACAATAAGCATGAATGAGGTTGAAAAATTATTAGAGGTACAATAAAAATAACAAAAATTTAAACTTACACCAAGAGAGAGCACACTTTGGCTATAAGCAGGATATTTTTTAACTTCCACATCATCATCAGCAATAAGCGAACTATCTCTGTCATTTTCAGAATATAATCCTAATGCTGAATATGACTGAAAATATGAATAAAAGTAAACATAAATTAGGATTATCAGCATTTAATTTATAGTAAAATTTATTTCAAAGAAAGTAATTTAATTTTCAGAAAGTGATAGGTTCATAATAAAATTATAGTCATTTAAGACATGCAGTGTTTATAAAATTGACTACAGGTACCACACATAACAGAATACTGAAATTGATGACACACAAATTTCTTAATTGGTGATACAATATAATGGTCACCAAATGTGATAATATTGTAAATCAGCTAAGTTACTCAACAATGTGAAAGCCATGTGCTATACATAGATTATATGCATACTATTTTTTAGAAATAAATAACTGGTATTTAAAAGGGGGGGAAAATAAATAAATAAGTGGAATCAATTATACTTAACCAGGATTAATAAAGAAAAAGACATTTTTAACAAATTGTGAACAAGATTGCATCTTACACCATATGTAAATAAACCACTCCTATTACACTAGATTAATATTAACACAATTATTCTAATTGGTAAACAAATCATATTAGATGTAAATTTCCAACTGGGCGAAAAATGTCCGGACCAGGATTCGAACCCGGGACCTCCTGGCTGAAGCCGCCAGTGCTCTGCCATGTGAGCTATCCCGGACGATTCTGGTCGAACTTTTTCACCCAGCTAACCTTGATGATTACAGTATCTGGTCTGAAACCTGGTTCTGTTGAGCTGAACCACGTTTCAGACCAGATACTGTAATCATCAAGGTTAGCTGGGTGAAAAAGTTCGACCAGAATCGTCCGGGATAGCTCAGATGGCAGAGCACTGGCGGCTTCAGCCAGGAGGTCCCGGGTTCGAATCCTGGTCCGGACATTTTTCGCCCAGTTGGAAATTTACATCTAACACTCCTATTAGTAATAGGAGAGAAAGATAGTATATAGTAACTTCATAAAAGCTAATTCTCATGGATTACGAGATTTCTACAAAGTAATAATCAGACAATGTGGAATCAACATATTCTGGCAAGCATCACATACCTAAATTTTTACATTTTTGATGATTTTGCAATTGTGCCATTTTTTTAAACATCATGTTTTAATTGGAATTCTATAGTTGCCACATTTCATAATCTTTGTTGTTTATTTGTATATATTCAGACACATAAGACTAAAATTAGTTGAAGCCAGCATATTACATCTATTATAATCAACTGTAATATTCACCGTTGCAATGCCTAAAACTTAGTTTTCTTCAAAATCTGATGAACCTGATTCTAATTCAAAAAGTTTGGTTCATGCAGTAATCAGCTGACAGCACAAAAGCATTATCATTTCAGATATTTTATTTACTTTAGATTTAAATTATCTGACACCCGTTAAACTACACTTTGCTCAAGATGTCAAACAAAAAATAAATGCTTCATTTTAAAGGCTTGAGATTTATAGATATGATGTTTTACCACTCTACATATTTTTTTAACTTAATCTAAGTAAGTACTTAATAAAGGGATGCGAATCCCATTGTAACAAAGCAGAAACTTAAAAACAAGATTACTTATTACTTAACCCCTTGAGGGGCGGTGGGATAAAATATATCCCACCTAATTTAAACAAGATTCTCACTAGAAAACTTTAACTAAATTTTATATTTTTAACTTTGGAGGAAAATCATCGAAAGTTTGCTTTTCCTTATTTAAAAATAAAATTTTTTGATTATTCCGGTGAGAATTCAATATTTAGAGACATTTTTGCTTGCCCTCAAGGGGTTAATACATTTACGAAAATCCTGCTTTCACCACCAAAAAGTTACATTCGACACCAACATACTACCATATTTTATGGAAGAAACGCTGCACCTGTCGTAAGTGCCACACTTCTCAAAATTGGTCTGAGTAAGCTTTAAAATATTTTAATCGCCACACCTGTGGGAACGCTGCTTTTGTCGACAGTGTCTCATTGACCTAACTTTAATCAAAGTGTTCTGAACAGTATAAAGTGCCTCATTTTTAATAACTTAAGATTTTATTTTTATGTAATTTTTAAATTAAGGGAACGTCAATTGGAATTAAATTCATCCAGAGCGCAGAACTCTCTCCTTAGGCACTCCACATTTTGATCATTGGTCGGCACAACTCAGCACTCTTTTTGTGATGCTTTTTACGTCACATTTACTTTAGTCCTTTTTTGGTTTATACTGGAAGCCCTCAAATTCTCAGTGGAAAAGTTGTAAATTTTCTTTGTCCACCTGTATGATTTGGTATCATCATCGGAAATGTCACAGTTTTCATTATCAGCAAAGTCAGAAAGTTTCGGGTTGCTGAACAGGGGACTTGAGAATAGTCTTAAAGAATTTTTACTTTATCCCAATTTTACGCGCACAGACAAAAAAAAAAAAAAAATGTAAACACTGCACATGGTGTAAACTCCACACTTGACAAAAAATTAACTTTCAAACTCGTAAATGCTGCGCCGTTTCTTCCATAAAATACGGTACATTTTTTAAAGTTATCTCCCAAAATTTTAAGTACTTTTAAAATAGCAATAAATTTTACTCAAGTATAAATTTAAGAATTACTTGAAATTAAACTGCATTTTTAAAGATTAAAAAAAAAAAAATCTGACATTTTTCTGATGGTTAAAACCAAATTTTGAAAATTGTATTAGGTGATAAATAATCTGGGTTTATATTTAATCCTATGAGATTGCACTGTCTATGATAGAAAACCTGTTTTGTAAGAGAATCCTGTAATAAAACCCAAGAAGAAATGATATCTACCATTCCCATTTTTGTTTTTTCAGTTTCTATAGAACAGAATGCAATAATTAGCCTTAAAGAATTATTTAGTAGATTAGATTTTGCTATTTGATAAATCTGACTGCTATAGAGATGTAGAACAAGGCTTACATGTTCCCCCAAACAGAATCAATGCCCCATGTGAATCTAAGGCAAAAGTGGAAATAAGTAGTATTTATTGGTATTAAAATACATGGCACACCCAGTAGCAGAAAGTTCTCCAAGTGTCTGCGACAGATACTTCAAAGGCAGAAAATAATCTGCAGGTAAAATATTTTACAATTGAAGAGTTAATTAATCAAACAATCACTTACATGTAACGTTTTTATGCCTTTTATTCATTTTGTTCATCTTTATTAATAATAATCATAAGTTTTTGTATTAAGTAATAAAGAGCTAAACATAATATAGAGCAAAATAACAGTTCAATGGAAAAAGAATCTGCAAAAGAGAAAAGAAAATCTGTGACGCCTGTCTCCCGTCTTGAACTTTCTGCTTCTGGGATGGCATGCAATGCAACAAATGGTTATTTCAAATATGGATTGCACTGAAATATTCTACATTTATAAACCAACATGTCAGTAAACAGTAATATATAAGTAAACTAAATATTGGTATTAAATTGCATACAAACAAATGATGCTTTGAATACCAAATTATGCAATTATATTGCAAATCAGCTGTGTGAATTATATACAGTACACTTTGAAAGTGATCAATTAGTACATAAGAATAAGAAATAGGGAAAAATATATGAATTTAATATTTCCTTTAATGATCAAGAAGAGGACAACTTTTTAGTAACTTAAAAAAAATTCATAGAAAGCAGAATAAATGTAAAATTTTTTAAAAAACAAAACAAAACACAGTAACATTTTAGCATAATACATAAATCTAAATTTAAATATAAACTCTAATAAAGTTTTTTGTTATATCTAAAGCTATACATACAGAATAGTAATAAAATGTAGCACTTGCATTAAACTGTATAGTTGCACTGCAACTAACCATTTGGATACCATATTTCCCAAATAAAACTTTTCTTAAGGGGAGGTTCAAGGTCAAAACTAGCCTTTTTTGTGCATGAGGCAAACATGAGTTTTGGCGCCCCCCCCCCCCTCATGCACAATAAAAGTTATCGACCGCAGACGTACCCTATGCAAAAAAAAAAGAAAAAAAATCCTTAAAAAATAAAAATCCTTTAATAATTAAAATGCTAGCAAAAAATATGTAAACAACGCTCCCATAGGATTAACATTAAAAGTTTATATTTTGAGCGTTAAGAGCCTACATTAGTTAGTGAAGAAACTGGATTGCTAATGTTAAACCTATGGAAGCATTCTTTTTAAAATCTCTCACTTGCATATTAATAGTTTTAAATGATTTTTTTCTTACTTAGAATAGCTGAGATTGAATTCTAACTGGGCTAGTGTTTACTTTTTCGATTTTGGTTGCCGATTTTTTTTTATATATATATATAGGAGAGACCAGGGTACAGTGGACCTAAGTACACAGTGGACCACCCCTTATATTTTACTTATTTTTAAATTTTTAAAGCTTTTCTTTTAGGCTAATTGATAACAGCACTGGATTGATTACTAGCCTTCAGAACACATTGTTAGCTCAGAATGAACCCTTTTATCCTGACTGGTTGTTTTGAGCTCCTAAAAGTAAAATTTTTTATCATCATACTTTTCTTTATTGAGTAATTAAAGGTTATGGATAAATAAGATAAAACAACTTTTTTGAAAAGTTAAGACACTGGTCTTTATTTAATTCAAAAGTTTATATGCTTAAAAGAAAACTTTAAATAATATTTTTATGAGTATGTATTGAACTTCAGCATGTGGCACAGTGGACCGCAATGAATACAGGTCCTGTAATGAAGAATTTTCAAAATATTTAATAATTACTTATTCTCTATAAATAAATAGTTTTAAAAAGAGTTATTTAACTATAAAATAAAGTAAACAAAGAAAAATGACAATTTATTTAACCCTACAATGCATAGAGTAGCCATTTGGCTCACTTTAAATTTTATGTTATATGTTGTTCAGATTATAATGTAGCCATCTGACGCTTTAGTTTTCTCCTAAATTATGGATAACTGTTCATGTATGATTTTTAAAATAAGTTTTCTTGTTCAGCATAGCATTTTTTTGGGGGGGGGAGGGGGGGTTAGGGGGGAGAAATGAAAATCATGCATTCTAGAGTTAACATAGTAAGAAATATTTTGTTTTGTATTTACTACCTTTGTAAAATATAACTGTAGCCTAATAGATGACGTCACTGGATTGGTTATTTATAGCTTCAGAGCACATGATTAGCTCATAATGAACTATTTTATCCTGACTATTTTGAGCTTCTAATAAATTTTTCATCATCATATTTGTCTTAATGTTTGCTGATTTTTTTGTACTTAATTAATAACTTATTTGCAATCACTCACGTATCTTATATTGTTATTTTCAAAATATAATAAATTTTTTGATAATTCTTTAGTTTTATGTTTTTTTTGTTTCAAAATGCTACTTGCAAATTTGTATTATTATACTTTGGAGGTAAAAGGGAAATAAAAAAGAATTAGATTAATTATAAGTAGATTTATATTGTATTTTAGACAATAACTAACAGTGGACCACTGTGCCCCAGTAGGTGCGCCAGTGTACCCCGCTTCCGGGGTACACTGGTCCACTTTATGGGTGTATACAAAAATTTTTTTTTTGAAAAATGTATTGGAAACTATGTTCTGCGAAAATTATGAGGCATGTAGAAAGGTTTAAAGAATATTCACAAATATTTTCAGGTAGATTGGTCTCTCTATTAAAGAGAAAAAAAATGTTAACTGCAAAAGTGGACCACTGTACCCTGGTTTCCCCTATATAAATTCACTTTCACAAATCTGAAAAGAGCACTCCCATAGAATTAACATTAGCTTGTGAGTTTCTTTGTATTTCACATATACAATATACATTTTTGTATGAATGACAAACAAAATCTTCATTTGGTGCCCCCCCCCCCCTCCTTTGCCTTTCATTCTGGCGCTCGGGGCACATACCCCCTCTGCACCCCCCTAGTTTCGGCCCTGGGGAGGTTTACTATCTTTGCTCAAAATAAAACATGTGTTTTGGACACTTTAGAAAAGTTTCATGATTTTTTTTTAATCTGAGATATTTGAAACTTTCCTCCATATAGTACAGTTTAATATAGGAAAGTATGTGCTGGGTCCCTTTCATTAGCAATTACTTTTCTTATGATTCTAATCATCTGAAACCATTTTAGATTATGAAAGATTATGATTTTTGATGAAGTTTATACCAACATTTAATTTTAAAGCTTCATAATTAACAGAACAGCAATCATTTAAAGAAAAAAAAAGGGGGAGGGGGGCGTTAGGGGAGGGTTTAAGGTTTATTTTTAAGTTTAGTGCTTTATAAAAAAAACAGTAAATTGTTAAAATCAGTACATATTGTTGGCATAACATTCAAAGAATATTATAATATTTAATAATCTAATTCAAAACTTGGTTTCAGATGACTGAGTCATGAGAAAGATAACCATTTGAATGAACAGCACATACTGTCATAATAAAGCAAAGTTTCAAATATTTCTGGTAAAAAAAAATAAATAATGGAGTTTGTCTAAATTACGATAAATATAGTACACAAACCCCTAATATCATTATATTAATACAAAAAGAAATCCATAAACATGTTTGTTTGTTTTTTTTGAGGGGGGGGGGGGGGCAAATAATAATAAACATCTCTAAAATATAATTTTATTATTTAGTAAAAAGTGCATACAAAGTACAAAGCACAAAAATAATAATAAAACTAACAAATTTGAGCCTCTCAATCACCTTTAAAAACAATCTTGCGTTAGTGGTAACTGATCATGTTATTTAAAAATTATATTATAATTATATTTTGGTTATGTGTATGACTGGGATTTTTGTGGGGGTACACGACAGTGTTTGGTTGGAAGGACCATACAAAAAATTGACAGATTAATGGCAAAAACATACAATTTTAATAATATCAGGGAAGAAACATTACAACATCTAAAAATTTCTTAAAAATGCAAAACATGCCAAATTTGGGCAGCCACACCTTATACAACTTTATACGAATTTTTAAGCTTAACATAAAAGATAATCACAATTAATTTATTAATTTTATCATACTTTGTAAGTTTGTTATTAGGAGAATTACAATTATTCATATTTCATTTTTTAACAACTATAGCATAATTTACAAAATAATAACAATTATAAATCTGTCATAAATACACATTTAGTCAGATCACATCCCCCTCCCCCACTTTTTTAATAATAAATGAGAGTTGACAAAATTATAAATGATGGCTGAGACTTTTTTCATTAACTTTGTAAAAGTTGTAACTTTAATTTTCTAGTTACATTCACATTTAACTTGGTTGTCTAATAATTTAAAATATATATGTATGTATGAGGAGATTGTTATGTCTTTTGAGGAGGGTTAGACCTAGATATACCCTTAATTATGAATGAAAGTTAAAAAAGTAATAATTATTATATTCTAAACAGGTTTTGAGAATAATTTTTTTATTTAATTTTATAAATGATTTGCTTAAAATTTCATAGGTTAAATAGATAGCCAAAGGTAAATATCTTGATTAATTATATCCTATTTCACAGTGTGTGCTTCTCAAGAATAAAAAAGAAAAATAAATTTAAAAATCTTGAAAAAACCAATAAATCTACAGAGGTCAATCCAAGCAAAATTTGATGCCTATTTAGGGCCCCTTCACAAAAATCCATTTAATAAAACAGGCCCTTTCATAAAATTCCTGTTAATAAAACAGTCCCCTTCACAAAATTACTTTTCATAAAACAGGCCCCTTCACAAAATTTCATTCCATAAAAACATGCTCTTTATTAATTACTTTTATTTTGTTAGGTTTTAAAATGTGTAATTTGCAACCATAACAAGGTCACCTAAAAAGAAAACTTTAGCTGGAGTACTTAAAGAAGTTATTAATAAATGTTTTCTTCAAATTTGATTAACAGAATTTCACCTTTCATTACAAAATATTATTTTCCACAAAAATGTAACAATTTTTTTTTTAAATAACATTTACTTTTCATAAAATGAGCCCCAAGGGAAAAAAAACAAACAAACCTGGATCGACCCCAGATCTACTTATCTGTTTTGGCATATTAATACACTTAAGGCTGTTCTCAAATCCAAGAGGGCAACATTATAACATAAGTTTTAATTTATTTTTGCTCAGAAATTCATACAAACTAGCAGGTGCTTTTGTTCAGAAACTATGTAATTGAACTGTTTTTTTCTTTCCGTTTTTTTTGCAAACGCAATATATCTTTCAAAAAATAGTGTCAAAGTGAGTGTTTTGAACCGAATTTCAGTGCGAAAGTAGAATAATCACTCAAGTAAGGGCAAAAAACATGTTTGCCACGTGATCAAAATAGTTTATAACTCAATAGGTAATTTATTTACCAAAAAATGGAAAACACAGTTCGAATCCAAATCTCTTCCATGGTCAGGCTTTCCAATTTTATATCTTTCCATTAAAAAATGAATTTTTAAATGTGTCAAAACGTTTTGTGCTTGTTAAGCAGAGCAGTTGCGAACAGCCTTAACAGAATAGAGTAGCAGTAAATAGTCACAGGGTTGCAAAAAAGCTGGCTAAAATTTTAAAAAGTCACGCTGGTGGCTTTTATCGGTTTTAACTGGCTTTTTTTGGCCAAAATTGGCTTATATACAGTGAAACATTTTAATTATAAACTGCACATTTTTAAGTGTTTTTTAATTTTAATGACAATAAATTGACTTAGAATTTAATACTAACCCAATTTCTCAATAATGAAGACATTAATACTGGAATAACACATAGATGAAGCTGCTAGTGATTTGTCGTCAGAATTACAAATATGTCAGCTAAATTTTAAAAGTGCTGCTTTATCTGGTTTGAACTGATCTTTAATGCCATACCCCCCCCCATCTTTTTCTTCTTCATTTTTACTGCTTTATATAATTTAAGAAGACAATGGTTACTTACATGTTTTATTACATAATTAATTTTAAGAGCTATTAATATACAAGTCGTTTTATTTCTCATAAACATTTAAAATTATACATAAAGTCATAATAAAAACATCATTTCTCACTATTAAAAGCAGAATTATGAATAGCATATGCATGAATAGGTTCTTTTAAATAGCAACAAGATTTGCAAAATTTTAATTCAATAAATTTTACTTGGAGAACTTTTTTTTTTGTTTGTTTAATTGTCTCTTTATTTTATACACTTAATTTTAATAATTTTAAACACCCGTGGCCAAGTGAACGGCAAGGCACCACGCCGCTAATCGCTTGAGAGCATAGTAGGCTTGTCGCGTTCGACTCCCGCTGGCTCTGTTGCACACTCTTTGTGGAGCCCCCGGCTGTATCTCTCTGGTGTTGTGAATTTCCTTGTGCTATCTCATCTTTGTATGTTGACAAATTTGTGATGTAAAAATTGTGTAATTATAGTCTGTGTATAAAATAAAGGATCATTCGAGGCGACAGCCATTGTAGCTATAGGCTCCAGAGCAATTCTCACTTCGGTGGTCTTCAAAGTTATACACTTATGTACTAAACTCTCCTCAAACATTATATCTCTTTTTAATTTCTCTTTCAACATTATTTGCTCTATGACTTAATCTCTCCATATGGACATATAAGAATGTTTCCATTTTGATGTGCTATATTTTGTCATTGTTTAATTAAATATAATCTTTAAAATGTGTTGTATATGTGGAGCTATGTAATATAGAATTTCAAAACACCAGTTTGGAATCTAATTTATATTTTTTTCAACATTTATAATTTTTTTCAGATATAACGTCTTTACGGTTGCCTTCTAGCAGTTTTAAAAACTTATTTATTTGACAAAAATTTATAGAAATTTATAATTTTTTTAGTAGAAAATATTTATATAAGTGTATAAAAAATAAATTAATCCAAATTTAATATGAATTAACTGTTAACAAACTTTTTAAAAATAAAATCTGGCTTTTTTTTTCAATATAAGCCCCCTTTTTTAAGTGATTAAAGCCAAAAACAAAAGGCAGCCGGCTTTTTTTTGGCCTGGCTAAAAACCAACAACCCTGTTAGTCAGTGCAACAGATTTGTGATTCTATTGTTTATTGCTAAAGATTCTGTACCTGTTTGTTTCTTTTTATTTCAGATTTAAATCATTAAATATTTATATAAATACAAGAATAAGAGCTCCAACATTTCATTTGCATTGCAATGTTTCTTAATATTGTGTGTGATTATAATATTATACAATTTGTTTAATTTTTGGTAGCAGGTAAAAAATAGGAATTATGCAAGAAACTCAATAACAAAACTTAAATGCAAAGATGATAAAATCACTAGATATTCTTATATGAAGGATTTTATGGTGAACATAAACATTCAACAGTGAATTATTTTTGAGAATGTAAAGCAAACCATACAAGTGTTCAAAGTTATAAGCTTAGAATGTTACAGTCAGACTGCTGCCCAGTTTAATAGCATTCCCAAACTAAGTAATACAATGTTTCAGTTTGAAGATTTTTAAATTTATCTTTTTTCTTAGATGTATTTTATTACTTCAAAGATAATTATGTAACTTTGGAATTTCATTATATTAAACTACAAAATTTTATTGAAATTGACAATGACTGAACCCCTTTATATTAAAATATCTGAAACTCTTATGATTATTAATATCTGAAACTTGTTCATCAGATGGAAACTGCTTAAGAACTGATTAGTGGTTTGAAGTAACACTGAATTACAAATAGTTTTAAGATCATAATAAAATTTACAACACTGAAAAATACATGAAATTTAGAACACCAAAAAATACATAACAGCAAATAAAATGCTCAATTTTCACAAACAGTATCATTTACTTAAATATAATGTAAAACAAATATATAGAATATTAAAAAGAAAAAATATAATACACCACGAAACTTACATCACCAACTCTAGGACAATTTAATTGTGGCATTGATATAGCACCAATCATACTTTCAGTTTCTACTGAAGGTGATCTTGCATATTTCTTTAAATATTTGGACGGAATTGATGATTCTGGAGTTTGATTTGTTTCATTAACTGAAAAACATTACGAAAATGTAAGGATAAACATTAAAAAGAAATAATAATAATAAATAAAAAGGTAAAACTAAACATTTACATCAACAAAGATTATTTTTTGACATTTTTAAGCAATAAATACGTAAAAATGCATTGCAACAATTAGTATTTACTGCAATATATACTAAATTACAAAGAAATATAAATCCATATTGAAAACGAACACACTACAATCTCCAAAGAGACAGATTGTGCAATTCTGAATTCTACGCTTATTAAGGGGCAGCATCACAGAAACTCCCCGATTGCAAAATCCCATGTACCCTATGGGATAACTTTGAAACGCGACTACCCATTACTTAATATAATTATTAAAATATGGTTTTAGCCACCAGAAAGTAAACGTCAGATGCTGACGATGTGCATTTTTAAAATTTGTCTCCTTTAATTTTAAAACTGAAATTTCCACTGGATTAAATTTCATCATTTTCTTACACTTAAAATTTAAGGAGAAAATTTTTAAAAACATACATCATTAGCATCTGATGTCTACTTTCTGATGGTGAAAACCACATTTTATAATTATATTAGGTAATGAGTAATCGTGCTTGTAAGTTTTCCCATAGGGTAACATGGGATTTCGTGATTGGGGGGTTTCAGTAAAGCGTCCCCTTAAGGGGTTTGGTCACTCAGCTTCGAAATTCTCCTCTGTAATGTTAAGTCTATGAACTTTTCATGCATTCGTATATTCAAAATATCTTCTTGGGAAATTCATATTTTTAACATCTTTTTTCTGTGTACTCTTCTTAAAGGATGTCTCTCTTTTTTTCTTAGTTTTCAAAATATTTCTAAAATCTATGCTGAATTTAATATTTTGTGTGTTAAAGTTAAAAGCAGGTGAACTGCGAGTAAGATTTTAACACTTCCTATAAAATCAAGTCTACACTTTAGAAATATTTTGAGAACTAATAAAAAAGAGACATGTTTTAGGAAGTGTACACAAAAAATAGAAGTTACAAATATTAATTTCCCGAGGAGATATTTTAAATATACAAATGCATCAAATGCCCATAGAAATTTAGCCCATTTTTTAAAATTTAGTTTTCACCATCACAAAGGTTATACAGTAGAAGATCTTTATAATGCAATTCTCTATATAATACACAACTTCTCAGATGCAAACTTCAATGAATTTTGAAGGTAAAATGCACCAGCATTCTACATTGTAAAAAAAAATTGCTAAGGTCTAGAATACTAAATTTAATACATTATTTCATCCTTATCTCCTTAATTCAGAACTTTTTAATGAAAAAATTACTATTATTACAATAAAGGTTTTTGAAAATGAGTAATATAATGAATGAATAATTTGGTCCAGGCATATTTGGAAAATGTTTATTAAAGTTAAAGTAAATTTAATAATGTGTAAAATAATCGATTTTATGCAAAAATTTATAATCTGCACAACTTCTGTTCCCAATGAATGTGATATAAAGAACCAAATACCGAATATTCGGCTTGTCGAATACTTTTATATTTCAAAGTTTAAAGGCATTAAAATATTAAATTTATAACAATTTTACATAATATTTAAAACAGAAACTTTTATTCTAAAAAACAAGAGCTTTTTTCAAGTAAAAATTATCTGAAAAAAGTCTGAGTTATTTAAGAAGAGGATAGTTATAAAACTTTTTTTAATTAATAAAATTTTATATTCCATGGCTTCTTCTGAGAATTAAAACAAACAAATAAGATTTTCTTAAATTCTAAAACAAACATTTTAAAATCAAAGAGAAATTGTGAAAAAATTGTACAGGATCATATATTATTTGTTTGTCAGGAAGAGACTAAAGTAAATAAATAATACAATCTATTCAAATTTTATATGGTGGCAACTTAGCAAGAATAACTGTTCAACTCCCTTTGATTAAGCAAGGAATTTTTTAAATGCATCCTAGATCGGTGTCTGGAGTGGGCAATCATTTTCAGAGATTGTAAACGTTGTTATTAAAATCTTAAGAAGAATCTTATTTACTGGACAATGTTCAGGAACTTGCATTTGTACATAATTAATTCCTATGAAAATCCTTGTGATTGGTTAATTTTCTTAAATAATACATAACAAACCACAAATAAATAATGTAAAGTATTCTCTTTTATTTAAATATTATGATTCTGTTTCTAATCATTCTGAATATCTTTATAAGCTGACCGTTAAACTTAAACATAGAAGTTGTATAAATAAGGTTTTTAAAGATATGTTTTAAAAGTTTTTTTTTAGTATTCGGTTCTGCCGAATATTTCGATATTCGGCAGGGTGAATAGTTTGCTATTCGGCATACCGAATAGTTTGATATTCGGTAACATGGCCAAATACCGAATATTCAGTGCATCCCTCCCTAATCTATATAATGCAAAATTCTATATAACGCACAACTATGTGTTTTTAGGTTTGCATTATAAAGTATTAATACTTAATTAGTATTAATACTTAAGTATTAATACTTAAAAATATATTACTATATTTTTAAGATCTGTATTCCTACATTTAATGACAAATTTTTCTGAAAATTTTAAATTTGCTACCCTTTAAAAAGCTTTAAGTTTAGGCAAATAATTTTGAAAATGTAAAACACCAATATCAGACATGAACTTCCTGGTGCTCGAAACCAAAGTTTGATAAAATGAATAGAACATTAAATATAAATATTTATTGAAATTTACATAACCTAACGAGAGTGTTGTGAAGCCTCAGATGTGTAATCTGGAGAATAAAAACTGGATTATGTAGTACTTCTATTTCTAAGTTTTGGTATTTCTACCATTTGTAAATTTCTATTTTGTGTTAAGTTTAATAGTTAAATACTTATAACAGGGGGATATAAAAAATTGTTTTTATATCTTGTATGAATTTTTGAATTGTAGAACAAAAAGTTGTGCTGCTCTGTATTTTTATTTAATGTAAATTATTCTTTTACCAAAGAGACCTTGTATAATGTACACTTTTCCCCCACAATTTTAAGCCTAAAAATTGGGGGTGCACATTGTACACGGAATACTTCTGACAGCTATAAGAAACCAAATATTCTTCTACTAAATCACTGATAAATTTTGCTATAAAATTATATGAGCACTTAAAGGGTTCATTGATATATATCATGATATATATCCAATATTTTTAAAATATCACTATTTTTGATATTTTCAAAATCTTGATAGTTATTTTCAAAATATCAAGAGTTTTAACATCTTGTATAAATATTTATTTTCAAAATATCACCATGCAAGATAATTTTGATATTTTCAATCAAAACAAGTGTAAATGAAATTTTCAACTGTTATTGACTGTAGATAACTGACTGTAGTAACTGTAGATAAAGAACTTTTGTCTTTGGCAGTGACTTTTTTTAGCCAAAGGAAACAAATATCTTTTCCAAGCTTTATGTTTGAAGCTTTTATTTTTAAATTTAGAACTAATAATTATATGAAACAATTAATTTAGAACAGCCATTGAAATACAAACTGTCTAATTTAAAGAATCAGTTATACAGCTTCATTAGAAGAGAATCTTTTCTGATTGGTTCAGTTGGGTCTAAAGTGTACAACATGTTAAGGATTAAAAAATAAAACAAGCTGACATTTATGTTAAAATTCTTCAATTAAAAAAAACTATTTTGTATTTAAAATTTTGTTTTATAAATTTCTGAATTCTATAGTTTTTTTTTCTTTTTATAAGTGTATAAAAGCAAACTGTATCTGTTTTCAATTAATTGATCTTCAATTTTGTTCTAAAAGAAATGCATTTCTAGAAATTAGAATATTGTTCGATTAAGTTATAATGTTAAGTGCAATATGTTTTAGTTTCACTTATATTATGCTTGAAAATATTTGTTGTCAGCAATGAGTTGACTAGTTTGAAAATATCCAATATATATCGAAAATATCATGGTATTTACGAACCCTGTGAGCAGTTCGTGTACTATGAATAAAATAAGGTATTGATTTCCTATGTCAATAAATATTTTTAAAAGTTTACAATGAAAGAAAAGTTACATTGCGGAAACCTTAATTTTATTGTATTTTAATAAAGAGAGAAACATAGCTGAGTAAATATTGCAATTTAGGTTGGAGAAAAAACAGTGTGAGTTAAGAATTCTATGGATTATTTTTCAAATTTCTGGATTTTTTGCTCGTAAAATAAATAGTAGTATGGTGCACATTTTATATAAATAAAATTATTTTTCCCTTTCCTTTTCAAAGACTGTGTGTACATTATACATGAATAAATAAGGTATAATCATTCAGCCCGGTAGCAGAAAGTTCTAGACGGGAGACAGACGTCGCAGATTTTCTTTTCTCGCTTGCAGATTATTTTTCTATTGAACCTTTATTTCGCTTTATATTATATTTAGCTCTTTATTACTTGACACAAAAACTTAAGATTATTATTAGTAAAATTAATAAAATGCATAATAACAAAGGTAAGTGATCGTTTGATTAATTAATGCTTCAATTCTAAAATATTTTACCTGCAGATTATTTTCTGCCCTTGAAGTATCTGTTGCAGACACTTGGAGAATTTTTTGCTACTGGGTCATTCAGTAGTTCTAATAAAGTAGCACAGAGAAGTGCATATGTACAAAGTATATCTAATAAAGTAGGGTTTTCTATTTCAGAAAGAGGATTCCCAGCAAAAGCAAAATAATTTGTTAATACTTTCCAAATCGAAGCACTACCTTGTTTTAAATTTATAATGAAAATACAAGAAATACTAGGACATAAAAATATTTAACAAATTCCAGCCATGGACAAATCAACAGTTACCAGTTCGGAAATGAACATAAATATTAAAAAATGATGAAAAGTAAAAGAACTAGCTCAACAAAATGTACTTTTCTGAAATGAAATGATGAAACTCCTTTAGACACCACAATGTTTTAAAAACTTAGTTTAAATTTTAAATACAATTTTTTGCAGATCATAAAAAAAAAAAAAAAAAACTGCATTAAAAAAAGGAGGAAAAGAAATACATTTCGGCATGTTCCTACATTTCAAATAAAAAATACCTATCATGAGAAAATTAATTTTAAAAAAAAGAACAGAAAAATTATGAATCCAAGAAAAGTACAAAAAGCAAGCAAACATACGCCTGTGGATGATTTTCAATCCTAGATGTTGAATGACAGATCGCATTAAACTTAATTAGTACTAATTTTTGAAGTATTTTACATTAAAACAGCTTTAATCTGCACAATATTTTATCAACACATTTACCCAAGATGCAGCTCACCAATCAAAGCACAGAAGGGTAGTACAATGTTTGTTTGATAAAAATACAGTGGCCTTTTATTTATAAATGAAAGGCCACTGTATTTTTATAAAAGAAAGTCATATAAATATGACTTTCTTTTCAATTAAATGACAATTTCATGATTTTATCAGATCTCAACAATAACTTACAGAAAATAATGTAAAACATCTCTCATATATGAGACATTTTCTGTCTTTCATACAGTTAAATTAATTTTGTAACTAGTATTATTGACCTTTTACTTAACTTTTTATCTGCTATTTAACTTTGTTATTTAACTCTTATTCTAAATTTTGTTTTATATTTATTCATATCTAGAAGCACATCGGATAAAGTTTCCTAGGTGGGTGGGCTATATATATATATTCAAATAAAAGGAGGAATTTTAGAAGGTATATTAATAATAATACAGTAAACTCCCGACTATCCAGCCCTCCGTACTATCCGGCCTATTAAAAAGAAAATGGAAGAATGTTGCAAGCGGCCAAGGCAGGAAGGTTCCCGTCCAGGTGGGTGTCAAAAGTATGGGGGAAAATTCCAAACATAGTAACTGCAAGGTCTTGGAACATTCTTTTGCACCAAAAAATGTAGATGTAAACCCGTATGGGAAACTGCAATGGAAGATTAGAAAGATAACCTTATTCCATTGCTTAAAAATATACCGGGCTCTGGCGACGTCAATGCAGAAGACATGCAGAATGGATGGCAAACGACGAAGTCAATGAATTAATTGAAAACGATATTGTAGAAGTGTTGACAGAGAGATAAAAAGATTAAAAGGATTGTAGGAAAAATCTCCCACATTCGTAAGGGTTCAAGACAATTGGGGCAGCACTGTAGTACATTAGTCAACAGGAATTGAAGTCAACTCATATCATCTACTTGCCTAAATGGAAGGACATTGTGTCGCGGAAGAGGGCTAATAGGGAGAAGGAGTCCTCTATTAAGGACTTAAACTAAAAACTGTAAGTTTTGACTCTTATCTTATGCACAACTTTTCATATTTGTGCAATCATTTATTAATGAACAGTAAAGTAAGATTTACTCATTTTTTTACGAATTAGGATTGCATTTTATGTTAATGTTTTGCTTATTTTGAAACTGTATGTACTGTATATATAAATTTTATCTTAATATGTGTATAACATGTGTTTTTAATATCATGGCGGGGTGGGAGGCACAAAGTTAGTAAATATTTGTAGAACTCCGGCCTATCCGGCTTTTTTGTTATCCGGCCTACCCTCCCGCCATATTAAGCCGGATAGTCGGGAGTTTACTGTAATGTTTCTTAACTTCATTATTTTGAAATTGGATTGATTTTTAATTATTTTTATATGTGTATAATCTCTTATTTTTTCAATTATTTTCATTTTTAAATCAAATTAACTTTTAATTAATCAGTTTGTACTATTTGGCAGGGTTGGAAAAAAAACGGGTTTATTTGTAAAAAAAACCAAAAAAACCCCGGTTTATTTGGTTTAAACCAGGTTTTTTTTTAGTTTAAACCGGGTTTTTTCAAATATCATTTCCTAGTATTGCATACAGATGCATACCTGTTGATAAAATAAACATTGTTGGATACTTTATCAGTAATATAACTTCATTTGAAAATATTCAAATTTAACTAGTTACAGTCAATTTATGTAGAAAATTGAAATCATTTCTAATTTAAACACTATTAGTAACAGTTATGTCTTATGTTCAAAGTAAACCGCTCTACACAGTGAAACATTGATACCTTGAAAATCGTATGAAGAATTTTTTGATTAATAATGTAATAATCAATAAATATTTGAAGCAGTTTCATGAATATAATATATTATTGTGTGGTTATTATTATTTTTTTTAATATCCAAATACTTCTGGTTATTTTGTTTTCTGAGTGGTAACTCAGTGTCTAAGTCAACATTTTTGGCCATTAGATTCAGCAACTAACAAACAAGATTGATTGGTAATATTGAAATGCTATAACTAACACTCAATTTCTGCAAGCTGTGTTATTCAACTTCATATCTTAAGTTACTTTTTACTACTCTTTTAAATTCTTTAAGGATAATCTTCCCCAATCCGGAAAATTTTCTATTACAACTTGAAAAAATCTTAAAGATCATTGTATTTTGTTTTTAACTGCTGTAAATAATCTGCATTTTTTAAATGAAAAAATTTTATGCTAAATATTGAATATTTATCTATTTTATCTTTTCTAATTTCATATGTTTTAAGATAAATCTTTAGGGTACCAGACATGTTCATCAGCACATGCTAATTTTCATTCCACATGCTAATTTTCATTCCACATGCATAGAAACATGACCTAGGCTCATTATGTCTCATGTTAATTGCTGTGATAAAGTGTTAAAAGTAGAAATTACTTCTATCAATAATTTAAAACACTTAAATTATAAAAAAGAAAATAGATTAGATTTGTTGTAGAAAAACCAAATGGTTTTTTTGACAAAAAACCAATTGGTTTAAACCGTGCCAACCCTGCTATTAGGGATTTCTTTGCAAAATGTGTTATTTAAAAGTAGTGATTGACCGAATATCGAATAGTTGATTTTGATTCGGCTTCGGCCGAATACTTTTAAATATTTGGCTGAATAATTGCAGATAAGTATTTTCTTAGAAGTAGAATAGGCTAAATGATGAGTTTCAATATTATGTGCATGACTTCAGTGTTCAGCTGAACTACAAAAAACAAAAACTGTTTCCTTCCTAAAATGGCCAACATAGGGGTGAAATTAAAACAACTGTAAAAATAGAGAGAAAGAGAGTAAGGAAATTGGGCATCTTTATCTTTCCCTTATCATTTAATTATTTCTACATTAGTTTTTTTCAATTTATATTTATTTAATGAGTATTTTCTTTAATATGCACATAAACAAATATATCAGAGTTCATATCTGTATATCTAAGGTGCATATTAAAGAAAATACACACATCTAGTAGGTATACCCCTTATGCCTATCCTATAGCTTTTATTAACCATTAAATTAAAATCGATCTTCATCACCACAATGTTAAAATATTAATCAAAATCTATCTATAATCAGGGTTGGCAAGTTTTTGACATGCGACGGTTTAAACCGATTTTAACCATGGTTAAAACCGTCGTGTCAAAAACCTTTCTGTCAAAAATGTCCAAAAGTGTCAAAAACCTAGTTTTAATAAAAATCATACCAAAAGAATTATTTAGCAGAGTTAGATGGGCTTTAAACAATAAATTCTAAGTAAAACTGCATAAATACATTAAAACTGTAGGGTATAAACTGCAGAAATACATTCTTGAAACCTATTTGCATAGGATATGGTAAACTGCAAATTGATTGTTGTATGATTTTTTTTATTATTATTTGTGAATAAAAATTACCTAACTGTTATTTAATGATTTAGTTTATCATTAATGTATGCTTTTAAGATGAACAGTTAATAAATCCTTAATTATTTGTAATCATTATTTAAAACTAGATAGGTTTAATCTAAATTTTGCAGAGATAAATAAATTGTTTAGATTTTTTCATGGCTAGAAGCACAGAGTAATCTATCACAATTGGTATCTAATGAGGGTATTTACTTTCCTTAAGATAGAGCAAATTCAAAGATTCCCTTCCAGTACAAAACAGTATTGCTATTGCAACAAAACCAATTTTTCTTGCTTTCCCCCTATTATGTTCTTATGGATGGGGTTGTTTAAGGAGCTACCTTCACCAAAGTTCAAGTTAAAACACCCGCCTGCTAATGTTAATCCTACAGGAGAAATTTTTTTTTTAATATCTTGTTCGAAATTTCATACTTTTAAATGATTTTTTTCAAAGTAGAAATGAAAACCCCACTCAATAACGTCAATTTTATGATAGAAATTTTGTTTAATATTTCAATATTTTTATATGTTTTGCATTGGATAACTAATGTCGATCTCTACAAAGACCGATTTTTAAATTTTCGATTTTGCTTGCAGTTATTTTTGTTATTAGGATACTTTCACTTTTGGAACAGGTTTCGGCTTAGATGCCGCATGTTCCCTCCGCCGTTGTTGTTTTGAAATGTTTGGCGAAGTTTTGTTGGCGTGTCGACGGTGGTTATGGATATGGCAACCTCGATATGTTGAATGTCGTGTGACGTGTCGTTCTGGCAACCAAGATGTTGGAATATTGTGAATGTATTTTGATATCGTATTGTATAGTTCTGCCTTTTTATTTTTATGTGAAATTTATTGAATGTATTTGATTAACTATGTTTTCTGTAGTCCGTTTAAACGCTGTAGTTGAAATAATTAGGAAATATGAGGAAATTTTGACAAGAAAAGAAGGTTTGTTTATAGTTTGTGAATACGTATTGATAAGCCTATTTAGGAAAATGTCGGCGATAATATTTCGAGCTGGAATCTTTCAAGAAAGCAGATGTTTGTTAAGGTATGTTGATAATTTTATGTATTTTACTGCTTTTGAGTTTTTTACATTTTGTGATTGCTAGAAAGCGAGAATTGCTGAATTTTGAGAATTCTATATCGCGAGAAATGCTGAATTCGGCAATGTTTTTTTTCGGAAAATGTGCGCGAAGCGCACATACAACGATTGCTGGTTGCCATTTTAGCGAATTTTGTTTTTTATGTGTATTTTTGCTTTAAAAGTTTTTTATATTTTGAGATTGCTAGAAAGCGAAAACTGCTGAATTTTGAGAATGCTATATCCGAGAAATGCTGAATTCGGCGATGTTTTTTTTCGGAAAATGTGCGCGAAGCGCACATACAACGATTACCGGTTGCCATTTTAGCGAATTTTGTTTTTTATGTGTATTTTTGCTTTAAAAGTTTTTATATTATGAGATTGCTAGAAAGTGAAAAATGCTGAATTTTGAAAATGCTACACCTCGAGAAGTGTTGAATGCAGTGATGTTTTTTTTCGGAAAATGTGCGCGAAGCGCACATACAAGGATTACTGGTTGCCATTTTAGCGAATTTTGTTTATTATTTACATTTTATATTCGTTAAGCCAAACATGCGTATAAACCGGTGCTTGGCGACATTTACTACTTGGCGGAAAAGGGGTTTTCACGCCAAGAAAATTCCAAGATGGCGGCCGGGGGGAACTTATGACATCTGTTCCCAGGTTTCAAACTAAGTTAAGCATTTTTCTTTTTCTTACTGGTATGCCGAATTATTCATTTGTCCCTAATTTTAGGAGAAATTTCACAAATAAGATAATTTCATCAGTAAGAGGTGATTGTCAGTCACTAACAAAAATTAATATTGGTATAAAAGGATTAAAATATCATATTTTATCATTTTATCCTAACATTTCATTCTTTTCTCATTTGTAAAATAAATGTTATTTTTATTGTTCTGCATTTGTAAAAGAAAATGCTGCAGAGAAAATATTTCTGTTAAAGACTGTATATAGGGCAGATGTGCCAGTAATGGACACCATTAAGGAATTTCTTTAAAAATTGTTTTTTAATAGTTATTATATTCCAGTTTTTTCAATATTATATTAAACTATCATGATTGACTTCGTTTGTTATAATGGCTTATTATTACAAAACGTTTGTCTCTCTCTCTCTCTCTCTATATATATATATATATTGTTTTTTAAATAAGAAATGCAACCAAGTATGCTGAAAAGCCACAATAAAAACATATAAAAAATTTGGCAATTTAGTCATAAACAAAGAAATAAATTATAATTTAATATTTGATTACAGTAAAATAAATGCTAAAACTAAAGTGCACAATCATTAAATAAAAGCAATGTTGTATCTTGCTATAACAGCATTTTTTTGTTGTTGTTGTCCTGACCATATTTAAATATTGGTGTTTTTGACGGTTAAAACCGCTTAAAACGCGGTTTAAACCTATGTCACGTCAGAAACTGGTTTTTGACGGCTTGGGCATCTTTATCTTTCCCTTATCATTTAATTATTTCTACATTAGTTTTTTTTCAATTTATATTTATTTAATGAGTATTTTCTTTAATATGCACATAAACAAATATATCAGAGTTCATATCTGTATATCTAAGGTGCATATTAAAGAAAATACACACATCTAGTAGGTATACCCCTTATGCCTATCCTATAGCTTTTATTAACCATTAAATTAAAATCGATCTTCATCACCACAATGTTAAAATATTAATCAAAATCTATCTATAATCTATCTATCTATCAATAATTTGACAGAAAATAGTTTTAAATGTACAAATTGATATGATACCTTTTGTATTTGAGAACATTCCTATTCAATATGTTTACAATTTGACTTAGACAACATTGTTTCTTTTTATTTGAATGAACTTTTGTTTTTCTGACAGTCTTTATCCTAAATAATAGCCTGTATAATTTAATACTTTTATAGGTTATTTTGGATATTGACTAATGATAAAATAACAAAAAATAAGTGATGGGTTAATGAATTTGTGAATGGAAAGAAGTCATTAAATTTTTTGTGTAATTAGATTTAAGAATCAAAATGCAACTGAATAAATTATTAAGAATTTAATTTTAATTAAAGTTTATTAAAAAGCTAATATATGCAAAAATGTGCATTAAAAATTTTTAAGTATTCGGTTGCTGAATACCAAATATTTGGTATACATTTCGACCGAAGCTTCAGTATTCGGTAAAACTGCTGCTTCGGTCAATCCCTATTTAAAAGTTAAAGAAACAAACTGGAAGCAATTTTTCACATTAACGTCGTAAACAATGGTTAACATTATTTTTACATAGACTTTTTCCTTGAGAAGGATAACAACTATGAATTTTGAAACAGATTGTTTTAAATTAAAAACAAATTTATAAATTTGTAGTTTTGAGCAGTGATTTTTTATTCCTATTCTAAAGACAAATTTTAAAAGTTCTTAAAAAATGTTCTTTGCATAAAATTTGTAATAGCAGCCGTCTTCACCTCCATTAATTCTCTGTATCAATTACAATGACATTTCATCGTTTAAAATAAAAATATTATTACAAATTAAACTTAGAACATCAACTTTTTGGTCTCACTACATTGCTGATTTTACTTATACCCACTTCAGAGAACACCCTAAAGTTCTTTTATTCCTATGAATGGATAATTCGACCGACTTTATATTTTTCTAGTTAGAACAAATGGCAAATGTTGTCTATAAAAAAAAAACTATCATAGTGCAATTAATAAAAAATAAAATATTTTGCATTATTTAGCAAACAATTCGTTTAAAAATATTCCAAATATAGCAAAATACTGTGAAATTTATGAAAAATTACTAGAAATAGTTACAGTAAAAATCTAGTGGGTACATAAATTGACTCATCTTAAAAAATAACTTCTCCATAAAATTTTATGAGCATTTAAAAGTATCATTAGCTTTGGTAATGGATTATTTAAATTCACACATGTACTATATTAAAAAAAAAATCGTTTTAATAAGATAAATTTGAATATTTATTTGAGCATTTGATTGAGATAAATTGAGTATTTGTTTAACAAATACTTTTGTTATTTTTATAACTAAATTATCATGTATACATATTATTACTGCCTTTTTAAGTTATACACTTGTGACTTTAACACATGACTATAAGATTATGATTGGTAATTATTTTCATAATCTAAACAATACAAAATAAAGAACAATAAAATTAGAGAGAGACTATCTTTATGAAATCACCAATTTTGTATAATAGCAAACTAACACCTTGTACTAATATATTAATTTTAATTACTAACAGGCATAAATTAAACTTTGAAAACAGTAAAAATAGAATATATGAGTCAAAACATGTAAAACTGTTGAATAAACCTATTTTTTTACTACTTTTAAAGTTTTAATTTGCACTTTCTAGCAAATAAATTAGTACATCAATTTTGTGTTCATTTTTGTAATTTCCAGTGTGGAGATTTTTTTTTTTTTTTTTTAAAGACAAACTTTATATTGCAAAGAAAAAGAGGAAATAATACAAAAGATTATTCTAGTAAAATTTTCAATAGCAATATAAACAATGCAGCACATTGATAAGAATCATTGATCATTAAAAATTTATAATATCAATATCAACCCTACTTCTAATAATCATCACACATATATTGACTTCCATTGAAAATTCAAAATTTTATATTTATATCTCACTGTTGTTTGGTCTAAAATTCAACCGCACATTTTTGCTAAATTATCATACTTTATTTCGGCCTTTGGCATTTTATAAGACGATCGGCAGACAAGCCGATTCAAAAGCCAAAATTTCCATCAAAATTTTGCAGATTTAGTGTTATAATTGAACCAATCTCGTTCTATAAAATAGGATCCCCAAACTATAAACTGTATATCATCCGGGGGGGGGGGGGGGGGAATGCTAATTTCAGATTTATGTATCGAGTTACATGCTGAAAAATACCGTAATGTATTGACGACATCATGGAATCAAAATCAATTAAAAGAAAAAGAAAATGAAGTAATACAAGTGAGCATTTCTTGCATTGTTATAATACACAAATGGTGATTTCAGTTGGATATACATTAACAATTTCTGATTTTAATGAAAATTTATTTATTGTTAATGTGACACTCTTTTCTTTCTACTTATTTTATTTTAAAATAAAAACAAACAAACATAAGAAGGACAAATATCTGCAGTAATGTGCATCATTCCCCAAGTAAATATAAGCTATAAAAGATAAGAAAAGTTTATTGTAGTTCGAATCATTAGAGAACTAAATCTTAAAACTTAAGCACATATAATGTTTGCATATGTGAACAAATAAACACAATTATCGATGAAGAACCCCCCAATCTCCTTTCCTTATACTATTTACAGTTATTTAAAGAGGTTACTTCAGTCAGGCGAAAACACCCGTTCACTAATTTTAATCAATGGGAGAAATTTTAAGATATCTCGTTTCATTTAAATATTTTTAAATGATTTTTGTTTCATTGGTTAGCTGAGATGGATCTCTACATCACCAGTCTTTTACTTTTTCGTTTTTGTTTTCAGGTATTTTTTAAATTAGGACACTTTCGCTTTCCAAACTGGTTTCGAAAGTGAAAGCATCCTCATAAAAAAAAAAAATCTGCAAACAAAATCGAAAAAGTAAAAAACGGCCTTCGTACAGTTAGACCTCAGCTATCTAATGCAAAAAAAATCATTTAAAAATATTGAAATGCAAAGGAGAAATCTTTAAAAATTTCTTCCATAGGATTACCATTAATGAGCGGGTCTTTTCGCCCGACTGAAGTTATAAATCCAAAGTATATTCCTATGAAGTTATTTTAAGGTTATCATTCAGAATAAATTATTTTTGAACAAAACAATGAATAATCTCTGAAAAAAAAAAATATTAAAACTACTATTCATCTAGGAAAAGATATAAGGAAAGCAAAAATAAAAAACATGAAGAAATATTTAGGGAAGAGCATTAACACTCACCCTTTGATCCAGTAAGTTTCTTAAACACAGCTGTAGGAGAAAACAATGAAGTAAACTGGCGAGATGGAGAATTACTAGAATTTGATGACCCTTTTGCTTTTTGATTCTTTAATTGTAGAGTGCTGAATTTATTATCAGGAACAGAAAACACTTGATTGATGTTTGTACTACTTTTGGATAAAGTGTTAGCCAAAGGAAATTTTTTAACAGATCGCTTTAGAGATTTAAAGTTAGGCACATCCATAAACTCATCAGGAGGTGGAGTATCGTGAAGAATGCTATCATCAGATGATTTGAAAGAATAATAACCAGTGTCACGGCAAGATTTTCCAGGAGTCCTAAAATCATTTGCATCACCAGAAATTCTTGTTGCTTCAGGAAGATCTGATATTTCATCCTCGACATATAAAGAATCCTCTTTCTGAGAAATGGAATTTACAGTATCGCTATGAGGTTTCTCTTCTTTTTCTATGCTCACGGTTTCACCAGAAATCCACATATGAAGTGATGATCGTTTCACAGCATCATATACTTCTGAATATTCAACTTCTAAATGAGATTCACTTTTTTCTGGAGCACTGTTTGATATGTCATCATTCAAATTAATATCAATTTGGGAAGAAATAATTGGTTTCTTATCACTAGAATCGGGGTTATTTAGATTTAATTCGATATCAATTTCATTAACATTAATTTCCTCTGAATGTGAATAAGAATGTTCCTCGGAATGTGCTTCATGAGTTTGTAAAGACTCGTCTTTGTCCATAATATCCATACAAGAAGTTTCAGAAAAGTTCAATTTTAGATCTGAATCCAGTTTGATATCACTACTAAATTCATTAGAAATTTTAGGCTCATCATCTGATACGTTATTGATAGTTTCCACTGTTTCCAAATTTTCAATAGATATCCTATCGTCAAAAGATTCAGTTTTTGAGGTAGGTAATGCTTCATCATTTGAATACAATAAGGGCACAGCACTAACACTGACATTAAAAGCTTCATTTATATCTACAGATGTGTTTTTTTCTTCAATTAAAGAGGTTATTTCCCCGTCTTCAATATTTGAAATTTTCGAATCAATTTCCCCAACTTTATTTTCATTAACTGTGACAGTATGCATGAGATTAACTATTTGGTCTCTAATATATAAGCGTGCTTCTGTATTAGGATCATATAATTTATCATTCATACAAAAACTATCTTTTTGTAGGGATTGTATTAACCTTTTCCATATACTTAATGTTTCATCAGAAATATTAAAGTTATGAAATTCAGATCCTGGTTGAATTTTGTATGCTGCATTGAAAAGATCTACAATAGGATATTTGGCATTCCCTCTATTTTTAGAATCAGCCGATTCGTCTTCATCAGTCATACATTCTAAAGACTCAACAGTATCACTACCATAATCACTGTTATTGCTATCAATTGTGCTACTGTTACAACTGTTATTTTCTATGGAAGCTGCAGGCGAGATTGATTGAATAAGACGTTCTATTTCAGTTTCTAGAATTTGCCAAGCTGATATATAATCAGTTTCAACATTATGTTTGAAAGAGTTTGGCTTGGAGTCAGAAAAATATACAAGAAGTTTTTTAATTATAGCACGAACATCAACCGCTAGTTGTTCCTTACAAACACTTGGTTTTGGAATCGATACATCAGTTTTATCAACAATATTTTCAACTAATTCAGAATCAGACTTCTGAATTGATTTTGTTTCAGCTTCTGGATCTTTCGCATTATCTAAATCACTAGATAAAATAACACCTGTAAAAGAATTAGAAGTATGGACAGTAATTTCATCTAATTTTGCTGTTTCAATTTTCTCAATTTCATCCCATTCCTGCTTTAAATCATTTGTAACAATTTCTTGATCTGTTGTAAAAACTTCTTTTTCAGAATCTTGGTTTGGCGTAGTTTTTACATTATCATTTTCTATTTTGTTAGAATCAGAATCATGTTTTAAAACAATGTCACAGTCTAACTGCTCAACATTTTCAGGCATAGTCCTATCACCTGACTCACTTTCTTTCTCATGCATCTCAAAGGATTCATTGTCTTCACTTTCCTGTTTCTCGGTGACATTTTCTAAGGAACTTAAAAGAGCAGATCGACTAATTTTCTGATGAATACTGTCTTCTTCAAAATCACTAACAGGCCCATCTTCTAAAAACTCTGCATCATCAGGATAAAAGTAATTCTCATTACCAACTAATCCAGAGGTAAAATACTTTTCTAGCCTTGACGATGCAAGCTGTGTTGGATCAATTTCTTTACTTGCATCTCCATTTAGTGAACCAGATCCCTCAGATAATGAATCACTGTACACCGTACTTTCATCATCTTTTCTTTTAACGTCTGTTTCTGTATCGTTAATGATATCCCAGCTAAAATACCTTTCTAATTTGGAAGTCACTGGCTCATTTGTAGGAGTTGTATTCCTAGAGTCTCTCTCACTTTCTTCGCAACTTTCCTCAATAATAGTATGCAGTGCATAGGCTGGCAAATAATGAGTATTATTCAAATTAGGATTGCACCTTATTTCTTCATCTGAAGAAGTATCACTGAACACTGCATCTTCCTCATCAAAAATCATTTCTTCTGCATCACAGTCATATGTGACAGATGTTTTAAAATTCTGATTTTTAGAAACTTCATGATCTGAGAAATCATTGGTTAAAATTGATTGATCAGTTGAACTCAAAGGAACAAACTTTTTTGGCTTACTGTTCTCAAATGATGTAAAATAGTTTTCTAAAGTAGATTTATCAGACAATAATGGTTCTTTCTTTTTTGATAATTCTGCTTTGGAAGCGGCAATGAGATTATGAAGATCTGTAGTAGATGATACAAATGAATTGTTTCCATGTCTTAAGTCTGTATGATCAAAATAATCATTGGAATTATAGTCGTTATTTGGCGCACTACCCCATAAACCATCATTTGAAGATTTCACACCAATGTCAACATTTTTCCATAAGTCTCCTGATTTAGAAATTTGTCTGCAATAAGGTATATCAGAAGAAACCCTCTGCTGTGGTGCATTTGTAACTGTTTCATTTTTACTTACTTCCGAAAAATCATTATTCAATGAACTGTCATTTTTGTTGACGATATCACTTAAGCGTTCAGAAATTTCTGGCTTATGTTCGGTATTTTGTGTATTGTTTAAGTTTGTTGATTGACTAGAAAGAGATTTGTTATCATCTTTTTTGGAACACAATGTGTCAGAATCCGAAACACCACTTTCACCAGCGTCGAATAACTTTCTAAGTTTACTAATATTTTTTCCGGGAGTTCTTATAACTTTACTTTTTAATCGGGGATTTTCCTCACAAGTGGCCATATTTTGTTGCGATAAAGGCACACTAGTAGGATTCAATGTAATCCATTTAGCATCACCAAAAATCACTTGATCACAGATCAGCTGCTGTAATCCTTTTGGCACACTTCCAAAACACACATAATCCTCAAAATCATGGTCTTCAGTTGTAATCTTTTCTGTTTTGCACGAATTCAAAGCAACAGGATATCCGCCACATATGGATTCAAGAACACAAAAATCTTGAGAACCACAAAAGCAATCGCTATCCGTTATTTTGGCCGCTACACTGGTCGTAGCAGCGCGGAAAGATCCATGTTTATGATTTTTCACTGACTGAGTAAACCGACTTTCGCGGTCCGCCAGCCGTTGCACAGCTGGCACACTTTGAATGTGCTGAATTGAGGAGACTGAGAGGCGTGTCTTAGCAGTATCACGCACGCTCACCAACTGCGGTGGAAAAAGATATTTCACGAATGTTGCGTTACTAGTCGGTGACGTAGTCAAATTCGCTAGTGATTCAGCGACAAATGAATTTTCGCCCGCTTGTGGAGCCTTAATCGAAATTTCGGTTTCTCTCGGAAAGTAGTTATCAATTCTGTAGTTTCGGTTTCTTGTCCTTTGTTTTTGTTTACAAAAACCCGGCTTCTTTGTAACTGAAGTGTATTCATTTTTATGATTTTTCCAAACTAGGCATTTTTTTCCATTCTTTCTAAGATAGCTTGTAGAATTTTTATAAAGATTCATTCCTTTGCTACGATAGCATTTTTTATTTTTTAATCTATAAATATTTTTTGATAACTTTTTATTTGTTTCACTGGAATGAATACCAATATTCTTCTTTAATTTAGAATAGGATTCCCGTTTAGAATGAATTCGAGACTGAATATCATAATATTTCAAAGACTTTTGGTAGAGATTAGTTTCGGATGTGCATAAATAGGGGATAAATTTAGATTGCGTTTCAGTTTGACTGAAAGTCTTTACATTTATTAAACGATTTGTTTTATCGACGCATTTTTTTCTCTGGCGAGGTTCAAAATTTGGAAAATATAATTTTTTATGATTTTTTGAAGTAAAGAATAACGGTGATAAAAAATTGAGTAGCTGTGCAATACTAATAATATTTAAAAATACCGAACTACTGAAATTGGATAAATTTGAATTTGAGACAAGAAGGTTTGCAGAATTAGCAGTTCCCTTCTTATTTTCTCGATACACACGTTTTCCTAATTCCAACCATTTGAATAAAAATAATTTTATTTTACTCTGACTATAATGAAGATACTTAGAATCCCCCAAAGCTTTACAGTCATCGCTGAATTTATTATAAAAAATATTGCTCATTCGATTATTTTCGGAATGACAATTCATTATTTGGGTGACATTTTGAAATAATTCTTCCAATCCACGGAAAATAATTATGGAGTGTTTTTTGTTGAAAAGATAAAGCAACACTTTTTCATTTTGTAGAAACGTCGTAAAACAATTATCTGAAAGGACATTTATATTCTGATCAGTAATTTTTGCATTGGGATATATAGAAATCAAACTTTGATGTTCGTTAAGGTTGCTAATTGGAAGACTATCAGCTGAGTGTGATTCAGAATTTTTACATTTTCTGTTTGAATTCGAAATGGAAGTATCTTGATAATTTTTGATAGCACAAATTTTCGTCGCATGTCTAGTCCTGTTTAACTTATCAAACTCAGAAATTTCTTCAGTATCAGCGAACACATTTTGATCATTAATACTAATTTCTATTTCCTTTTCGGAATCTGGTAAAAGTTTTCGTTGCACATCTAATTTGTAACTGGATGTTGTTGGATAGTTTTTGCCGTAAGTGATGAAATATATTTCAGCGAAAGGAGTACAAAGCGGTTCGAGTTCCACCTCTAAAACAGACTTTGTTTGGGGGAAAACATTTGTTAATTTGCTTTCTTCCAACCACTTGTTACGTTTCAATTTATACTTTGAGGGGGTTTTGTTGCTGTGCGGTATTTTGCTGAGTGCAACAATTTCCTTTTGGAGATTATTACATTTATTCAAGATATGTTCTTCACAATTTATGGCATCATCACTTGTGGCTTTGACCTCATTAAAAGAAAGAAATGAATAATCAATGCAGTCCGAGTTTTTCAGTGTAATTTTAGGCGCGTCAGGCTCGTTATTTACATGGAATAAATTCTTTTCAGTTGCCAATGCTTTAATTTCAGAATTTCGTAATTGTTTTTGTGTACTCTGTAAAATGTTGGGAGTTGATGCACTTATAATATATCCACTATTTTTTTGAACCGGTGAATCATTTTCAGAAACTACGCAATTTGATATTGAGTCGTCCTTTTGCCAGGATTCGTTTTCAGTAAACAAGTTATTTAACGCGTTATCGGCTTCTGTTGAAGAGGAATTAGGAAACAAATTAAATGATAATTTTTCATTTAAAGGTTGATTATCACCTGTTTCTAATGGTGTGATATTTAAAATGTTGAATTCAGAAAACTGCTCTATAGTGGAAAGTTGATTGTTATCGAAACTTTGATGGCTGCTGTCTAAAGAATCGTCTGCTGAATTGTTTTTCAATAATTCATTTTGAGGAGAAAAATCCCGCGGACTTAATAATGAATATTCTTCAGAAGAAAAATCAATGTTACCATTCTGACCATTATTTCTGGAAAAGTTACTTTTATAATTCTCTTCTGAAACAGAACTTGAATTAAAGTTCATTAATTGGTTTTGATTAATCGTCTCTTTTTGTTCAAATAAATTCTCGTTTTCGTCTTTGTTTCCATCATTTGTCAGGTATGAAGAATATTCTAAAGTAAATAGTTTATTGGGTTTTTCTTGAATTGGTTGGGGGATATCAAAATCATACTGCATTACATTATAAAATATCCTGTCCACGTTTTCATGTATTTGTTGTATTATAGAACTGTTTGAGTCTTCTGTATCACCAGCACCCATATTATTAGAACATTTCTTACCGTATTTCGGCGCAGATTGCTCTGTACTATCATAATCATTCGAAATGCAATAGTTTCCGGGAATGCACTTGAACATCTGACTCTGAGAAATACCACCATTCGTGTATTTTCGATAGAAAAATTCATCGTCGTCTTCAGATGTCGTATCATTTTCTTCGGAACTGAAACTTAAATCCCAATCTTCGTTTCCAGCAATTGCGTATTTTTTATTCAATTTGACATCCAGTGTTCCCATTCCAATTGAACAGTAATTATCATCCATGTAATCCAGGCTTGATTCTTGAGAAGTGCTACTTAAGTACGCGATTCTGTAATCATCACCGTCAGGCTGTATCTTTTGCAGATTCAAGCTGCATAAGCTTTGCACTTCATAGTCGTAATTGTAACTAAATTTGTCTTCGCATTTCGATGTCAACTCTTCCTCTAGCTTCCGAACTCTGCTCTGAACAAAACCGGAATTCCAAAATTCATAATCGTGGCTTTCGACCTGAGACAATTCACATGGAAGAGAAGAACTCCTAGATTTGATAAAAGCACCGTTAGAGCGGGCATCCCCCTTCAGGGCGGGACATGCTCTATAACTCTTCCTCCTTCCGAAAATTCGTGTTCCTCTAACTGAAAAACGAATATGTGGTTCATTTCGGTCTATCACAGAGAGATGAGAAAAAATATTAGAATTTCGGCAACTCCTTCGATGATCTCTTTGCCATGATGAAGTCGCGCTTGAGCTAATTTTGTTTTTTGATCTGCCCATAGATGAAGCAAATGGACTAACATTATTATGAAATAATGTCTTCGCAGATTCGTATTGTTCTTGCTTTGTAGATTTAATTCGAGTGGAACGATTTTTCTTTGAATGTTCATTGAGTGTTCCGCAAGAATGACGACCTCGACTGAAAGATAAGGCTTTACATTCGCGCAGTTCTCTCCGTTTTTGCTTCAGATTGGTGCTGGTATATTTCAAATCATTTTCTTTGCGAACTTTAGTATTCATTTTAACATCCAGCGTTGCACAGTTTTTCAACTGTATATCTCGTTGTATTAGAGGATAGTTAAAACATGGTTTGGGTGGGCTGAGGTAAAATTTCGATCGTGATAAGTTTTTTCTGTAAAGCTTGCTTTTAGTAATGAGATCAACACTGGATACTTCATTATAAAAAGAATGTATTCTTCCTGAGTGGCAGTCGTTGACTTTGTGAACTTCTAGGACTCCATGGGCGGCTGCAAAAGAAGTAATAGAAAATATTATTTATTTGAATAAATTCAAATCCACAAACTTGCAATTACATATCTTTTTTTTTTTTTTTTTTTTTTTTTTTTTAGTTGTTGTTCATATGCTTCCTAGGCGTTTAGCCAAACTCAGGCGGGATCGAGGCGTTAAGGCTCCTGTCTCTGCCGGCGAAGGCACTCACGAGCTAATGCTAATCCTATGGGGAGGGATTTTTCTAATGTCTCGTTTGCGTTTCGACATTTTTAATTTTTTTTTTTTTTTTTTTTTTGCATTGGATTTTGATTTTTTAGATTTTGGTGGCAGATATTTTTTAGAACAACACTTTCATTTTCAGAACCGGTTTTGAAAGTGAAAGTAACTTTATAAAAAATATCTGCGACCAGAATCGAAAAAGTAAAAAAGGTGCAATGTAGAAACGGACCTCGGCTATTCAATGCAAAAAAGAAAAAAATTTAAAAATGTCAAAATGCAAACGAGATATTAGATAAATCCCTCCCCATAGGATTAGCCTTAGCTCGTGAGTGTCTTCACCGGCAGGGACAGGAGCCTTAACCCAAAACTCTTCTGTTTATTTCTCCCGCCTTACGACGAAATTCATGACGTGAGATTACGTGATCTCCGGTCGACCCAATAGAACGATAAAGTCTTGTTTGCTTACCGCTCTCTAAAACACAGACTTCTAATATTATATAAGTAGACTCCAAATCGGCAACCTTTTCTTGACTCCTACATCTCTGCACTCCATCATGTGATGGAAGGCAGATTTAGCGCGCCAAACCGGTTTTTCTCCTCGGAATCTCTCTCCAGATTCCCGCTGAAACATTGTCTGTCAGCGTTTGTCTTGAGTTGACCGCACTTTTGCTTTGCCAATAAAGGGATTACCGCCAAAATACGGCACCCTTTTGGCAATGAAAGCAAAAGATGTTGGAGTCAAAACCTTCCCGAAAGAACAATGGAATTGGGAGTCTACTTATATTAGAAGTCTGTGCTCTAAAATGCCGATTTAGTTCGCGGAGATCACGTGATCTGACATCATGTGTTCCATCCTAGGCCGTTGTGCTGACAAACAAGAGTTTTTTCGGCCGGTCCTGAAGTCGGCCGTGACCTAGGTTCCACTTTCATGAAGCATTCTCTGAAGTATGCGTCAAAACCAAAACAAGTTTGTAGAAGTGTTAGTTAATACGCAGTAGAGATGAGTCTTTTTTCGGAGCCCGAAACCGAAAATTTTACATCCGAACCCAAAATATTTTGTATAATCAGATCCGATCAATCAGTCCGATACCGAAAATACGCAGTAGAAAATGTTAATAACATTTTAAAAGTGTTTCAAGATTAATTTTCTCATTAAAAATCTCTTCTTAAGTAGAAATAAGCATCAATCACAAGTACTCTCTCGCGACAACGTTTCGTGATTTTCATGTCATGCCCCTGTCACAATTTTTACTCTTATAAAATATCTTTGTACAACTTTCGCAGACATACGCGACTCTGTTTCCCAGTAATTCTAGGAAAGGACTTCAAACAGAAAGCGAGGATAGACAAGGGATATCCCACGGCTTCTTTATGTTACTAACACCATCGTGCAAAGGCTTCAGAATGAGATAGAATATCTCTGCTATGCCATTAATAATAATAGAATTCCCTTTCAAACTGATATTAAAAGGATTGTAAAATACTCTACGAAAATTAGACTACATTCTTGTTTCTCAAATAGTAAGGGTTGTTTATTTATTTAATTATTTTTGCGTTTTTTTTTCAAATTGTGAATAAATAAAATTTTCAGTTTGAGCCCGAGCTCGATTCGTGTCAGAGCGCGGTCTCGGACTGAACCAAAGCCCTCTCAAGACCACCACTTCGAAAAAAAATTGTGTGTTTTTATGTACATTTTAATGTTTAATTAAAAATAACAATAAATAAAATAATTTTTCTATAATTTACTTTTCGATTTAGCCATGGCCCTTTATACTTTTCATCTCATAGAAATTGATTATTTTAAGTTTAAAACATGAACAATCATTTAAAGAGCCCAAGTACAGTAGAACCTCGATTTTCCGAAGTAATTGGGACCAACCATCTTTCGGGAAATCGAAATTTTCGGATACTCGAGAATGCTTCAATTTTAAGACTAACGGCAAATATATGCGTTATTTCTTATTATGGTAACAAGTGCTTAATAAAAATAAATCAATAACAAAATAGAAACAAGACTGAATTACCTGAATTTTAATTTTGAAATTAAGTACATTTTACATTTTTCAAAAGAGTTTGAAACAAAGTTTTGTTTGTTGCAGTTTCGATTGCCTTTGCTTTGCAGCTCTATTACGAGGTTTTTTAATACTATTGCTTCACTGTTTTCTGCATAAAACTTTTTATTTTTGCGACATCTCTCTTCATAACAGTACCAATGCCGTATTCTTGAGGTTTTTTTTTTTTTTTTTTTTTTTTTTTTTTTTTTTTTTTTTTTTTTGTAATACTCACACCCGATTTTACACAATTTATGATTCGAATTTTTTTCTTCTATACTAAAGAAAGTAAATAATTCTTCTATACTTAAGAAAGCAATGCATTTTCTTTTTGTACACATGATAAAAATGAAAATTTTTACTCTAGTAAAAATCTCAAGTTAAATTCAAAGAAATTCTAAGAAAAGGGATCCAAAATATTTATCTGTAATTGTGGTTCGGAAAGGATCGCTTGCCCACAAGGAATGTGATAGTAAAAAAAACTTTAAAAATCGATTTCGGTTAATCGAGAGTTTCGGTTAAAAGAATTTCGGATAAAAGAGGTTATATTGTAACATTATTTTTGGAAATGAAATATTTTCGTGGAAGGATTTGGGTTTCTCGATGTTTTTTATCAGTTAAATATCAAATGTCCGAGGAAAATGAACATAAGTTGGAAAAATTGTAATTTAAATTGATGAAAGTTTTTTTTTTTTTTTTTTTTTTTCTTTCTTCCCTCTGTCGTGTTTTAGTGTACACTTTTAAAAAAAAATCTGTTGCTTGTACCTTGCATAACATGTTAAACTAACACAAAATTAAAATAATAATATTAATAATTTTCTATTTCATGACCTTGTGTTTTATGAGAGTTTTATGTTTTTCAATTCTAATGGATTTTATGTGAAAATTACCCATTTCTGATAAGTAAAATTTACAGTACGAAAAATTTATCTGTATGAATATTTAATTTCATATATTCTTTAATTTTATTATTTATTTATACTAAATTCGTTATATGAAGGTTTCAAATCACTAAATATTTAATAGGATATTTACTGTACAATTTCAGGCCACAATAAATAACAAAAATACAACACTAATTGAATTTGTTTTTATTTGACATTCACTTTAACTTAATTTTAAATGTGGGTTTTGACTGGCATACTTATTAGTATTTATTTATTTTTGAAAGTGATATAATTGAAAGTAAAATAATTCAATTTATGTGTTTAAACTCCAAATTTATATGTATATTAATGTCTTGTTTTTGAATATATAGGAGATAGATAATTGATATTGCTTCTAAATTTCAAAGTTGAATAAATATAATAAAAACTGTTCACTAAAATAAAGTTAATACTTGGGATTTTTTTTTTCTTATCCATTCTTTTTTTTCTTATCTAAATTCTCGAACTAATTTCCTTTCATGTACTCTTAACTTTAATACTGACACACATTTCCATTGGCACAGTGATATTATTTCATAAATATAGTATCTTTATTTTTACTGTTGAGAGTAATCGAAATTGAATGAAAAGCACTTAATTAGCGTCTTTAAACTACAGATACATAATTTTTTCCGTATGCTTTGATAATTAAGTTGGAATGTAGAGGACAGTATTGATATGTTTTAAATAAGTCTGTGCTCTTTCACGGCTGGCGTAAGCCCCGCATCGTGACGTCACCAGTGGTGTAGTCGTAAAAAAAACAGAGGGTATACGTTCTAAGCAGAGGGTATACGCTCAAGGCAGAGGGTATACCCTAGTGTATATATACTATAGCTTTCTTGAAAAACAGAGGGTATACGGTGTTCCTTAAAAAAATCCAGAGGGTAAACGGGGTATATCTCCGTATACCCTCCACTACATCCCTGGACGTCACGAAACCTTGTGTTTGGCTTGTAGTCTTGAGGCGGCTTTGACTGAACCCATATCATCTCTAATACTCAGCCCAGTATAAAATATGGTAAATTTTCAGTTTAAACAACCTGAATGAATTATTCAAAATAAATCTGAAAAAAAAAAAAAAAAAAAAAAAAAAAGATCAAAATTTGAGCCTAGTCAATTTATATTGATGCATAAGTAGTAAAAACACCTAAAAATTCAGTTCTTGACATGGATAGTACATAGCAATTACTTTGCTATTAGGATGAAGAGCAACCAAATAGAAAATGCCGATTCCTATTCTTCGATAATAAGTTTATTCTACAAACCTCGAATAACCGCAAAAAATGTCTCTAAGAATAAGTTGTAAAATGATCCAAAGATTTTAAGTGACCAAGGGCGTTTTCGCAAATATGGTCCAACGAAGACAGAGAGAAAGGGAAAACAAAACTGCCAGATAAACTTTATTTTAAATGTCCGTTTTATGTTTGAGGAGGTATTTAAATAGTAGTTGGAAATTGACGCAAATCAAATTTTGTTACGTACATTATAAAATTTTAGATGTCCTAAATTTTGGAGGCCGCTCAGTTTGCCACATGCTACTTCCTAAGCAAGGTCCTGGCTTCACCAATACTTTTTTTTTTTTTTTTTTTTTTTTTTTTTTGTAAATATTATTATTATTTTAAATAAAAAGTTAGACCATATACATATCCCAAACACTAGATACAAACTTGGAGGGAAGATTGAGAACGCTATAACGAACATTTTTTGTATCGGTAACAGATCGGAATCCATTTAAGTTTCTCACTCTAAACTCGGATTTTTGTTAATAAATTTAGGGCTGTTCTCAAATCCAAAGGGTCAACTTTGGATTTTGGTTTTAATTCATTTTTGTTCGGAAACGCATGAAGCTAGAAGGTGTTGTTATTCAGAAGCTATGTCATCGAACTGTTTTTTCCTTTTTCTTATAAACGCAATAGATCTTTCAGAAAATACTGTCAAAGTTTGAACCGAACTTCCGAACGAAAGAAGAGAATCCAGTCAGTAAGGGGAGAAAAATGCCGTGTCGCGTGATCAAAATCTCTTATAACTCAATAAGTAATTTAATGATCAAAATCCCTGCCGGGCAGGCCTACAGGCAGAGGTAGATTTCGAAGTTAAATATACTAATTTCACAAACAAAAACTAAATCATGATTAGAGATAAACTGATTTTAACAATTTTATCTGGCCGCTTTTTACGACTTTTTATTTCATTTTTATATAATAGCTGGTTTTATCAGAATCATGTTAGGGCGATATTAAAAAAAAACTAATTTTCCATGCTCAACAGCTCGAAATTTTCTGTCATAACTCCAGATTTATTTTTAATAGAAAAAATATGAAATTTGCTGATGTAATTTTTGAAAAGATTTATAAGCGACCTGTATTTTTACTTTTCGTTCAATTAATTAAAACTTGATATATAAACAATTATTTTCTGAGTAGGACAATATTTTTCGTTTCTAACACAATCGCTTTGGGAAATTCCGTTTAAAATGCCCACTTTGACATCATTTTTTGAAATATATTCTGCCTCTATCAAAAAATAGATCATTACGGTGCATTATATAGTTTCTGAATAAGCCAACCTATCAATTGGATACGTTTGAGAGCAAAAATGAATTTAAAAATGAGTCAGAAAATAAGCAATTTGGATTTGAGAGCTCCCTTAATTCGATGAATTTTCCAATACAATCCGCTTCGGGAAATTCGGTTCAAAATACCCACTTTCACAGCATTTTTAAAAATATATTCTACCTCTATCAAAAAATCGACCATTACGGTACATTATATAGTTTCTGAGTAAGAAAACGTATCAATTGGAAGCCTTTGAGAGCTAAAATGAATTGTAAAATGAGTCAGATAATAAGCAGATTGGATTTGAGTACACCCTTACTAAGATGATTTTTTTCTTCAATCACTATGTATTTTTAATTTGTTTTTGCTGTAAGAATTGGTAATATCCTAAACTTGTCTATATAGATGTTGTAGACAATATTAAGAAGTTATATGATAAAATCATGGGGATTTTATATCTTTTGAATTGGCGGAGTTATGGATTTTTTTCTTCTTCAAACCCCCCTTTTTGTTTTCGTTTTTATTTTTTATTTATTTATTTATTTATTTATTTATTTTGCAGTACGAATTGGTCCTATCAAAAACTTGTGAATATAAAAGTTGTAGATAATATTAAGGAGATATACAATAAAATTAATTGGATTTGATATCTTGAGAATTGACGAAGTGATGAATTTTTTTCTTCCAAAAACCCGATTTTTGGCGCCCCTTGAGCCCATTTTTATTTTTATCAAAAATCTGTGATGCATAAATTTTTGGCCCTATTTTTAGGAGTAATAAAAACTTTAAACTGATTTGATATATATAAAATTTAAGAAGTTATGGGTTTTTTTCTGTTTTCACAAAACCCCTCCTTATTTCCCCCTTGCCCCGATTTTGCCCATTAACGAACTTGACCGAGATTTGATGCCCCTTGATTTTATGTATCACTTTGGAAGAGATTTGCGCAGAATTGTGGAAGATATCGTGTCCAGAAGAAAGTGATATATATATATAGAGAGAGAGAGAGATAGATAGATAGATAGATAGATAAAGTTTTTTACTGAGGGTAGTTTTGGGTTCTAGGGGTCATGATCGGTGTAGATCTGCAAAAATTTTTCAGAAATTCCAACATAGGAACGATCCGAATAGGTAGTATTTCATACGAAATCTACCTAAAAAATGGAAAACACAGTTCGATTCCAAATCGCTTCCATGGTCAAGCTTTCCAATTTTACATCTTTCCTTTAAAAAATGAATTTGTAAATGTGTCAAAACGTTTTGAGCATAGCAGTTGAGAACAGCCTTAACAGTAATGAAAGTACAGTAGAACCCCACTAATCCGAACTAATTGAGACTGGTGCCTGTTCGGATTACAAAAAATTCGGATTACCGGAAATTTCGATAAAAGTAGAAAAGAAAAAGATGCGTGCTAAAAAAATGTAAGTTATAAGTACACAGTAGCACAGTATACATCCTCTAATCCGGCATTCTAAGATCCGGCATGCTGGATAATCTGCCATGACTTTCGGAAAAAATAGTATTGGTTGTTTAATCACTATTGATGCTTAGAATAGTCCAATGAAATTTCAGAATGGCGAATTACGTAACAACCCATTAAAAACGGTTCAAAATAGCGAATCTTTAAATAGCTCAGTCACCACTTCGATAAGGGGGGGGGGGGGACATTTCTGTAGATAATTTGCGAAATCAATTTTTATGTTGAAAGGAAAAACAATTTTTTATCATCTGAATTAAATACTTTTTGCATTTTAGAAAAGAATTTTATAGTAACTGGCAAACAGACTGATATTTGAGATTTTTTTAGAGATAGGCTCTACGAGTAGGCCTATAGTACATGCTTTTATTTTATATTCTTGTACACATGTTGTACTTTTAAATTATTGAGTATCTTTTTTATTCTACTCAATTTGTTTAAAGCATGAAAAACATGCTTTACTGCCATTTTTTGTTTAATTCTAACTTTTACAGTTTTTTCCGGACATTCATCCTGTAATCTGGAAAATTTCGTAAATTAATCTTTTCAGGAAATCTGATCAAGTATAATTTTCGAAAATAAAATTGGTTCGGATTAACCGGAATTTCAGATTAGCGGGGTTCTACTGTATTTTAATGGAATTTTCTATAGACTGATGGCATATAGACATGTTTTCTATGACATGTTTCTTTTTCTGTTTTCTTCTTCTTTTTTTTTTTAATCTATATTTTCTTCCTTAATGAAACATAAAGCACACAATAAAAAGTGGTTGACTACAATTGTTTATATATCCTTTATGAAGTTGATTTATTGTATAACTTAATACAAAGAAATGCATATGTCTTTTTTAGGTCATTACGACAGTGAATGCATTTGATATTGATCTACGCCTCTGTACGAAATTTTTCTCCCCCCAGCACAACGAACTGGAAATTTCTCTTTGTAACTCAATAATAATGTCCATCTACGGTGATTTGTAAAACGATTAAACCAGTTATGAAATTACAGTTCTTCGTCTGGTTAAAGAAAAGAGCACTGGATTGAGCATTCACTTTTTGTATATGTTTCAAAGTGTAGTCTACAATCGAAATCTGGGTTATCAAATTCATTTCAAATAAGAAAATTGAAAAACAAAATGCGGGCAATCATAATATATATAAATAACTGGAACAATTTATTATTATATGGAGTTATTAAAAACACTACGCTAAATATCACACTTTCTTATCGTATCGTAATTAAAACTTGTGTATTTAATAACGATTTTATTGTATGTCAATGAAATTTATTTCGAATAACAGATTTCATTTTGACTCTAATGACTGAAATAACTTTTAATTATATGGCTTTTTTCGCTGCATTATGTTAAATATCATGTTTTTTTTTTTTTTTAAATTCTATAATAATAAAATATTTAGAGATATATTTTTATAGAATGTGAATAAAGTGTATTTAGAATAACAAATACTTTCCAATCTATTTCATTTTGAAACCACATAGTAGTATATGGGGCATTCTCACAATCTTTTGCCTTTTGGGGGAAAAAATCTGGCAAAATTAAACTTGCTAAAATAACATTTTAATCTGATAGACGAATGCCTTAATGATTCAAAATAAAGAAAAAATGGTCAGCAGCGAAATTTTTTTTATTTAACTGAGGTTTAGGTTAAACTTGCGAGTTTAATTTTCCTTACCATTTTACCCCTATAACTTTTTATTTTCTTCTAAATTTTTACTTATAATGAATTTGCATAGTACCCACAGGACATTCAAATAAGAAATAATACAAATGTAGTACTTTTAATACAGAATTTTTGTATAACATTGTCTTAAAGGGGTGTTAAAGAAGGGACGAAATGGTAAAAAAAGGGACGGTAAGGGTGGAACGGTAAGGAAAATTACCACCTATTTTTAGGAAAATCATGTTAAGACTAAGTGATAGTCACAATGTTCATTGATTTTTCGAAACAGTTGCTAACATTGAATTAAATTAATTTTTTTTTTTTTTTTAATTTACCTCGAAAAGTGCAGGAATAAACCTTGGGAACGGTAAGACTACCAGTAAAGCCACGGTGCTTGAAATTGATATTTAAATGCTGATTTATATTCTGCAGTAAATTTCCTGTCAAAGAATTTTAGATATTCTTTCTCTAGCATACTTCTGCATGAGCAAAAACTTGAAAAAAATTCTGTCGCTGCATCTGAAGTGATTTTCTGTATAATTTTAGAAAAGGAGTGGTAAAATATCTAAAACCCAGGGACAGAGTTCAAAAAATAATATCAACTCTAAAAATGTGTGCCGGTTAATTTTTAGCTACATATTTATATAAAACAATAGTTCCAGTTTCAGAAAAAAATTACATCGAATTATTTTTATAGAAACAATTTTATCCAGACAGCTCCAAACTTCAAAATCAGCATCAAGGACACGGGACGGTAGATGAGTTTTCCATGTGTTTGGACCCCCAACATCGTCCAAAACTTATTTATCTTATTAATATTGTTGTGAAATCATGCAATGGGATGTTCCCAAGTATATGAAATAAAAAAAAAGCACAAAAAGTGTATTAAAAAAAATTATTATTCAGGTACATGAAAGTTAAAAGATTGTGAGAATGCCCCATATCTCTCCAACCTGAATATTTGTATAAAAATCAAACGGTTCATATACAGGATGCCCACTAGAGTCGTGACCACATCTCTATCTCATCCGGTATTGGATAACCCGCTTTACGATACCTAGATACTAGTTTATGACTACAGCTGTCGCTGTTCAGAAGTTAACGGGTGTGGACAGTACTTTAATGGGTATCCTGTATTTCATTTATAAGCGTCAAAATTCAGCCAGACTTAGGGCCTCAGGATGTCTTAAGCTGGTCTTGCACTGGACGACACATAAAAGATTAATTATTGATATTGATACTTACACTTTTCTTCATAATTTCTTTCAATATCTCCTTTCTAACCCCTCCTCCCTTTTTTATACAGTATTAAAGAAAAAAAGAGTAGTATAAAAGAAACATGTGTTTAATATGGTAATATTATTTATTGATATACCTAGTACTGTAGACTGGGGAATTAGTAAACCTTAAGAAAGAGTCGCAATATTTTGAATTGCCACTAACGCTCAAAACTTACCCTACGCCATCGCGTATAACAATATTTTATTAATAGAAATCATAAAACGTCTTTATGAAAATTATGACATTATACAATATTTGTCTTAACGCCTTTTGCAACGACAAAAGAAAAAAAAAATATAACAATGATATTGCACACAAAATCAGATAACAGAAATTGAATTTTGTTGAACACGTACGAAAATTGCTAAGTGAAAAATAAAAATGAAAGTTTCACTCTCATTATAAATCGAACAGTAAGTTTTTAATAGAGCTTACAATAGAGGTGAGAAGAACAAAACAAAGCAATAATTAGGGTTATTTTTTATCAATCTATCCCACTTTTCTTTATGATAAGAATTCACTCCTGAGTAAATAAATAAAACAGACACGACGCTTTATCGTTTATTCTATTATTCTTCTATCGCTTGCTACAGTTGAGCTGCTCAGTAACCAAAGAATTCACCTGTAACAGACGATAATAAATAACATTGAATTTGTAAGACAGAAATTCCTTTTGATTTATATCTGGTTTGATATACATGCTGTTGAGTACTTGATTTGTCAAGGGGATATCCACTATTCAGATTACAAGCCCAATTTTATCTTAGAATGCCTATAACAGAGCGAATTCAGAATTATTTGCTTGGTTGTAATCTTCTGCGCTTTTAATAATAACCAGTGGAAAAGTAAATGTAAGATTTCTTTTTGCAAGGTTGTATAGTTGAATCTGTTAGAGTATACATCCCTTCTGATTTTCTAACACCATCATAAGAAACAAGAATTTAAAAAACAAAAAAGAAACCTGTCTTCTCTGCTGAGCGCAGTAACCAAAGAAATTCACTATTCAGATTGCAAACGCAAATTTATCTTAGAGTATCTATTGAGCGCATTAAGAATTATTTGTTTGGTTTCCGAGCTTTTAATATTAATCAGTGAAAAAAATAAATGGCAGATTATATAGATGAATCTGTTTTAACAGTTAGAGTACATATTTCGCATGTTTTTAAAACAAACAGGATTTAAAAAATAAAAAAAAAATAAAGGAGATTTGCTTAGTAACCAAAGAACTCATTTGTAACAGACGATAATAAATATTGGATTTTTATGACTTGGACTTAGACGAAATGGTGAAAAGGAGTACTTGGAGAAGCAACTCCTTACCCAGATCGAGAAATGTGGAATAGAAAAAGTCGAACAATAGCCAATATCCAGAATCCACAGCCCTGGAAAGTCGTAACCAATCCAACAAAAAAAGATGATTTAAAGGCACCATACATAAATAAAATACGTAAATAAAATTATAATTAAGATTACAAAATTAAAGTTTTTAAAAAGTTAATTATATAGAAATAAAAGAAAAAATATTAACAAAATAATTACAAAGTCTTTACAAAATAAAGCAATTATAGAAAATCCAGGAAGGATAATGCTTAAAAAACTGTGAAAATTATCCCGGTTCAATGTTTTCCGGGAGATGAAGTGTCGGCCATGGTCTTTCCCATCGGGCACGCTCATCATGGAAATATTTTAAAGAGCAGGATTTGGAATTGTGAGGAAATTAACAAAGAAATTAGTGGCTTTATTTTTACTTTCTTCTATCTTTACAAAAAGAAAGTATTGGATTCGTGAAAAATTTCGACTTCCGGTTTTCGACGGATTTATACGTTTTAGAATGCCCAGAACACGATTTTTTGTTTTTTAGAAAATGTCTGTCTGTCACTTTGTCACTCTGTGAGTCTGTATGTGATAAAAATTTTGTGGGCGCTCTATCTCAAGAACTAATGCATGGAATTTCACAAAACTTTATATTTAGTTAGACCTTGGCATAAACTGGACCTGATTAGTTTTTGGTGAAAATCGCCCAACAGGTGGCGCTGCTATGCGGCATTTTTCACGATTTCTGCAATAGCTATATCTCAAGAACTACTGCACGGATTTTCATAAAACTTCAGATTCAGTTAGTCCAGAATATAGTTTGGTGCTGATTACTTTTTTGGGAAAATCGCTCAACAGGTGGCGCTGCTATGCTGCATTATTCATGATTATCGTAATATCTCTAACTAAAGAAAAAATGCACGAATTTTCATCAAACTTCAGATTTAGTTAGCCCCTGATATAAATTAGTGCTGTTTAATTTTTGGTCTAAGTCTCTCAACAGGTGGCGCTGCTGTGCTGCATTTTCACGATTTTCGCAAGAGCTGTATCTCAAGAACTATTGCACGGATTTTCATCAAACTTCAGATTTAGTTAGTCCTTGACATGAATTGGCGTATAAATTAGTGCTGTTTAATTTTTGGTGTAAATCGCTCAACAGGTGGCGCTGCTATGCTTTATTTTTTGCGATTTCCGCAATAACTTTATCTCAAGAACTAACGCTTAGATTTTCAACAAACTTCAGATTCAGGTATACTTTGATATCATTTAGTGCTGTTTATTTTTGGTATAAATCGCCCAACAGGTGGCGCTGCTATGCTACATTTTTGAGAATTTCCGCTATAACTCTATCTCAAGAATTAATGCACGAATTTTCATCGAACTTCAAATTCAGATATACTTTGATATGAATTGGTGCTAAATTCATGTAATTTCTTGTACTATTTAAATGATTTAATTGACGTGATTTATATAGAAGAAAGTTTTGTGATGGCCACCCACAACATACTAGTTAATGGTGGTATGAATCGCGGAGGGATATTAAGGCTCCTGTCCTGTCCCTGTCGGCGAAGGCACTCACGAGCTAATGCTAATCCTGCGGGGAGGAATTTTTCTAATATCTCGTTTGCATTTCAACATTTCTAATTTTTTTTTTTTTTTTTTTTTTTTTCTTCATTGTATAGCCGAGATCCGTCTCAACATCGTACCTTTTTTACTTTTTCGATTTTGGTCGCAGATATTTTTTAGAATGACACTTTCATTTTCAGAACCGGTTGTGAAAGTGAAAGTAACTTTATAAAAAATATCTGCGACCAAAATCGAAAAAGTAAAAAAGCTGCGATATAGAGACGAACCTCGGCTACCCAATGCAAAAAAAAAAAAAAAAAAAAAGAAGAAGAAGAAAAAACACACATTTAAAAATGTCGAAATGCAACCCATAGGATTAGCGATAGCGACTGTCAAACTCGATCGCCTGCCTTATAAGAGATCGAGCTTGGCCGTGGTGCATTAGCTCGTGAGTGTCTTTGCCGGCAGGGACATGGAGCCATTTTTTTTTTTTTTTTTTTTTTTTTTTTTTTTTTTCATTGGATAGTCATTGGATTAGATTGGGTCCGTCTCTATATTGCACCTTTTTTATTTTTTCGATTTTGGTCGCAGATATTTTTTATAAAGTTACTTTCCCTTTCAAAACCGGTTCTGAAAATGAAAGTGTCATTCTAAAAAATATCTGCAATCAAAATCGAAAAAGTAAAAAAGGGGCGATGTAGAGACGGATCTCGGCTATCCAATGCAAAAATAAATAAATAAATATTTAAAAATGTCGAAATTCAAACGAGATATTAGATAAATCCCTCCCCTTAGGATTAGCATTAGTTCGTGAGTGCCTTCGCCGGCAGGGACAGGAGCCTTAAGATCATTATGAATAGTGGTATTCCTGCGATACCATGGGAAGTGAACAATAATGTCTCTCAAAATCTTGTTTTGGGCAATCTGGACCTTTTGAAGGTTAGTTTTAGCCGTTTTAGCCGCTGATCCCCAGATCTGCACACAATAAGGGGTATGAGACGAAGCACTGCCAACATAAAGCAGTATTTTATTTCCCATACCTTGAATTTGTATAATAGAAAATATTTTTGATTATATCACGTTTGATACATAAATTGTTGTTTTCGATTTATCAGCAGCAAATTCACTATTCAGGTTATAAGCGCGTTTTTCTCTTTTAGGATACCTATAAAGTGAATTAAGAATCGTTTGCTTGGTTGAGATCGTTCGAGGTTTTAACGTTAACCAATGGAAAAGTAAATATGACATTGTATATAGGGAAAGATGGGGCACATTGGGCCGCTTTTGATTTTTTTTTTCCTTATGAAGTATACACATAAATCTATATGAAAAAAATTCCTGAATATACCTTTATTCCCCATTTTCTCAAGGGATAAATCTCAACAGTTTTTAAAGACAAAATATTTTTTGAGAGTTAAAAGTGTGTACCACAGTATTCCATTTTTGGAGTTCTGTGGAACACCAAGTGGTGCGCAAGCGCAGTGAGCCATGTATAGTAAAAGGTAAATTACAATAGTTTTATACATTTAAATGGCAAAGTATGTTATTAGAAATCTTTCGCCATATTTTTCAATGTTCAGAAGAAAACAATTGATTGACTTTACATGCATAAAATCATTTTAAATGATTTTTGATCAGAATGCCATTATATGCATAAATATATCACTAAAAGTTTTACTTAGCTATTTAATTTTAAAGAAAAATTATTTAACATGTGTTAAACATTATGTATGTAAGCTAATTTTAAGAGCACTTTTCTTTGTTTCATCCCGATGACTTCAGTTACAGCAAACTAAAAAAAGTACAGAGTTAGGCTTAGCTATTTATGCTTTAAATGGTATAATTTTTATATTTTTTTTCTTACAGAAAAGAAAGCAAAAAACTTTCTAAATATTTTTTTTCTCAGTTTAATATGAATTAGTAGCCATAGTCTTCAATATATTAAAATTGAGCAGACAACAGAAGTAATTTTTTTAAAAATATTTCACAACAAAATATACAGTCAGCCCCACTTAATCGGGTAACGGATAATTGCATAACCCGCTTATATGCATAGAATGCCGTGAAACAGAAACGGCCCCCATAAGGTTAATGTTAAATATACTCGTTCGCATAACAATCCCCGGTTGCATAAAATATCCCCAATCTAGTAATCCGGATTTTGTGAATTCCTGTGAAAGTGATGAATGGTAAAAAATTTAGAACATAAATATATTTTATGTTGTAATAATGGTTTGCTATCTTTAATTAAAACTAAGAGCAAGGATCGTCGTAAAAGAATAGACTTTATTCTCTTAATTCTTGGAAGCGCATGTGAGCGTTGATTTTGAACAGGTGTGATTTTCTTTTAAAGCTTGCCATACATATAACGCCTCAAGATGCTGGTGGTTTCTTTGAAAATCCTGGAATTGGGACAAAATACAATAGGGACGGTCAAGAGAATAAAAGAACAATATTTAGCGCCGGAAGTGGAGAAATGCAGTCCGAAATAGGAAAATCGAACTTCTATAAAGAATTTTTTGTAGGCTACAAATAAAAGATAAATTGGCAAATAATGCAAAATAAAATGAATTTTTGAAGAAATTTATTTATTTTCAAAGGTATGATTTAAAAACAAAAAATTGTTATTTTACTTTCCTTTTAATTTTCACTTAAATCACATAAATTATAATTAAAAAGCTAAACCATCTAACGTAACTAGTATTATAATACATTATAGTTTGGTATATATATCATTTTACATAGAGTAGTAATAATAAATTATTGATTAAAATTATTATTATAATAATTAGTGTTCAAATTAATGTGTAAATTGTTATTGTCCATTAATATTTATCATATCTGTGGTATATAATCAAATTATAACCTATACTGATAATATTAATTCTTGCCCTCGCTTAAATGCATGCCCCGCTTAACTGCATACAATTCAGTGGAACCAAATGTATGCAATTAAGCGGGGCCGACTGTACTAGATTTTTTCAACTACAGTTTTAAATTAAAAGAGAGACTGTTTAGGTTTTCTATGGAAAATTTCACTATTAAATCCGTACAAAAGAGTGCTCCATTGTATACTTTTTTGAAGTGGACCAGTGTATCCTAGTAGATATAGGATAATAAAATGTTCCAAAACATTTTATTTGACATGAAACCGTAAGTTATGTATAGATTTACCATAAATGAGTGCCTTTTTTAGGTGCGTTCGTAATTATATAAATACGTAGCACCTATAGTCGTCGTTCAGTCCGTCTGTCCGCATATAACAGAGCAAAAACTACCCAACCGAATGGTCTGAAATTTTAAATATATGATTGTTGCAAACTTTTGTCGAGCCATTTCAAATTTTATGAAACTCGGATGCATACTTTAATTACAGGGACAGTAAAAAGTTTTTCTTTACACTACGGCCAATGGGAAAAATTATTGCAAGTGCATTTTAATAATGTTACAGCCTTCCGAATGGTCTGAAATTTTAAATATATAATTGTTGCAAAGTTTTGTCGAGCCATTTCAAATTTTATGAAAATCGGATGTATAGTTTAATTACAGGGGCAGTCAAAAGTTTTCCGCTACATTACGGGGAATGGGAAAAAAATTATTGCAAGTGCATTTTAATGGTGTTAGAGACTATGCACTTATGAAGCGCAAAAAATATACATTCAGTACAATATGGGGTGCAAAAAATAATTATAAAACTAGTTATAGTACGAACGCACCTCATTTGCCACGTTTGACGAGCAATTTCCAACTTGTTTAAACTTTGTTTTTTCTCCTGTACTTCTAATCTTTATTAGCCAAAAGTCTAAAATTCTAAATAAGCAAAATTTTACTTTTGTAAAAACAAACAAACGAAAAAAAAAAAAAAAAAACAAGCTAAAAGCAGCAAACTTATAAAATGAAAAGAATTCGGCTTTGACTGCATGATTTAAGGCTGAAATTATTAGTTACTATTATTGTCATTTATCAGTCTAGTGTCAAATTAAAACAATGTAAAATAAGCACAATTTGAAGAGTCTCCTACTTTGCCCCATGTCCACTGTGCACCATCTTCTTCTAGAAGAATTTGTTTTAACAGTTAGAGCATACATTTTTTTCTGATTTCAAAACAAGTAAGAATTTTAAAAGAAAAAAAAAAGAAAAGGAAGTAAAAAGTGTAAAAAAGAAAAAAAAAGCAACTGCTTTCTCTGTTCAGTAAACCAAAGAATTCACCTGTAACAGACGATAATAAATAACATTGAATTTCTACGACAGAAATTCTTTTAGATTTATATCAGCTTTAATAGATACTGTTGAGTAGTTAGTATGTCAACGGCGAATCCACTATTCAGATTACTACATTTTTATCTTAGAATAAACCTAAAGCGAATTAAGAATTATTGGCTTGGTCGATATCGACTACGTGTTTTATGGTAATCAGAGGAAGAGAAAATGAGAGATTTTACAGATGAATCTATTTTAATAGTTAGAGAAGAGTATACATTCTTTCTGGTTTCTGATTAAAATTCTTGTTTATTCGGGTTTCAAAACAAACAAGGATTAAAAAAAAATGAAGAAAGTAATTGCAAAGAAAAAAGAAAAATAAAGAGAAAAAACTATGCCTTCGTTGCTCATTAACCAAAGAATTCATCTGTAACAATCGATAATAAATAACATTGAATTTGTATGATAGAAATTCTTTTTGGCGTGCATCAAGTTTGACATACATAATGTTGAGTACTGATTTGCCAGTGGGAAATCCACTATTCAAATTACAACAGCAATTTTACCTTAAAATATTACAAAGCTAATTAAAATTTATTTACTTGGTTGAAATCGTCCAAGTTTTTAAATGTTAACCAGTGTAAAGGTAAATATAAGAGTGTATGTATATAAAATTGGTTAATACTTAGAGCATAGTTAGAACAGCATTATTTCTAATTTCAAAATAAAAAATAAAATGAAAAGAAAAGAAAAAAGAAAGAAAGAAAAGAAAACTGCACCCCCCCCCCCCCTTCTGTAATCAAAGAATTCACGTAAAACAAACGATAGTACATAACACTGAGTTTGTGTGGCAGACATTCTTTTTTATTTATATCCGGGTTTGATATACATGCAGTTGAGTACTTGATTGGTGAACGGAAAATCCATTATTCAGATTACTAGCGCAATTTTATCTTAGAGAATGCCTTTTGAACGAATTACTTGCATGCTTGAGATCATCCGAACATTCAATATTAACAAATTAATACTATCCAAATATTAATATTATCCAAATGTGCCTCAGGGGGGGGGGTGGCATGAATGGTGTCCGCAAAATTTAGACAAGGGCCCCGCCGGAGGGAAAATTGGAGGGAGAGGCTTGGGATGCGCATAACATGAATAAGTGGTCACAGACCTTTTCCAACAATATGTTGTCGGTCGGCAAAAGTTAGAAAAATGCCACCCCCCCCCCCCCTTCGGGTCTACTATCGCGCCTCCTGGAATACATCCTACACCCTCTTTTTGAAATACCGTTTGCAGAAATGTGTTACTGTGCACGGTGACTATATAGAAAAGGACTAAAACAGTGTAGCAATTTCATAAATTTTACTCGATTATTTCTATGTGAGGGCAGAAACTTATTGATACCCCCTCATATGTGAAGACTACACGAAGCCATTCAAGACGGCAAATAATAATTTTCGAATAGATTTTTTCATTCGAAGGCTTTTAGTGTTACGATATTCGGACCGGTTCAAAATTCCGAATTTTATTTTATTTATTTATTATTATTATTTTACTATTTGGCTTATAAAGCACTCTTTATACTCACGAAAATCATGCTTTATTAGTTAGATATCGAAAGTGAGAAGCCAGTTTTGGAGCTAAAGAAGTAGAGCGTACCACAGTGAGAAAATAGTACCGGAAACATTAATCACTTTTTTTTTTCTTTTCAGAACAGCATTTTCAAAATCGGTGGGTACTCTAACCACCGCCACTTTTCGATCAACCAATTTGATCTTTTTGAACATTAATCGTCACATGTTTTTCTAGTGAAATACGTTGGATTTTTTCTAATTGTTGATATCCCGCTTTTCTGTATAATTAATTCTAAGTAACAAATTTTTTGGTTGAAATTTTACATTTTATTTTGAATTGATGCCATTTCACTAAACATACACATTTTTAAAAACGGCTGCGAATTTCACTAGCTTTTGGGTTAGAAAAACTAATTTCATTTGTATCATTATTATAGGGCGTTAAATCTACGCAATGAGCTATCGTGTCCACCGCTTGATCTCTTTTTTGAATCGTTACCGCATATCAGCTGCCAATCAACTTTATATATATATATATATATATATATATATATAGTTAAACAAAATACGGTTTTGTACTTTAATATATGCATAATAAATATTGTAAATGAATTTATAACATATTGTAAAAGAATTTTTATAAACACTTTGCATTTCTTAAAAAAAAAAAAAAAAAAAAAGCCTTAAATTTCTGAGCGTCTAAGTAATGTCACCTCTTTGGATTGGATCCCATAAGTTCGTTCACATTTCCAAAATTCATAAAAAAAAAAATAATAATAAATTGCCGTATCGGAGTGCGGTTTTCACTATAAAACTTATCAAATTGTCGTATATTTTGTGGAGGTAGAAAAAAATAGTCCAAAGCGACTCAAAAGTAAGTTAAAGTTTCAAAAATTCATTTAAAAAAAATGTTGTATCGTAGTGCGGCTTACACTACAAAACTTATCAAAAAGTCCGAAGTTTTTTCAAAAACAACATAAAAACTTAACAAATTGTCGTATCGGAGTGCGGTTTTCACTATAAAACTTATCAAAGTGCCGGATATTTTGTGGAGATAGAAAAAATAGTACAAAGCGATTCAAAAATAAGTTCAAGTTTCAAAAATTCATAAAAAAAAAAAAAAAATGTTGTATCGGAGTGCGGTTTACACTACAAAACTTATCAAAAAGTCCGAAGTTTTGAGACAATATAAAAATAAACGGTCAAGTGCGAGCATTACTCGCGAACAGAGGGTTCCGTAGAATAAATATATGAATTTGTAATTGTATTATAGAAAAAAAAAAGTTGCTAAAAGAATACTAAGACTTTGTAAAAAACTATACAACGTATGGTTGGGTATAACTGTATATATTAGAAAAGTGTAATCGGGTATACCATGAAAGTTCAAAGAGATATGGAACCTAAATAATATCAAATATATAGCTATTCGTATAACTCTTTTTTTAATATTATCCTAATCTGATGATGAACTTAATTCGGTACTGTCAATAAAAGCAGTGCATAGTTAAACTTCATTTGGCATTTCATGAAACTAAATTCAGCGTAGTAATAACATTTATTTCTACAGTGTAGCTAAAACGAAACCTTTGTTCAAAGTTTAAATTTGGCATTGTGCTAAGCGCGCTTCGAATTGAGGTCTCAAAGTTGCAACGCCGCCTTGGTCAGTGCCCCGTTTTTCCAGATAGGTGTTTAATTAACTTTTAAAGTCACTCGAGGCGTATTGAGAGATACAATTAATGCAAACTATCGCGAATCCCACAGCATTTACGCGATTCATTCTAATTAAATCTTTCGAGGGCGATGCCCTTAAAAAACGGACATCTAATTTTAATTCCAAAACAGACAAACGGCACTAAGAATATTTAATTAAAATTTTCCTTTTAACATGTACGTGAAAATAAGCAACTTCGCATTTTCTAATAAATTCGTTTATAAATTCTGGTGTCAGTTCATTATTTTATAAGTTTATAAATAGAATTACTCCGTGCCGGAAAGGATTAAGTGGTCGCAGGACTCTTAAAGCTTCAAAATTTAAGAAATTTTAATTTTTTTAGATGTTAAACTCCCATCTTTTCTGAATATTTTGATATAATTGTTTTCTTGACATTCCCATTAGAACAAAAGTTTTGGCTTTTAGAATTATACCCGCTCAATAGCTGAAGCGGCGTTTCCGAAACTTTAAAGTCATTATTTTCCAAATGGCGTTTTTTGGGCATAACGCGCAGGATACCTCAAAAACTTCTGAATATTTTTTCATGAAATTTTCAAAACATATATTTCGTGTTAGTCTGTATAAACTGAACCTAAAATTTCCTTTTTATTGTTCAAAAAAATATTTTTTTAGGTGATTTTAGTGTTGAAATTTTCAAAATTTTGTATTAGCTAAATGCAACATTGCATTAAAAATACAAAAATGCTTTAAATACAAATTTATTTAAGTTCAGGGAAATTATTACAATCTGAAGTATAAGTAAGCACCAAAATTTTCATTCTAGTTGCAATATTTATTTTGTAATCCTGCGCGTAAACTGTTATGCCAATTTTTTGTTCGACAAATGTCTAACAGTTTCGAACCCCCTATAAATACTAATTCTGTATCTTGCAATTTTTTAAATACATGAAACGAAAGAATATACTTATATCTTTCATCCAAATTAAAATTGTGTTTTAAAATCATATACATTTTAAGACATTAAATATTGAAAATGGTCTTTTTTTTATTTTTTCCACTTTTTAGAGTCCCGAGACCCCTTAAATTAGTATGTTTTTAACAATTTGACGTTTATTGCTTTTATACTGTTACTGGACATTACATTAAACATATATATCATTAAAAGTTGTTAACTTGGCATAGAGAACACCGCCCCTGTCCTTGTGTATGTCCAAACTGACCGTACCTTTAAGGGTCATCAAATCTCGGCTAATTACCGATGATTTTTTTCGAAAATCATTATCAACAATGCTTTTATTCTTCTGCAACGATAGGTATATTCAGCGATGCTCAACAATTTTTCTGAATGCCCGTAAATCGAAATTTGTGTATAACAGAAAAATGCTAATTACTCAAAAACTATGTGACCTAGGGTAATCGCTATAATTTTTCGGCAAGGTTTATATTAATGTCTACTACCTCTATTTTTTTCATAATTTTAGTTTCAGTAGATTCGGAATTAGATGGGGGGGAACATATTTTAGCGCTACATTTTCAACAATATCTTTGAAAATATAATACCTAAAATTAAAAGGAATGCATTTTTGAGTTCAGCGTTACAAAAGCTTTCACGGGATACCCCACATGATATACAAAGAAAAGATTTTTTTTTCAAGTAGCATAATTAGCCACTCTACTTTTTTACTAAATATATTTATGAACGTTTATTAATCTGAAAATATGTGGGTCAATGGTCTTTATTACTTCCCCGAATTTGAACTTTCCTCGTTCCACGAGTAAAATGGCTGTGACAGACAGACAGACGGACGGACAGACACAGGAGTGATCTTATAATGGTTCCGTTTTTACTTTTTAAGTACGGAACCATAAAAAAGAGTTAAAAGCGATTCAAAAGCTAGTCCAGGTTTCAAATACACATAAAAACTTAACAAATTGTCGTATCGGAGTGCGGTTTCACTATAAAACTTATCAAAGTGCCGGATATTTTGTGGAGGTAGAAAAAAATAGTCCAAAGCGATTCAAAAGTAAGTTCAAGTTTCAAAAATTCATAAAGAAAATGTTGTATCGGAGTGCGGTTTACACTACAAAACTTATCAAAAAGTCTGAAGTTTTGAGACAATAAAAAAAAAAAAAAAAAAAAAGAGTTAAAAGCGATTCAAAAGCAAGTCCGGGTTTCAAAAACACATAAAAACTTAACAAATTGTCGTATCGGAATGCGGTTTTCACTATAAACTTATCAAAGTGCCGGATATTTTGTGGAGGTAAAAAAAATAATATAAAGCGATTCAAAAGTAAATTCAAGTTTCAAAAATTCATAAAAAAATGTTGTATCGGAGTGCGGTTTTACACTACAAAACTTATCAAAAAGTCCGAAGTTTTGAGACAATAAGAAAAAAAAAAGAGTTAAAAGCGATTCAAAAGCAAGTCCAGGTTTCAAAAACACATAAAAATTTAACAAATTGTCGTATCGGAGTGCGGTTTTCACTATAAAACTTATCAAAGTGCCAGATATTTTGTGGAGGTAGAAAAAAATAGTACAAAGCGATTCAAAAGTAAATCAAGTTTTAAAATTTCATTAGGGTAACTCCGGGAGAGTCGCCGCATACGGGATAGATGTCGCTCCCCTTCTATTTCTTGTAATTATCAATAGAAGGTCGTCAAACGCACAGTATAGGTGCGTAATGAGATTATTTTAACCAGTGTATAGCGTGAATCCCATTTCCATGTTTTCTTGTAGAAGTACAATCCTTAATTTGACGAAGTGCATGATTTCACTGTCCAAACTTTTAAACGCGTTATGTTTAACTTCTTTTCATACACTAATTACTAAATGCATGCATGATTTCGAAGTCAAAACTAAGTGTAGCGTTTGTATAGAGTACTGTGTGTATGATTACGCCATTCACCTTAGCGATGGCAGGTAACTGTGATGGCCGACGTCTGCACGTTGCAAAATGGGATACACGCCGCACTGCTATTCCGGTATACATGCCGCAATTTCTTTTGTAGGGGATGATTAAGTGTTATCAACTTTTCCTTTTCTTTGCACAGACTAACCATGTTAGGTATGTTATCAAGTTTACTAAAACCAAAGGAGAAAAGGGAGAAAATAAAAAGTAAGAAGGGCAAGAAAGATGCAAGTCAAGATGATAATAATGAAAAATTGGATTACGCGTAACGCAAACGTTCTTTGCAAACTACTCCAAAAAAGAGGAAGTGTAATTGGCTTCGTTGCATCTTGTGTTTAAACGTAGTTAAAGACTGTACTTTTTCGACACTTTTTCTGTAGATTGAAGTCGATCTCTTAACCCATTCGGGACCATAGGTGCATATAAGCATCTTCATAAAAATCTTACAAAATTGATTTCTGGCACCGGTAAAAACAGAAAAGTAATATTTACTTTGTTTAATTAGAGCGTTTTCGTGATTATTTAAGTAAAGGTAACTTCTTTTTAAAAAGTGGTACCAACCGAATAAAATTTGTGTAAAAGCCACCGGTCCCGAAAGGGTTAACAAATTATGTAAACACAATTTTACTTTTTTTCTTTTCCCTTTCTAATACATTGATGTTACGTTGTTGCTGAAATAACAATTAAAATTTAATTTAAAAAAATAAGTCGATAATTTTAATAGTGAAAGTAAGCAATAATTATTAATTCGAATCTACTAATACGTTTCATTATACTCATTTAGTCCAGATATGAATATTATATTTAAATAGTTTTATTTATAACTTCATTCTGTTCTTATTACAAGCGCGGCATAACTACCGCACAAGTGCAGCTTCTCATCCTGAATGCACGGGTGACGCGCCGCAGTGTAATGTTTTAGAAAAAAATTGTTAAAAAATATTAATAATTTGTTTTGAATTTTTTTGTCGCAGTACACGCGTTGTATATTTATCGTTAAATAGCACAGCATGATTTTTTTTTATGTCCACCATGGAATTTTATACACAAATTCAAAAAAATGTGCGGCATAAATCCCGGAATTACCATATATAAAAAAAAAAAAAAAAAAAAAAAAAAATGTATCGGAATGCGGTTTACACTATAAAATTTATCAAAGAGTTCGAAGTTTTGTGACAACAACAACAAAAAAAAAATAGTTAAAAGCTATTTAAAAGTAATTTCAGGTTTCAAAAATTCCTAAGAAATTAACAAATTGTCGTTCGGTTTACACTATAAAACTTGTCAACGGGTCGAGTTCAGGTTTCTAAAAGCAATAAAAAATTCACAAATTTTCGTATTAAAATGTGGTTTTCACTACAATGTTTATCAAAGGTTCAGCAATAATAAAAAAAAAAGTTCAAAGCTAATCAAAAGTAGGCCAGGTTCGAAAATTCCTAAAAATTTTACAAATTGTCGTATCGAAATACAGTTTACCTAACTTTTTTAAAAGTTTTACACTAACCTTGAAGAAAATTGGAATTTTTCGCGAAGAAAAAAAAATAGTTCAATATAAGTGCTATGAGTCTTTTCACATTTCGAAAATTCATAAAAATTCAATGAATTGGCATAAAGGAGTAAGATTAGAACAGAACCATAAAACACCAAAATGATCGGAATTTTTGTAGCAAAAAATAGTTTTAAAAAAATGAACTATTTTTTCTTTTGCTACAAATAAAAGACACTTCCACTTCCACAAGTGTTATGATTCAATAGTCCATACGACAATTTGTTAAACTTTTATATGAATTTCTGAAATGCGAAAGGACTTATTGGACATCGTGTATTTATATCAACTCTATTAAACTGCAGAACAAAACTGTTATTGCAATTTATCATATAATGACTGTAAAGAGTAAAAACAAGAGTAAAAAAGCACTTTTTAGGGTTCCGTACTTAAAAAGAAAAAACAGAACCATTATAAGATCACTCTTGTGTCTGTCTGTCTCACAGCTATTTTACTCTTAAACTATGGGACGCGGAAAGTTCCAAAAGGGGAAGCAATAAAGACTATTGACCCACATATTTATACAGATTATTAAACATTCAGAAATATATTTAGGAAAAATGTAGAGAGGCTAATTAAGTTACTTGGAATTTTTTTTTCTTTTTATATCGAGCGGGGTATCGCGTGAAAGCTTTCGTAACGCTGAACTCAAAAACACATTTTTTTTAATTTTAGGTATTATATTTTCAGAGATATCGTCGAAAATGTAGTTCAAAAATATGTCCCCACCCCCTCTATTTCCGAATCTACTGAAACTAAAATTATGAAAAAATTAGAGGAGGTAGACGTTAATTTAAACCTTGCAGGAAAATTATAGCGATTACCCTGGGACACATAGTTTTTGAGAAAAACGCATTTTTTCGTTACACACAAATTTCGATTTTCGGGCATTCATCAAAGGTTTTGAGGAGCGCTTGCGCTGGAGGTACCTATCGTAGCAGAAGTATAAAAGCATTGTTGATAATGATTTTCGAAAATAATCGTCGGTAACTAGCCGAGATATTAACCCATAAAGACACGGATGGTTTGGACACGCATAATCACAAGGGCGGCGTACTCTATGTACCGTACCATCGCTTTTAAAACCTAGATAACAAATTTTAATGATATATTTGTGTAATGTAATTCCCAGTAGCAGTATAAAAGCAATAAACGTCAAATTGTTAAAAACAGACTAATTTAATTAGAATTAATCACATAAATACTATGGGATTCGCGACTAGTTTGCTTTGAGGGGATCTCTCAATACGCCTCCGTGTCTTTAAAAGTTAATAAAAAGCCTATCTGGAAAAACGAGGCACGGTCCAAGGTGGCATTGCAACTTTGCGATCTCCTTTCGAAGCGCGCTTAGTACAATGCCAAGTTTAAGTTTTGAGCAAGGGTTTTGTTTAGCTACGCTGTTAAAAAAAAAAAAAAAAAAAAAAAAAAAAAAAAACCGATTATTACTACGCTGAATTTAGTTTTATAAAATGCCAAATGAAGTTTAAATATGCACTACTTTTATTGTCTACCGAATTAAGTTCATCATAAACAGATTAGGATAAGATTAAAAAAAAGAGTTATAAAGAACAGCACTATTTGATATTCTTTAGGCTGCATATCTCTTCGAACTTTTATGGTATACCCATTCATGCTTTTCTAGTATATACAGCTATACCCAACCCTACGTTGTATAGTTTTTACAAAGTCTTATTCTTTTAGCAACGATTTTTTTAATAATACAGTTAATTCATATATTTGTTGTACAGAATCCTCTGAGCGCGAGTAATACACGCACTTGACCTTTTTTTTCCCTATCTAAATTAATTTTTAGGATCTATTTCACAAAAGATCTCTATGTTTAGAATTCAACTGTGCTTTCGTTTTTATGAAAGCTTATTTGCCAACTGGTAATGAATATTTTTCCAGTTGGGTTCCCATCAGGTTTTCGCTTTTCCTTGTACATGTTTGTTAATGCTACAGCAGTGTTAGTATTATTTCAACTATGCGTATAAAAGCTACGTTATTTGAATTTTATTACTGTGTTTTTATGCTAATGCTCTTTTGTCTTAGAGATATTTTAGTTATCTTCGAGAAAGTAATTTAAATTGTAAATTTCTATGCACACATTTATCCTTCAAATTTCATTTTTTATGGTAAGTAGCTATTTTAGCAATATTATCGTTTCTGGTCCATTTACTTCAATATATATGGACTTTCAGAATAAAACAGTCTTACTCAAAAAAATTTCTTCAAGAACCAAAATCTGGTAGACAAGTGACAATCTGGTAGACAAGATCTAAGGCTGCACATACATTTTAATATATACTAATTATTAATGTGTAATTATTAATTTGAACCAATGTTAACAAACATATACAGTCGAACCTCGTTATCCCGAAACTCTAATGTCCAGACAAAAGTGTCGTCCATAAGCGGAGTGTCGTGACAACCGGAGTTGGAGAAAAACATGTTTATAAAAAGCTGTATTTTTAATTAATTTAAGACAATTTTAAATTCATAACTGTTCTTGCAGTTTTAAGCAATAAAACATTATTATTAAACAAAATAAACACAAAAACAAAGTTGAAAAGAATAAAAATCTAATTTATGATGACTGGTTTTTTTATTGCTACATGAAATATTGATTAATTAAGGTTTGCTTATCCCTAGATGTGCTTCCTACAATTCTTTTTTCCATATTATGCAATGAATTGTAATCAATATTCGTTGTTTCAGAAATGGATAACTTCTGATTGTTTCAATGCCATGTAATGCTTCGGTTTTAGTCGGATGAAAAACGCCGGGTAGCCACAAGAGAGCGCCGCCTGACCAGAATAAAAAGACCGCGAGTAGACTGATACGTCTATCTGCATCTTAAGTGGGTCATTCAGAGTCTGTAAGTTTATTTATTCAGATAAAGGATTGAAGTAAAATTACTCGTTTATCTCAATGGGTAATTTTGACACTTTTGTGAAAAGTTTGGCTAAGACATTTCTTATCGCTTAATTTCCGTGCTTATAAGATGGATTATGGAAAATGGACAATTTTCCTAAACCGTCGGGATATCCGGTGTTAAAAATTATTCAACGATGTAAAATCCGGAGTTTATTTACATTAAAATCATATACAGAAAATCTGGCATTTGAAAAACTGACGTGATAAGCGGAGTGACGTGAAAACCGGGTGCCGGAAAAACGAGGTCCGACTGTATATTAAACGAGCAAGCGATTTTCCCGGTTATGAATGGTATCGTAAACGGCTGGGGAAGATTTTCACGAAACTTGCCTTCTATACTAAATCGAGCACGAGAAAAAGGACCTAGGTCCTGAATTCAAGAAAATTCGTTTTCTTGAATTAGTATCGTTCGTATTTCTATGTACACATTCATCCTTCAAATTTCATTTTTTATGGTAAGTAGATATTTTAGCAATGTTATCGTTTCTGGTCCATTTACCAATAAATATATGGACTTTCAGAATAAAACAGTGTTACTCACATAAATTTCTTTAAGAACCAAAATCTGGTAGACAAGTGAGATCTAAGGCTGCACATACATTCTAATATATACTAATTATTAATACGTATGCGTAATTATTAATTTGAACCAATGTTAACAATCATATATGAGGACCCCAGAAGCCAAGGGGTACAAGTGACAAAATTTAGATGTGGAGTAAATTGAGTTCAAAGTTGAACATCAGTAGGAAGCGACTGAATTAAAATATGAAACTGTTACTTATTTCATAGTGGTGTTTGAACTTTTATTTCAATAACTGTGAAAGGAAAGTGGAGTGCAACATATTTTTTAAATTTAAGTAGAGATTAAAGAGGTTAAGTATAGTTAAGTAGTTAACGAGCTTAAGTAGTTGACCTCTAGAACGCAAAACATAATTAGAAAATCGCTTATATTTCTTTACCTCCAAACAAATAGCCTTATTTCCAGACAGCCCGGTGCACTTAGCTCAGTTTTTTTTTCAATTTTGTCACTTATACCCCTTGGTTTCTGGAGTCCTCATATATTATACGACAAGCGATTTTTCCGATTATGAATGATATCGTAAATGGCTGGGAAGATTTTCACGAAACTTGACTTCTATAATAATAAGTCGAGCACGAGAAAAAGATCTAGCTAAGTCCCGAATTCAAGAAAATTTGTTTTGACAGGGTAAAACATCTATCTGGCTAGGTCTCTAATTCGGGAAAATTCGTTTTATATAATTAAAACAAGCTGATTACTCAAAATTATGGTATTAATCGAAAACAACTCCGACGACTTTTATGAAAAGCCTTATTCGAATACCAGAAAAGCATCCAACTAAGTCTCGACTTCGAAAAAGTTTGTTTGATAGGCTTAAGCAATTTTTTTTATATTTAATCTTCCGTAATCTTATTTATTGGTCAGTGATCATTAACACGATAAAGGATGATCTCGTAGTCGTTGCTAAGGATTTTGCCTTCTATACTAAATCGAGCATGAGATAACGGCCTATGTAAGGTCCCGAATACGGTAAAATTCATTTTAACTTGCTTAGAACAAATAAAATTGATTTTACCAAATATTGATTTGCTGAATTTAAATATTTTCATAAACATTCTGTAAATATGCTAACATTTCTTTATAGATAGAGAACTGCGCTTATATTTTTGCTGTGTTTAAAATCACTACCATATTGTTACAAACATCGCTATAGTTTGATGCTATATGGTGATATCTACCCTGGCGCAAAATTAGCAGTAATTTTAAAAACAAGAGAAATTTTCTTCCAAACTTAGCCACATCGTTGCCGAAATAGCTCATGTTTTCTGCCAACTAATGGTTGGACAACGATGGTTGAAGAAGAATCATTTTAATTTTTATAAAACATGGAAAATATAGCACTCAGGATATCCCAGGCATAATCGCATCCATATAAAAATGTTTATTTTTATAAATGACAGTCCAAATTTCCTGCTATATAATATTTTTCGATGACGAACCAAAATTCTGTTTAGTTTCGGTTTTGGTCACAAAAACTTGTTTCGGTCGGACACTAGTTATTAAGGGTGCTGGTCACCCAGCTTCCGATTTCTCCTCACTAATGTAAAGTCTGTGGGCATTTGATGCATTCGTATATTTAAAATATCTCCTCGGGAAATTAGTATTTTTAACTTCTATTTTTTGTGTAAACTTCCTAAAAGATGTCTCTTTTTTTTTTCTTAGTTCTCAAAACATTTCTAAAGTACAGATTTAATTTTATAGGAAGTGTTAAAATATTACTCCCAGTTCGCCCGCTTTTAACACATAAAATATTAAATTCAGCATAGATTTTAGAAATATTTTGAAAACTGAGAAAAAAAGAGACATACTTTAAGAAGAGTACACAGAAAAAAGATGTTAAAAATATGAATTTCCCGAGAAGATATTTTAAATATACGAATGCACCAAAACTCCATAGACCATAAACTCCATTACGTAGGAGAATACCGAAGATGAGTGACCAGCCCCCTTAAGTTACGAATGAAAGACCTACTCCAATTACAAATTAGACATCTTGAATAAAAGTTAAATCGTTAGTATATTAATCAACTTGTTATAATTTTCTTTTTTACAAAAAAATACTGAATAAAAAAAAAAAAAAAAAAAAAAAAAAAGATTTAACTTCGTTCGCTAAAAGCTAAATATTTATTTATTGTGTTTGTTTGTTTGTTTATTGACGAATTCTTTCTTTACGTTATCATCCTCTGTTTAAAACGTCAAATCAGTAAAATATTGTTATGTTTGATTATAGACTTCCATTATCTCTAAAAAATATATGTTTTATCAACAGAGTAAACATCACTAAATTGTCACGATTATTTGTATCTAACTAAATGCTGAAATATTGCGATCGTTCGATTAGAAATCGAATATTAAAATAAAATGGATTTACAATTACTATAAAATAATTTGTCTAGCATTTAAGTACCATGTATTACAGAGTATCCGATAAGTCCTTTCACATTACAAAATTCATTAAAATAAAATAAACAAATTGTCGCATTGGAGTAGCGTAAAGTGCCCATATTTACGGGAACTGAAGCTCCACCATATTGGGAAGTAGCGTGGTCCCAATTTCGCCCCCCTTGGTGTTTTATTTTCGTCCGGGGGACGAAAGTAAGAATGCTTTTTCATGACAATTTTTCCCTCATGTTTGGATGGCTAATGTTTCGTTATGCGATTCTTCCACTGATGATTAGTACATTTCTTTGTGCCTTACCTTAATGTAAATGAAATTACTTACTCGTTTAGAAATAAATTTTGATTTAGTAATAAGTTAAGCCTCGGCGTATTGAATATTTTGGGGGGACGAAATTGGGATCATTTTTTTTTCTTTTGCATTTTTTAGATACTTTTGAAAAAACAATTTTTCGCATTGTTAAAATTTTTTGTACGATATTTGCCTATGTTTCTATGCGCGTGTGTAGTTAGTCTATGTAAAATCCAAATTTGGCAGGTTTTCACTGAAAATTACAACATTTAGGGCCTAAAAGTGATTGGGGGGGGGGGCGAAATATGGGCACTTTACCCTACCGTTTGCGCCATAAGATTTGTAAAAGAGTCGGATTTTTTATGGCAAGAGGAAAAAGTAGTCAAAGAGATAAGTTAGTCCAGATTTAAAAAAAATTCCCAAAAATTTAACGCATTGTCGTATAGGTGGTGCCGTGCACCATGAGACTTGTGAAAAAGTTGAATTTTTCGTGTCAAAAGAATAATAATAATAAAAAACTTCAAAGAGTCCCATAAGTAAGTTCACATTACAAAAATTTATATAAAAAATAAATAATTGTCGTATCAGAGTGCGATTTGCATTATAAAAAGGGGCAAGTAAAGGTGAGGCGCATTGAATCCGAGCCCGAAACGGGGTCGGGCTTGGGCTCAATTTTTAAATCAGAATTAAGTGATAATTATACTTATTCACAAATTGGAAAAAGGAAAAAAAAAATGTTTGTTATTTGAAAAACAAAAATGTAGTCTAAATTTCTTAAGGCTCCTGTCCCTGACGGCGAAGACACTCACGAGCTAATGCTAATCCTATGGGGAGGGATTTTCTAATATCTCGTTTGCATTTCAACATTTTTAAATAATTTTTTTTTGCATTGGATAGCCGAGGCCCGTCTCGACAGCGCACCTTTTTTACTTTTTCGATTTGGGTCGCAGATATTTTTTAGGATGACACTTTCATTTTCAGAACCGGTTTTGAAAGTAAAAGTAACTTTATAAAAAATATGTGCGACCCAAATCGAAAAAGTAAAAAAGGTGCGATGTAGAGACGGACCTCGGCTATCCAATGCAAAAAAAAATTATTTAAAAATGTCGAAATGCAAACGAGATATTAGAAAAATTCCTCCCCATAGGATTAGCATCAGCTCGTGAGTGTCTTCACAGGCAGGGACAGGGGCCTTAATGTGTTTTTGCAATCCTTTAAAAATCAGTTTGAAAGGGAATTTAATTGTCATTGATGAGATATAAGTAAAAATATTTTATCTGATTTTGAAGGCTTTGCATGATCAGTGACAGTAACATAAAGAAATCGTGGTATATGTCTCATCTATCCACGCTTTCTCTTTGATTTTTTTTTCTCTTTCAGAATTACTGGAAAACGGAACTGATGTATTTCTACTATAAATGTAAAATGATACTTTAAAACAATAAGAATTGTGACGTTTGCATATTTTTGCCAGAGGTTGAGTATAAATAATGTGAGTAGCCGCCCTTGGCAACCAGTTTGGTCTCCTTTAAATGTATACTAACAAGGAAGGTCTCCATACGGGCATATTCAGAAAAATCTGAAAAAATTACAGAGTGTTCGTCTCATGTGGGTATATATGTTTATAAAAATTTTTTTGGCGGAACCCCGATAGAACGTTCGTAAAAAAAATAATGAAATTTTCGTTTATTTGGCGATTTATCCTCGGTTGGCGATGAAATGAAATTTCGAAAAATACTTTTTCATATCGAATACTCTTTAAGATAAAAATATTTCATATTGAACTTGTTTAAATAAATTTCACTTAAATAACTGTAGTTTTGTCAGTTTAAGTTTGATTTAGATATAGTTTTGTCATATATGTATTTATAATGAAAGTTAAATATCAAATTTTAAAACAAAATTAAAATTGTTTCACTATCTCAAAATTAAGTCCAATTGAGCGCTGTCGGTTCAATTTTGTTGCTATGGAAACGACGAATTCCTTGGTTTGAAATGAATAACTGCTAAATGAATCTTGCCTTTATTTTGGAATACGCTTAAATATATGAAAGTATTTTTTATAGATGAAATTGTTTTTAAAGTAATAAAATTAAGTAACAAGCAACATAAATATGTAATATGAAAAAATGTATTTATGAAACTCTCTCATTATTTATGTTTAAATTCATTAAATACTTTTTACACGCATTCTAAAAATCAATTAACAAACAATTTTCAGATGCATTAAAATCGTTTGCTTTTGGCGAGGAAAAGTACTGTTCGCCAAATCGCGTGACGCTTTCGTCTTTTCGCGCCAAATACTCAAAAGTATTTTATTTTTTTACAGACTTTCTACTGTAATTCCGCCGCTAAATTTGACTGATCCTTTATTACATACATAAGTAGTTTAATTGGTATTTTTTTCAAAATATTCTGAGTATGCCCAGTATGGAGACCTTCCTTGTAAGCATTGTATCATGTTACTTTTATTCACCATTTAATTTATTTGCTCAATCCTTCGCCAAATCGGAAGAACATATACAGAAATCATGAACTCAGTATTTTTATGTTAGCCGGGCGCAGGTGATAAATCGCCAAACATTGTTTCCGTTATATTTTTTCGTATTTCATTAATTTCATTTAAAATATAATACTTTCACTCATTTTATATAACTTTAATTTAAAACTGAAATACTTGAAATTTATGATTCTCAATTATTTCTTAAAAAAAGAAAAAAAAAGAAAAAAGAAAAAGTAATAAATAATATCACAAACAATGACATTTAATTTCAACATCAAAGCCTTGTTAGGTGCGTTCGTAATTATATAAATACGTAGCGCCTATAGTCGTCGTTCAGTCCGTCTGTCTGTCCGTCCGTCTGTCCGCATATAACAGAGCAAAAACTACCCGACCGAATGGTCTGAAAATTTAATTATATGATTGTTGCAAAATTTTGTCGAGCCATTTCAAATTTTTTGAAAATCGGATGTATAGTTTAATTACAGGGACAGTCAAAAGTTTTTCTTTACATTACGGCCAATGGGGAAAATTATTGCAAGTGCATTTTAATGATGTTACAGCCCTCCGAATGGTCTGAAATTTTAAATATATAATTGTTGCACAATTTTATCGAGCCATTTCAAATTTTATGAAAATCGGATGTATAGTTTAATTACAGGGACAGTCAAAAGTTTTCCGTTGCATTACGGCCAATATGAAAAAATTATTGCAAGTGCATTTTAATGATGTTTTAGCCTTCCGAATGGTCTGAAATTTTAGGTATATAATTGTTGCAAAATTTTGTCAAGCTATTTCAAATTTTATGAAAATCGGATGCATAGTTTAATTACAGGGACAGTTAAAATTGTTCCGTTACATTACGAGGAATGGGGAAAAAATTATTGCAAGTACATTTTAATGATGTTACAGACTATGCACTTATGAAGTGCAAAAAAATATACATTCAGTACAATATGGGGTGCAAAAAATAATTATAAAACTAGTTATAGTACGAACGCACCTCATTTGCCACGTTTGACGAGCAATTTCCAACTTGTTTTAATTTACCACGCGAAAAATGTGTTATTCAATTTTGATGACTATTATAATACTGTTGACATGATTGAAATGGAACAATATTTGGTGATTTATCACCTGCACCCGGCTAATATTAAATTACCAAATTGGCTGCCTGGCATATAAAAAGCGAAGCGGTCAGCCCGGAACTGTTGGTGACATTCACATGACTTAGGCTATTATTATAGAGATGTATAATAAATTTTTCATTTTAAACACATTTCCAGGGATATAAAAGTCATGAAACGTTGTCATGAGGAAGTGTACAGGATTCATTCTTACTTCTATGCAAGAAAGGATTTTTAAATGAGAAAATTCATCGTGAAACAATTTAAAAATGTTATTAATAATTTTCTACTACGTACTCTCGGTATTCTGATAACACAAAATCTTTCGGGCCCAGATTTCAAATCATCGGGCTCGGGTTTCGAGAAAAGAGTCCGAACTTCATCCCTAGTGGCAAGTGGTCGGAGGTTTTGCAGTAAAAAATAATTCAAAGAAAATTTGAATTATTTTCAATTTGCCATATCCAACACTGTAACAAGTCTTACGGTACAAATCGCATTCAGATGCTACAATTTGTTAAACAATTTTAAGTAAATTTTTGAAATTAGATCCGACTTATGGGACACTATACGAGTATATATCATTTAAATACCGGGTGAGCCAGAAGTTCGTTAAAACTTTAAAAAGGGAATAAATTACGATAAAGGAGTGCAGTTTGCAAGAAAGGGCTCACAAGGGAGTCGGATTTTTTTTAGCAGAAAAAAAACAGTTAAAAAATCACATATAGAGGGCGCTGACGACCCGAAACACAATGAACAGGACAACAATGCGCTCCATTCATTTGTTCTTCCAATAACAAATGTTCAACATGACCTCCAGAACAGTCTACGACACAACCAATGAACCCTTGTTCATTGTGTTACGGGTCGTCAACGGCCTCTACATGTGATTTTTTAACTAAAGTTTTTTTTACTGCTAAAAAAAGCCGACTTCCTTGTGAGACCTTTCTTACAAACTGCACTCCTTTATCATAATTTTTTCCCTTTTTTATGATTTTTTAAAATTTTAACGGACTTTTGGCTCACCCGGTATTTAATATTTCGTTGAGCAAAAAGTTCTGGGAAATTTTTAATCTGATAGTTACCAGAATTTGTATCATATATAGGAGTACTAGTGGTATATTTATAGGAGTTCAGGAATTTAGGCTCCAAAATGCCTATTGAACAGTATGATTTGCGTGTGTTGCCCCATTATTATTATAAAAAAGGCCTAACGATTCTTAAAGCCGTCGATGAGATTAATTAGGATAAAGGTGCTGATAACGGCGACAAACTTAGCCAGCAAATCCGGAATCTGTCAGAACGGTGGCAGAAAGTCGTAGACTATGATGGTCTCTACTTTAAAGAATTGTCCTTGTTGCTTTTGTTGTTAATTTGCGCATAACAACGCAACTTTCACCAATTTCCCAGAACTTTTTGCTCAACCTAGTAAAATGTGCGGTTGATTTACTTTGAACTATTTCAGTTATTAGTATTGTGAGTTATTTAGTAATGATTTTGGTAATATAAAACGGCGCTGTCCAACGCAGCATCCTTTGAAATTTCTCTTCGCCCCTTCAAATGTTTACTATTGCGCTAGGTTTCTTTCTTTTCTTTTTTTAATAGGTAAAAATAGATTTTAAAAGATGCTATGCTGTGTATGTTTATTTGTTAATTAGAGGCAGCATAAGATTTTCGCCTCCTTTCTCTGCAAAACATTTGTAAGCTATGTATAATGCATTGGAATAATACATTATATTGGTCAGTATAACGTACAATCTTGAAAATTATCTTGGATGTTCTAGCTTCAAAATTTCCACCCAAAAAATATTTGGTAAAATTTCAGAAATTAAGCCCTTGAGACCAATAGCAGTTGCATGCAATATTACAGATTTCAGCGACATCTTGCATTTTTTGTATAGTTGTTGCTACCGAACTGAAGAATGTAAAACTGATGATATGTCAACAATATCCTAGTGATATTAAAAAATTTTCACAATCTAAGTATGATACATGATTTCTCTTTCGTATTTCATGATTACATGAATAACAACAATGCTGTAGATGTAAAGAAAAATAACCCGCAGGATATACGCTATTGTCAGTGGCGTAGTCAAAATATTCACATTAATGAGGATTGGAGAGCTGCATGTGCAGTGGACCACTGTCTCTTGTCTCCAGGAATATGGAAATTAGCAACCGTTTGTCATATTTCCCATTTATAAATTTAATCTCTCTGAATTCATTATTGCAATTGTAACACAAATTGCATATTTTGAAAAACATTCATTTCATTCTAAAATTTTAAAAATGATCAATTTAGTTTACTTATTGTAAATAATATGCAGTCATTCGCAAATAACATTTTAGGATATCACGAAATATTTTAAATTCTTTTACCGCTGGATACCCAATAAAATGTTAAACCGTAAATGCCATTTGCATATTTTATTGGATAATCTTACGCTTCAAGCAGGTTCCTTTTATCGTTTGTTTTTGCATTATTTAATTCCAAATGCTAATATATTGTGGGAAATTTTAATACTTAATGAAAGACCACTTGTTATCACAGAAGTTTGAATATTTAAATGGAAATAAGGAATTTTTATGTCAGCTAAAAATAAAATAACTTTCCTAATATAGATGCACTTTGGGAGAAATAAATTCATTGAACTTGTGTTCCTAGTGTGATGGGCAGAAATATTTGGGGAATGCAATCGCATTATGAATCAGTTTGTTGGAAAGTGGCACATAATCATTGTAATTAGCTTTTTAGGTAAATTTTGTGCGATTAGTTCACGAACGTAACATAGGCTTGAAACGTTAAGATACCTTTTCAGTAAGAAATAATTGATCTTTTTTACTGAAGAATAATTATGAGATATAATTTGAATTATTGTAATACAAAAATTACAGTAATGCAGCTATGCTTTCACATGCATATAAAACGTTTGTAAATTAATGTGAAAAAAAAAACTGTACAGATGTAGACAAGCTTAATTCTGCATCACCCTTACTAATTCTGCATTCCCATACTAATTTTTCTGCATATAATCATATAAAAAAGATATAGGTACCAACTGACTGGACAAAATATGTACTAATTAATGTTATGCATAAATTATCTCTCGGGTGCCGTATACATATTAAAAATTGAACGAACTTTAAATTTTTAAAATAGTAACTCCCAATTTTGGCGATTCATTTGAGTTCCTTAGATAAAATCATCCTGGAAAACTACATACTTTATGCATTTTTCTTATATGTTTATAGTGTTAGAAGAAGTTAAAATTTGAGGATGCTAATGTTAAATCCACATGAAAGATTTTAATTTATATCTTCCCTAAAAATCCTCCAACTGAAGCGTTTGTTTTTTAATGCGATACAATGAATGAACCCAAATATATTCCAAGCATTTTTTTGATTCAAATACATATTCTTATTTATGAAAATTATTCATAAATTCATATTCAGAAAATTTATAAATTATGACCCACATCAGCTTTTTCATAAAAAGAATCAGGGTCATTGAAAACATGGCTAATTAAATTTGCAGCTGATTCCTATGATTATTTTTCAAAATATAGAAAGATTTTACTTTTCAAATGCCCAAGTCTAAAGGCATAGTCTTTCGTTATCGTTTGCTTTCACAGAAGATAAAATCTTAATAAGTAACCAAAAAAATTCTACGGAATTTTCTTTTACTTACAGTTAGATTATATCTCTGGTATTTTTTTTTAAAGAGCTTAATTATATATTTTTTAATTTATGAATAAACGCCTGCAGAGTTCCAGAACAAAATTCAAGGAGGGGCAGGATTTTGAAACAGACGTGTCTGTTGTTCACTAACAAGGCCCCGTTCTATAGGCCGAATGCAAAGATGAAATAAACTAAATTGAGAAATTTTTCAATAAATGAAAGTTAAAATTCTAGTGTTCAATTCACTTTGAGTTAAATAATTAAAATTCATATAAAAAGCACAAATAAATGTACCCAGATTACTTGCAGGTGCCCACATATAATATAAAATTATTTAAAATACATTAAAAATATATTAAAATACATTAAAAGCCATTAAAAAAATAATAATAAATAAAAAACCTTTTCAGCCATTACACAGCCGTCATCAGTGGGGATTTAGTAAATCATTATAAGAGAATCAATTGAAATAATTGCTAATAAAGATATACACTGACCTCCAAAAGTTAAGGTACAAGGACTGGATGCTTTCGATTGTACACGGCTTGTCGAATATCTACGAACAATTTTGGCGAATTGTTCTAGAACTTCTAGGGTCTAAAGAACATGTTTGATTTCATATTTCTCGGTGAAGATTTAGTCGGAAGGAGAATTGGGGGGCTAATAATAACTTTAATAATAAAATAATATTTACGATCACCTATATAATGGAAAATTCTGAAAACGGTTTGTCACTGTGTTAAGTGACTATTTGTATCCTGTTCAACGTTTATGTGCGTTTGTGTAAACTTAGTACTCATATTCGTGAAGATGTTATTGTGCCTGTAAAAAATCCAAAAGTTTTTTGTTTATAGTATACAGAGTTTTCAACTGAATTTAACACAACTTTCCGAAAACTTGACAAAGAACAGTAGCAACAGCATACTGCAATTAAAGCATGAATATATTGAATATTTGATGAGATATGGGCATTTTTATGAAATAATTTTTAACTGCGCATGCGTGGAAGATTTCAAAATTTTTATTTCATAATTTGGTAGTCAGCTATTCTGGGAAACTTCTATAAAAAGTCCAGTCAAATATTGTGAAAACTCAAAAAGATATAGTGAGCTGATTGAAAAGTTGTGGAAAATCCCTTACAATAAAGCTATTTTTAGAAAGCAACTCAATGTATCGTCCCTATCTTTGTGAATTTTAGCGATATTTGACTGGACTTTTTATATAAGTTGCCCTATATAGCTGGCTACCAAATTATAAAATAAAAATTTTAGAATCTTCCACGCATGCGCAGTTAAAAATTATTTCATACAAACGCCCATATCTCATCAAATATTCAATATATTCATGTTTTAATTGCAGTATACTATTGCTGCTGTTCTTTGTCAGATTTCCGGAAAGTTGAGTTAAATTCGGTTGAAAATTCTGTATGCTATAAACAAAAAACCTTTGAATTTTTCACTGACACAATAACATCTTCACGAATATGAGTGCTATGCTTACACAAATGCACATAAACGTTGAACAGGGCCCAAATAGTCATTTACCACAGTGACAAACCATTTCCAGCCTTTTCTGTTACATAGGTGATCGCAAATATTATTTTATTATTAAATTTCTTATTAGCCTCCTAATTGTACCCCCCGATAAATCTTCACCGAGAAATATGAAATCAAACATGTTCTTTACATCCCAGAAGTTCAAGAACAATTCGCCAATAATTTTGGTAGCTATTCGACAAAACGTGTGCAATCGAAAGCATCCAGTCCCTGTACCTTAACTTTTGGAGGCCAGGCCAGTATAGCTTGTAACGATGCACTATCATACTATATCCATGGAGCATGGAAAGATTTGCTGCATAATAGATGAAAGCTTGTTTTTTTTTAATTTGAATATCTTTAAAATTACCTTAACATACGTAGTACCCCTTCCATAAATTCTTGGTAGTATTAATTTTTAAAGAAGTAGTATGAAAAAGACTACTAGATCGTCTAGATATATTATTACGAAATTTTTATTTATCGGATGTAATCATTAGATGTAATTCATATTCTTTCACCGTTTCGTCATTCGATCATTCAGTTACTTTATTCAGATAATAAAACTGGATTAATATCCATGTTAATCTAAGTAGGGAGCTAGTGAACTACAGATACTTCCGAAAACATTTTATTCGGCACCGGCAAGTTTTCTGTTTGAAAGAATCGACGGGAAATTTTAAGGTCAAGAATTATGCCGATAGAAAATAATGCAAATAGCCTTTTTCCTTTCTGTTTAACATTCAGTCATAATCTTACATTTATCTGCATTTCACAGATCTGTGGCCTAGAGAAAAACGCAGAAACAAGTTTGACAACATTCAAGAATTGTTCTTAAGGTCCAGAAATGCCAAAGAAAATTTCTGGCAAAAGGTCAGGCGACATGCGAAGGACTTCACTTGGTGACGTAACGGTCAGAAGAATGAGATCAGATCAGACTCTTGTGGTGGTCCGTAGAAGAAAATATTACCTGTGGTAATCCTCTGACGCATCTGGCGGGGCCTTTCCTTTTGGGAACTGGTTTGTTTTGCAAAACGGGATCTGAGGTTTATGTCATTTTCATAATTTGATTCTATATATCTCCTAACAGGATCCACGTGTCTGAAGGATCAAAGGATAAGTGAAAGAGAAGAAAGTGATTGTACTCGTTCTGTTTACTCAGTTTACCTTCCGATGACGTATATAGTTGAAAGAGGAATCTTTTTATAGTCATGAGCGCCCGCTGAATAAAATCCAGGGGGAAAAATTTTTGGAATAGTCTTTTTTCAGTAGATAGATAAACTAGAATAAATAGTGTTTTTGAATGTAATTCTTTTTTTTTTTTTTTATGGAAAATATAAACATGAAATAAACTAAATTAAAAGTATTTTTTGTCAGAATAGCACATGTAGAAAATAATAATAATAATAATAATAATAATAATAATAATAATAATAATAATAAATAATAAATAAATATAAGTAAATAAATAAAAATAAACATATGAGGATGTGAATTTCAAAACTCGCCTTATCCAAAACGTAAAAAAATCGGGTTTTCTCTATCAGTCTATTCTATTAGTAAGCCTGTGCCGAAAAAATACTGCAATCTGCAAAAAAAGTAGTTTTATCCTGTATTTATGACATTGTAAGATCTTGGTTTATAATGAAAATCAATGGACGCAGTTAGAGGTTTTTTGCGATTTCCCACAATTTGATTTTATGTTTAAGGCGAGTATTGATACTCACGTCCTCACATCAACGTAAAAAAAAAAAAAAAAAAAAAAAAAAAGAAAAAAAAAAGAAATATAATAAATGACACATATAAAAAAATCCAAAATGTTTTTTTCATCAGGGAAAAGTGACCTCCTGAATTTTTAATACATGGACGCAAAAAGAAAAGAGGTATTAAAAATTGTTTTCTACGAGAAATTCAGGATCAGAAGGCAAAAAAAAAAAAAAAAAAAAAAAAAAAAAAAAAAAAAAGAAAAAAAAAAAAGAAACGTAATTTAATAGATTACAACGATCATTTGGATTTTTTTTTTTTTTTTTTTTTTTTTTTTATTTAATATTTACTTAGTTTTAATTTTGGGGCATTTCGACAAGAGAAGCCGAGAAAGATAAGAGGTTAAAAATCGAAAGCAGTTCCACCTAATCATCCACAGATCGCGTCAAATCACCTTCGTAACAAAATTTAACCGAAATATCTAAATTTCGTCCTCCAAATTCCGTCGCATCCTCTTCAACAACAGATCGTAAAGATCAAACTTCAGACGACCAAAACCTTCATCGATAAACTCTCCAAGTCCCGTTTCGAGAAGAAAAACAGTTTATAAATTGCGACAAATTACCTACGTTGAGTTCAATTTTCCCCGGATAGAATCGACCTATTGTAAAACGCCGTGGCTAGTGGAGCCCGTAGAGACATGGCCTTTTACTATAAATCGATTAAACATTAGATTGTTTCCTTTTTCGCGTTCATCTTTTATTCTGTAATCGATTTTCATGGGCTACATAAATCACTTGAAGACCTCGATTTTCATGGCCTATATAATGAGTTGAAGACCTCAATTTGTGCTTTGCAAGACGATTTTCATTTCGGCGTCGCTCTTTGGCTTTGGATTTTTCCATATCTGATAATTTGCGACAACCCATTTTGTAACTTTTTCAATTTTTAACGATTTTATGCCTTTCTATTACCTATTCAAATAAAAATTCTTCTAAAAGTAAAGAACATCGTTGAATTTCGTTAAAAAAAATAAAATGCGAGCATCATTTGGCCCCATTCTCGACCGAAAACAACCATTTACAAATGGTTTAAAAAAAAAAAAAAAAATTCTTAGTACTTTTTCTCTTAAGTGTCTAATCATTTAAAATCCTTTTAAAGAAGAATACATTTCATTCTTTCTTTTATCTTCAAAATATTGAGAGAAAAGAAAATTTGGCTACTTAAATTTCAATATTCAGGAAAGGGCAGTTGCCCTCACCCCCACCTCTTGCGGGCGGCCATGTTCATAGTACACTATCATGTCAATTAATTGTGCTGGTTTCAGGGCCGATTTTCACAACATGACTCACACTCGTGGACGTAATCTGGCGAGAGCAAGGGGGCGGCATATGCCATACCATTTTTTAAGAACAGGTACAAGAGTTATGTTTTTAGTTTTTACCCATCCAGTTTTTTTTTTTAATTTATTTTATTTTTTTTAACAGTTAAAGCCACGAATTGTATCGGAGTTTTCTTTCTGGCTTTCTTTTTATTATTTAACCATTGTACCACGTGCGAAACGGAATACATGTTGGATCATGGTTTGGAAATACGAGATACCAATTTTTTAGAATATCTTTACAAAAGTAGTTCAAAAATTATTTAAAAGTTGTCATATCTTACAGATGGCTAGAGTCAAGTATTAACCATGCATGGGTTAACAATTTTTATAACAAGATAAGGAGTTTAATATAAGCAGCTTATGAGTCTTCTCCACAGAGTTTATAAGGATTATATTTCATGTTATTAAATGATGCACACATGGGCGTTCACAGGATTTTCCGTGCGTGAGGGGGGAGGGGGGGGGGATTTGAATTTATGTAGATTCGCCTAGCATAGGTGCCGGCAAAGGGGCGGAAGGAAGGGCTATTGCCCTACCTGGATTTTGAAATTTAAAGAACTAATTTTTTTCCCAAAAGGGTTTCAGAATAATTAAACATTAAGTGAAAGAGAAACTAAGAATTTTTCGACAGGGGTTACCCTAATGCCCCCCCCCCCTCCCACACACACCCTTGGAAAACAATTTCTGATTCTGTTTCACTTTTTAATTTCATGTGTTTAAAAAAAGTAACGGGGTTCAGAAGGGCAAGGTGCTCCCGACGAAAAATAATGAGCCCTTTCAATTCTCTGTTTTGAAAAATGTTGGTAGAAATTTATTTTTGAATATTTAATATTTTTTAGTTCTTAAATTTTTGTATTCCTTTTTATGTTAGTATGTTTAAAAATTATCTTTCATGGGAAGTCCTGTCAAAAAATACTTAGTTCAGTGTATTTCAGGTCAATATACCGTATTTTTTAAAAAGCGGTCTAGGTGTTGACCACAAGCACATCTGTTGCAAATCTTGCTCTTCCCTAGATTTCTTTCTGCCGTCTCTCATATCTCAAGCTATTACTATTTTGAAAGATTTAGAGGGATGGCCCGCCCTTGCATCTCCCTAAGACTCCTATAATTGGAGTTCTACATCTCCCCATGCGTACATCATGTTACACAGTTCTGGGCTATGAAAGTAAATAGATTTACAGATTCTGTCACAAATCCCCCCCCCCCCTTCCACCACTACCGAAATACTTTAAATATAAGTAGTTTTGATTATTCATATTTGAATATAACTTTGAACGTTGGATTTTTTTTTTTTTTTTTTTACTTTTTCATCTCAACATTTTTCATCCACACAAAGACATTTATTTCAACAGATGTTGCAATGCAGATGGTCTCATGAGGAGATGAAAGGATTATGTTGATATGTTTAAAAATTGTCTTTCACGGGAAGTCCTGTCAAAAAATTCTTAGTTCAGTTTATTTCAGGTTTATATACTGCATTTTTTAAAAAGCGATCTTGGTTGTTGATCAGAAGCACATCTGTTGCGAATCTTGCCCATCCCTAGATTTCTTTCAGCCGTATCTCATGTTTCAAGTTATTACTATTTTGAAAGATTTAGAGGGATGGCCCGCCCTTGCATCTCCCCAAGACTCCTATAATTGGAGTTCTACATCTCCCCATGCGTACATCATGTTACACAGTTCTGGGCTATAAAAGTAAATAGATTTACAGATTCTGTCACAAATCCCCCCCCCCTTCCACCACTACCGAAATACTTTAAATATAAGTAGTTTTGATTATTCATATTGGAATATAACTTTGAACGTTGGAAAAGTTTTTTTTTTACTTTTTCATCTCAACATTTTTCATACACACAAAGATTTATTTCAACAGACGTTGCAATGCAGGTGGTCTCATGAGGAGATGAAAGGATTATGTTGATATGTTTAAAAATTGTCTTTCACGGGAAGTCCTGTCAAAAAATTCTTAGTTCAGTTTATTTCAGGTTTATATACTGCATTTTTTAAAAAGCGATCTTGGTTGTTGATCAGAAGCACATCCGTTGCAAATCTTGCCCATCCCTAGATTTCTTTCTGCCGTCGCTCATATCTATTTCAAGTTATTACTATTTTCAAAGATTTAGGGGGATACCCCGCCCTTGCATCACCCCATGCGTACGCCATGGTTACACAGTCCTGGGTTTCAAAAGCAAACACAACTGTAAATTCTGTCACAAATCCCCTTCTGCCCACCCAAGACATACACACACATACCACCACCGAAATACTTTCAATATGGGTAGTTTTGAAGTTTTGATCATTCATATTTGAATATAACTTTGAACGTTGGAAAAGTTTTATTTTTCTATTTTTCTATCTCATCATTTTTCATACGGAAAAACGTTTATTTCAACAGATGTTGCAATGCAGGTGGTCTCATGAGGAGATGAAAGGAGTATAAGTTCTCTGAACTTAATGAGTGACATCATAATAAAATGAATGAGCAACAAACAGAAGTAGGAAATAAAGACTATCATTTAACTTCCTTAAGACGAAATGCTTAAATATGAGACAATGTTTTGAAAGACATTAAAAAGGAACGGTGTATATACAGAAAAAAAAAAGATAATCTCTTAACTTATGAGAAATTTTAATACAATTCTTTCTGCAAATAATATTTACAGAGGCAAATTATAAATAAGATAAGTAAAATATATTTTATTTTGTTTAAAAACATTAAAAAACGGACATGAAAGCTATTGTTAAAGATTTAAATTCCTTTTAATATGGCTTCTGTCTAAATAACTTTTTGTTTTTAAATGAAGTTTTAAAGGAAGGTTTTAGTATTTATTTTAATATAAATTTTTGTTTTGAATATCCGCTCCTACAGTGAACCCAATCTGTTTTCATATAGGGTAACTCCGGGAGAGTCGCCGCATACGGGATAGATGCCGCACACCTTGTATTTTTTGTAATTATCGATAGATGGTCGTCAAACGCACAGTATAGGTGCGCAATGAGATTATTTTAACCAGTGTATAGCGTGAATCCCATTTCGATGTTTACTTGTAGAAGTACTATCACTTAATTTGACGTAAGTGCATGATTTCACTGTCTAAACTTTTAAACACGTTATGTTTAAATACTTTTCATACACTAATTACTAAATGCATGCATGATTTTGAAGTCAAAACCAAGTGTAGCGTTTGTATAGAGTACTGTGTGTATGGTTACACAATTCCCCTTAGCAATGGTTGGTAACTGTGATGGCCAACGTCTGCATTATGCAAAATGGGATACATACCGCACTGGTATTCCGGTATACATGCCGCAGTTTCTTTTGTACGGGATGATTAAGTTTATTAACTTTTCCTTTTCTTTTTGCACAGACTAACCATGTTAGGCATGTTATCACGTTTACTAAAACGAAAGGAGAAAAAGGGGAAAATAAAAAATAAGAAGGGCAAGAAAGATGCAAGTCAAGATGATAATAATGAAAAATTGGATTACGCGTAGCGCAGACGTTCTTTGCAAACACTCCAAAACAAAGGAAGCGTAATTGGCTTTGTTGCATCATGTGTTTAAATGTAGTTACATAAGGACTGTACTTTTTCGACACTTTTTCTGTAGATTGTAGTCGAAAAAACAGATCTCTTAACACATTCGGGACGTTCATAGCACCTTCATAAAGATATAATTATAAGCACCTTCATAAAGAGCTTACAAAATTTGTTTCTGGCACCAGTAAAAAAGAAAAGTAATATTTGCTTTGTTTAATTAGAGCATTTTCATGATTGTTTAAGTAAAGGTGACTTCTTTTAAAAAAGTGGTACCAACGGAATAAAATTTGTGTAAAAGCCACCGGTCCCGAAAGGGTTGAGAAATAAATTACGTAAACACAATTTTACTTTTTTTTTTCTTATCCCTTTCTAATACAATGATGTTGCGTTGTTGCTTAAATAACAATTCAAATTTAATGTAAAAAAAATAAGTCGATAATTTTAATAGTGAAAGTAGGCAACAATTATTAATTTGAATCTACTGTTTCATTGTTGTTCAATCTACGTTTCATTGTACTCACCCAGTTTCATTTTGTTATTACATGGTTAATTAAAGTCTAGATATGAATATTTTTTTTATTATTTTTATTTATAACTTCATTCTGTTCTTATTACAAGCGCGGCCTAACTACCGCACAAGTGCGGCGTCTCAGCCTGAATGTACGGGTGACGCGCCGCAGTGTAATGTTTTAGAAATTTTTTTTTAAAAATATTAATAATTGGTTTTGAATTTTTTTGTCGCAGTACATGCGTTGTATATTTAACATTAAATATCACAGCATAATTTTTTTTAATTTTATGTCCACCATGGGACTTTATACACAAATTAAAAAAAAAAAAAAATGTGCGGCATAAATCCCGGAATTACCCTACTTTCTCATACAGGTCATCTGTTTACAGACTTGGTTTACGGTGAGAGTGGATTAAACAGATTTTATGTACCCTCTAAATGGACTTGGTCTATTATGGTTATGAGCCTCTCATTACATAATCGGCGCTGAATTTCGTCGAGTTATTTCAAATTTTATGAAAATCGAATCAAAACTTAAAAGATATTAATACAAGTTTTCTTCATTCTATTAAATCCTATAATACGTAATCAATTCAATGATATCCATGATAGGTAAGTATTCTATGTTGCCATAGTGATTACGTCCTATTTAAGAATTTAAGATGGAGTCGCATTATTTCCGTATTACTCAATTTAATATATATAATCGTAATAAATTTTGTATTCATGAATTTTTGCATGAGAGTGCAACAGCTATTGCACCAAGATCTGAATATTTATAACGCACCTCATTTGCCACGTTTGACGTACAATTTTCGACTTGTTCTAAATTTTAATCGAAAAATCTTTTTTGTCACACGATTTAAATTCTCATTAAATACATTTAGTTATTTGCATACAGAATATATTTGCAAGCATTTTTCTATCTTTCTATTATGTTGAAAATATACCATAATTTGCGCCTAGTTGATTCTTATATATATATTATATATAACTTTATTAAACTAATATAAATATTAAGTGAAATGTATTAGATTTTTATCTGAACTAGAAATCATGCTCTGAAAAGTATTAATACTTTTCTTGTATGGGATTGGAGAAAAAATAAAATAGAATGTCTAAAGAAATCTCAAATTTAATAATGCACATAATTAGGTATAGATTTCGCAAGAAATACAACCTATTACATTCTCCCCTATGTTGGAATTTCTGAAAATTTTTTGCAGGTCTACTCAGATCATGATCCCTAGAAGCCAAAACCACCTCCAGTTCAAAACTTTATCTATCTATCTATATATATCTCTTTTTTATGGACACGATAACTTCCATAATTCTGCACAAATCTCTTCCAAAGTAATACGTAAAATCAAGGGGCAGAAAATCTCGGTCAAGTTCGTTAGTGGGCAAAATAGAGAGGGGTTTTGTGAAAACCGAACCCCCCCCCCCCCATAACTTTATCATTATAATACATATCAAATCAGTTTAAAGTTATTATTACTTCTAGGGAAAGGGCCAAAAATTTATGTGTCACAGACTATAAAATTAAAAATGGTATCAAGGGGCGAAAAAAAAAACAGGTTTTTAGGGAGAAAAAAATTCATAACTTTGTCAACTCTTATGATAGCAAATTCACTTAAACTTATTATAAATCTTCTTTATACTGCCACACAACTTTTATATTGACAAGTTTTTGGTAGGATCAACTCTTAACGAAAAAAAAAAAAAAAAAAAAAAAAAAAAAAAAATAGAAACGGAAAAAAAGGGAGAGTTGAAGAAGAAACAAATCCATAACTTCGTCAATTCACAAGATATCAAATCCGCTTAAATTTATTATAAATTGTCTAAATATTATCTACAACTTTTATATTGAGAATTTTTTGATAGAACCAATTCTTACAGCAAAAACCAATTAAACAAAAATAAGGGTTGAAGAAAAAAGTATTGTGTTAACATCATTCTGATAAACCCAGCTCTTTCAGAAAAATGAAATTAAAAACTCGCCAAAAGCGGCCAGACAAAATTGTTAAACTGGGTTTATCGCTTATCTTGGTTTAGTTTTTGTTGGTAAAATTAGTACTTAACTTCGAAATCTATCTTCGCCTGCAGGCCGATCCGGCAGGGATTTTTTTTATTCAACTCCAGTCGAATTTAACTATATACTGCAGTTTAAATTATCATTTTAACATAAAATATGTTTGCTTAAAGGTTATTTTCTGCGATGAATAGACAAAACAAAGACATAATTTTAGATGCAGCGAAAAGTTAATAATGAACTGAATAATTTATAACGAATGGCTTGTCAAAGAGATAATTTAAATCATAAATATGTAAAGGTGATATGAGACAATAAGGAAAGAAAGTTGACTAACCTACATTTTTCTCGCATTTCGCTGTTTATTGAGAATAAATAGATCCCATTTTGTGATACCGATGTCCAGAGTGTGCTGTTATCTTGTTCAATAGTTAATTATATGTAATTGCTAGTTTAAGGATATAGTTCCAATTGCAAAAATGCTCCAAATGTTTTTCTTCATCATATCAAAGTAGTTATTTTAGTAAGAGTTGGGAAATTAAAATTTTTATACGGCCCCAGCTCCAAAAAGTTATATTTAGAAAAACGCTCTCTAATACTCTAACAAATAAAACAATAAAATTTCAAGCTTGTATGAACCAAAACTTACCAAGTAATGATGCCTTGAATTTTATGAATTTTCAGCGTTTAAAGCGCAGCTAACGAAAAAGACAGGTCGTGGCACTCCTAACTTTCAGCAGCCTATTTTTTTTTACATCGCAGTTAGACAATTGGTAGAAACCAGCCTATCTCGATCACGTGATAGCCGTGAGGAGTGGAAGTATCACGGCTTACATGTTTCGTTGGCTACGCGTTTTCTGGCACTAAAGCGTATTTCGGTTTTTAGTTCTAGAACTCTGTAAGCTCATAAAAATCAAAATATCATAACTCAGTAAAATTTTTTGTTTTAAAGGAGTGGGATTTTTTCTATGTTGTAATACGTGCTAGAGAATCGAGATTGTTTTTCTAAATATGACGTATACTAACCAAGGATCATATAAAATAAAAATTTCGTAACTGTTTAAAGATATAATTGTTTTTAAGTGAATCAGTTTTGATATAAATAATGAAGAACACCATTTGAAACATGTTGATTCTGAAACTATACCTCTAAAGCTAATAGTTTAGGATTTATCTATTGAAAAATGATATGGGGGAGCATTCTAATATAATGTTAACAGTTTCGCGGAAAGGAACTGTTAAAAATGTAAATGCAGTAAAACCTGGGAGAAAGAAACCGGTTTATAACGAAATACTGTCTTCAACGAAAAACTCCATGGTCCAGTTTGTCCAGATGAAAATAATACACACCTAAAACAGATTTTTTTTTTTTTTTCTCCCTGGCGCATCGCGTTTCCAAAAATATTGGCAAAATATCCAAGAGCGAAAATATTTGGAAGTTCATTTTGTTATTGCTGTATAAATTTTTTTTTTTTTCGTATTAAAAGGTAACTTTAGTGCAACAATGCTTTAAATTTTAGAATTCACTAAACTTCATAATTTAGATAATAGAAGTTGCAACTTTAAACACAGTACATCGATTGAAAAAGAAATTATTATACCAAACTTTGTTTTACAAGTTATTGAGTTATACAATATCAAGTTGATGCAATTCTAGACATAAATTTCATCGTTCAGAAACGAAAGTTACACCTAAAAATGATGTCGTCTACTATAATTGAAAACCAAAGAGCGACACTGATTCTCAAAGAAAAAATAATCCCTCTAAGAGCACCACTATTCAAATTTAAATAGATAGTTATTCTAATTCAGCTTTAATTTTGTAAATAACTTATTTAATAAATTAACTAATAATATGGTACACATGTGTACTAGAGATGATGACTGGCTAAATTCGAATCCCTGAGCCCAAGCTCGAGTACGCTTCGGACTCGATCTTTATACCAGTTTTCGGGCTCGGGCTCAAAGATTAATTTTTATTTATTCACAAATTGAAAAAATAAAAAAAATAACTTGCTGCTTGGTCCTTGGCTGCTTGGTGCTTTGGCTGCTTGGGCTTTGCTGCTTGGCTTACAAGGTCCAAGTTTCTTGAAGGTTTTATAATTCTTTAAAAATTAATTTGAAAGAAAATTGAATTGTTACTGATAAGATATAAGGAGAAATGTTCTGCCTGATTCTGAAGCTTTTTCACGATCAATATATAAGGAAAGGGCAGTTGACGTCACTGTTGGTCGAATTACTGTTGATAAGCAAGAAAAACCTGTCCATTCCTTATGACTCCTACTGTACATTTGAGCTCGGGAAATTTGATTGGCCTATGTTTAACAGGTCTATGATACGATTGGTCTACGTTGCCAAGACGATTCCTGCAATGATCGCTATGACAAAAATGTAGTGGTAGATTGGTTGACGGAAGTGCTTATTTATAAACATGCCCTTTCTTTATAGACCGGGAGGCGTCAGTACCGACAATCACGTCATCGAGTTCACGGCTGGAATTCCAGAATTAGTTAAAACTCGATTCGCATATTAAAAAGCAATTGGTTTGCCAAAGTCATATTTTGGTGGAAAACGTCTGAAAACCCGATTTTAGCGGTTGACTCGTAGGTTTACCATTGTGTTTTCCTGCTCCTAGTCCTCAGTGTTTTCATACCTTTGGGTGCAGGAAAACACAATGGTAAACGAACCAGTCAACCGCTAAAAACGGGTTTTCAGGTGTTTTCCACCAAGATATGACTTGGCAGACCGATTGCGTTTTAATATGCGAATCGAGTTTTAACTAATTCTGGAATTTCAGCCGTGAACTCGATGATGTGATTGTCCGTGCTTCCGCCTCCCGGTGTATTAGTAACATAAAGAAACCGCAGGATATCCCTTCTCTATCTTCGCTGTCTGTTTGAAATCCTTTTCCAGAATTACTAGAAAACAGAACTGATGTGTATTTCTGCCATAGTTGTTCAATGATATTTTAAAAGAATAAGAATTGTGATTTTTGCAGATTTCTACCAGTGGTATAAACAACAAATGTGATAATTTAAAGATAATTTCAAGGGCATGAAAATCACGAAACGTTGTAATGGGGGAATATTTAAGATAAATACTTATTTCTAGGTAAGAGGATAATTTTGAATGATAAATCTAATCTCGAAACAATTTCCAAAATCTTTTTAACAATTTTCTATTGTGTACTTTCATGTATTGGGCTCGAGTTCTGATGACACAGAATTTTTCGGACTCGGATTTCAAATCGTCGGCTGAGGCTCAAAAGAAAAAAAAAAGGCCCAAACTATTTCTAGTGTGTACCGCTTATGGTAGTCAAATACGACTATTATTCTATTATTTACTTGCATAGAATTAGTGGCAGCGAAAACAATAAAAAGAACAGTCGCCTAGAGCAATCTTGTACAAATCAGTGTAAAAGGGTTTTTTTTTTTTTTTTCATATTTTGTAATACATTGTTAATATACTTTTAAAATAATAAAATTATTAATGAACATATTTTTGTTTATTTGTTATTTTATGTACATTTTTAATGGTTTACAGAAAAATGGAAAATTTTTAAATGCAATTTTTTCTAAAAATCAATTTCTACTAGTCGAAAATGTATGTTTACACCTTCTTAAGAAATTCCTTTAAATAAGGATAAAATTTATATTAGTAACAATTAGACTCGGGCTATTAGACAATAACTGGTTGGGTTGTACCCGACCCAAACCTGGAAATTCTGCTTAAAGTCAACCCGAAATCCGAACAGAAACCGAAAAAAAAATTGTCAAACCGAAACCCAATTAGAGCCCTGTATCAGGTCGGGTTACCCGCTTTTACCCGACCCGACCATATTTTTCCGTTGCGGGTTGCTTTGATTTCTACTAATTTTGCTGCGCGTCGGATTGACTTTTATTGTTTCGGGTTCGGGTCTATTTCGGGTTGGGTTTTGACTTTTGCGGGTCGGGTTCGAGTTGACTCGATTTTTCAAAAGAATATCAAAAATATTTTTTCACGTTAAAATTTATGTACAATAATACTTCCATAACGGACATACGCCTCTATTTAGCGAACACTTTTCATTTTGCAACACGCTTTTATATTTGTACGCTTTTACTTTTGAATAGTGGACACATCACAATCTACACACACGTAATTATATGTATGTGTGCATAAACTATCACAAATATGATATATGGATTTTTGTGTGTATCAAATACGAAATGTTGGTAATATTTTTCATATTCCGAGAGAAGAAAAAATAGTTCTTAACTATACCGCACAAAAAGAATAATCTATGATAACTTTTCTTACATACATTTTATTTCTCAAGACTTAAATTGAATATATACTCATTCATATTCACATACGTTACTTATTTTCATATGGAACATAGTTGTGAAAGTTGTGATAGTAGAAACTTTTTGTGAATAACCCGACTTGCAAAAAACCTCAATCTGACCCATAATAATTATTCTAGGATGAAAACCAACCACAAAAAGATAATTAGAGTCACCCCGACCCGAAAAAAGAAAATTAGGGATAACGCGACCCGATGCAGGACTCTATTCAATGATCCCGAGGTGTCCGCTATTCAGAGGATTACTATATTAAAGAATATAGATATGTTCAATTTTCTATATAAAAGATAAAATTGATATTAGAGACATAATTGTATATAACTTTCCATGATTGCATTAAAACATGATTTACTTTCGTTTAATTTCAAGTTTGTGTCGAGTTGCGGGTTGAAGAATTTCGGCTTCGGAACGGGTTGCGGGTCACCGAAAATTATTTTTTCAGTTTCGGGTTGTGTTGCGGTTTGCTGAATTTGTTTTTGTTGAGTTCGGGCCAATTTGCGGGTTGGTTTTAAATGGAATTTTCGAGTTCGAGTTGGGTAACCCGACCTGCTCAGGACTCAAAACTCAAACCGAAATCGAAAAAAAAAAAAAATCAATCTATATTTTAATACAATTATGGAAATGTAGTGTGCAATTATGTCTCTAATGTGAATTTTATCTTTTTTTTTTTTTTTTTTTTTTTTTTTTTTTTTTTTTTTTTTGTATTAAAATGATATACACTTATTAATATTCAAATGTATAATTTTTTTTTTTTCAATTGACAAATATTCAAGGCTTTCTTTGAAAAAATAGCTCAACCGAAACCTTAAATATTTAAAGTCAAGCCGACGCGAACCTTAAATATTTGAAGTCAAACCTACCCGACCCACGGTGGACCCGGGTAAAGTCGGGTTACTCTACCCAGTGCAGAACTCTGTAGCCATCTGTTTGAAACTGTCAATATATTCTAACTGATAACAAGAACATTACGGATTAATTCGCATTTTTAAACTATTACCAAATGCAAAATCTCAAATTTTCCGGGAATGAGGGGGGAGGGGGCGGATTTTCATGAGGGAAATACAGGTTAGATTTCCTTTACCCCTTCGGGACGAGCACCTTTTACAGAATTTTTAATATTTTATCACCGGTTTTTCAAAACAGAAATTTTTCCCCAATTGAATCGGGAAAATGCTCTGATTAAATAAGGCAAAATTTACAATAAAAATTTACTGGTGAGAATAACCATGGATTCTGGGCACCTTACGCGGCACGTATATCGGTCGCTCGTCCTCAAGGGGTTAGAAAGATCTCCCACTGAGGGCATCTCCTACTCCCTACGCCAGGGATGGCGAACCTGTTAACTTACGCGTGCCAAAAATTCATAAACAATATCAATCGAAATTGTTACGTGCCAGACTTTTCCATAAAGAGCTATTGCAGCATATGTTGCTTAAACGAAACACTGGTTAATTGAATCAGTCGCTTTCATGTATTAAATAATCAAAATTCAATTTTCCTTTATGTTTGAATCAGCCAAAATTATAAATTTGGATTTCGAAGTTTTTTTTTTTTTTTTTTTTTTTTTTTTTTTTTTTTTTTTTTTTTAGTGGCACGCACTGTAATAATATAGGGAAATATGGGAAATATTATTTTAGTAATTTTTAGCATAGTTATTGAAGCATCTAAATTAAAATGATTCAAGTTTCATAAAAAAATGTATGAATAACTTAATAATTAGACTTTTGCTGCTATTAGTATGAAAGTGAATACCTCATAGCTGGCTAATATTGTGTTATTTTTAGTGAAATACACGGCAAAATTGGGTACACTTGTGGTACACTTGTTATTTTGCTGTAGGGAGTAGGTAGAGGGAAAAAAATATAACTTGTTAATTCCGGCAAAAAATAATTTCATTATTTGTGATACTCATAATCTGCATGCAATGTTTTATGTAATATAATACCAAAATAAATAAATAAATAAACTTTATTCATTATATTTTCAAATTTAAATTTTTAGCGTGCCAGAGAAATTGTTGTACGTGCCAGCTTTGGCACGCATGATCAAAATGGTTCGCCATTCCTGCCCTATGCTTACATCTCTCGCCCAAATATTCGGCTGTAAAAACACCATCCAATATGCAAAATATAAATAACTGCATACCACTTTCTTACGTTGCTACACATCTGCGTCATTTCAAAAATATTTTTCGTTTCGTTAAAATAGGAAAAACCAACTATCAGACAGAGTTCAAGAATCATTAGACGTTATTCAGAAATTACTCTCACATACTTTTTTTTTTTTTTTTTGTAAAAACCACTTGTGCGGTAAGTTCGACGCACCCAATCGTTGGAGGCGGTATTTTATAAATTCAAACTAAATAACGAAAAGAAGATTTTTTTTTTCTTTTGCCAGATGGTAATCATAATATAACATTTGTAAGAAAAGAAGTAAAAATGAATAAGAGAGTTCTTTGATAACCTTTTGAATGGATTTTACTTCAGAAGGCCTTTTTCATTTAAAATATATAAAGAGAAAACCTTTTCTCATTCTTACTTCCGCGATACAAACGAATATGCGAATTTAAATACGGTATTGTTTCATTAAAAAAAAATGCATATTGCAATATCATCATATACTTATTTTTCCAGGTTTAATTATAGTAATAAACGTTATTTCTAACATTCGTTGCAAAATGCTGCAAATTAAAATATGGTATTCGATTTTAAAAATACTTTTCCATGTCTTTTTTTTTCATTTTCACGTTTCTTTAAAATTTGAAATATTATCTTTCAATATCCGGTATGAAATGAATGGAAATCAAAAGCGATATTCTGCTTTTGTATTATAAATCGCTTTTTCTGTTTCGATTTTTACTAAAATATATTATTACTTTTAATTATTTTTCTTTTTAAAAAAGGTAGTTACTCTGTTCGACCGGTATAATTATTGTTAAATATGTTTAAACAGCAATTTCATATAGGTGTAACGATTTTATCCTCAGGATACTGTAACAAAGCTTTACCTTTATTAACCTTTAACTGATGTTACCGGTCTCACAGACCGGAGCTTTTTTCAATTTTCATAGTTTAACTTACAAATTTCAGTTTATCTACAAACACTACTGAAATTTTGTTTCGTTTGGAACATTAGTACTAACACTAGAGACTTTTGAATAGGTGAATATTAATTATAACACTCCTGAACAAAAAGTTTAATACAAGAACAACATCCTATGAGTTAATCGTGGCTTTTATTCATCTTTCGATGGAGCGGTCTCACATACTGCTTCATACTAGTTATGTGACAATTTCTGTGACATCAGTTAAAGGTTAAAGTAAAAAAAAGTCTCAATAAACAATTTAGAAAATGCATAACACGCATTTGAAAACCCAATTTCTGCACTTACCATCAATAGTTGGAAACATTTTCGAATTTTTTTGTGCAGACCTGTATATGATCTCTGGATTAATATGTATACTTACATATAGTATGTTTAAAGTTAATTCAATTGAACGCATAACGCAACTGAAAATTCCCATTCAGCAGTTTCTCGTCAACAAACGGAAATGTACAGTCGTGGAAAAAAAAAAGTAAACATCCCTCCTAACTCCTCAACAAATTATCGTAGAAGAAAGTTACTGATACCGAACGATTGGAAATAAAGTCTACTTTTAAATGATGTATATAAAATTTGCTTAGGGGGCCATCTACATATTAAAACGAACCATAACTTTGTTTTTTCCAATAGCAATACACAATTCTGATAGCATAAATGAACTCTACACCCTTCAATTAGTCTAAAAATTTTTTTTATGCAATTCGTACCATAAGTTTCCGAGAAATTAAATATTTTAAAACGAGCGTATTTTAAGGGATGTATCCAAATTGAAGTTCGGTACTCGATTGTTTACCGAGAGAGCCGCCTTCTTGATCAAGGCATCACTCAAGCAGTCAATGAAGCCTGTTAGATAACAGAACAGCAGAAGAATTTCAATATCTACTCACTTCTATCATAGACGGCCCCTTAAACCATCATTTTGCCGTTTTTTAAGCATAATTTGAAAACTACTTGGAAGAAAAATGTGAAATTTTGGATTTTCATAAAGCAGGACTTAATAAATCTAAATCCATCAAAAAAATTGTAGGTTGCAATTCATAATTTTTTCGAATATTAATTTCATAATTCATAATTCATGTCATAAAATTATAAAAATTGCAAATTCAGCGTATTTATGTTTGGACACATTAGTATTATTGCTACACAAAAAATTAGCACATTAGGAGCATAATTTCAGGAGATATAAATAAAAATATGAAAATTTAATTTAACATTAGAAGCACTAAATTTTGAATGTTTATAATTCAAAAACTTATCATTCAAATGATTTGAAATTTGGTGTCTAGGCATAGTTTGAACCGAAGATTTGAAATATCTCGTTAAAATTGGGTATTGCCATTGAAAAAAATGAAGTTTGGGTTCGTTTTAATATGTAGATGGCCCCCTAAGCAAATTTTATATACATCATTCACTGTAAAACATTTGTGTAACGTTACTCAATACAATTGGTGGCAGCCTTGCTGCCTCCAATTTTATGGAGTACTTTAACCGATATAACCGGTGTTACGTTACACTAATGTGTAACATTACACCAGTTATATCAGTTTAAATTACACCATTATATAAGTGAAAAAAATTACTCTATAAAATTGGAGGCAGCATGCTGCCGCCAATTTTATGGAGTAACGTTACATAAATTTTTTACAGTGTTTAAAAGTATACTTTATTTCCAATCGTTCGGTACCAGTAACTTCAGTCTACGATAATTTGTTGAAGAGTTAGTTGGGGGTGTTTACTTTTTTAGCTCACAGGCTATCAAAGCCTGAGAGCTAATGTGCCCGCCCATTCTGTATGTATGTATGTATGTATGTATGTATGTACGTAACGCGATAACTCTTGATAGAAACATCCGATTTGCTTCAAAATTTTTTCCTAGGTTCATTGTGATAAGGCGCTTCCCTGATTAGTTTTGGGAGTTCATTGGTTAAGGATAAAGGGGGAAAAACGGGGTTAGTCCACCCCCCTTAATTCAGAAAAATGGGTTTTTCATGCAGAATCATTCGATTTGCTCCGAATTTGGTATACCGGTTTATTATGTTAAGGAACATCCCTGATTAGTTTTGGGGGGTTCATTGGTTAAGGTTGGTTGGTTGGTTGATTAGAGTTTTATGGCACAAAGACCTCATAGGGACATGCTGCGCCAAGAAAAAGTTAAAGAGTAAAACATAGTTAAAAATTAAAAGTTACATTAAAAGATTGTCAGAGATATAAAAGTGAAAAAACAAAACAAAATGAAGAAAGCAATGTGATGATACGAGTAATTAAAAATAATGCACAATGAAAGCGACAATACACAAGGTTTTAAAAGACAAAAAATAGTTAAAACACTAGAATATTTAAATTAAAAAATTCTAAAATCTCTAAAGTTATGAAAATTATAATTAGTCAAAAACAAAATTAAAGCATAAAATTTTATATAATACTGCTTTAAAAACAAAGTTAGAATTCAAAATTTAAAAATGATATAAAGTCACGTAGGATTAATAACTTCGAAAACAGTATTATTGTCGTCATTATCAGAGTCATAGCTACAAGAGTCCATAGCCTCTTCTGCATAGTTGAGGAGCTGTTTGTGATGTTTTATATTACTGATTTCTGAGCTAAGACATGATTTATTGCCTTTTCTCTTCACAGTTTTCCACTGTGAAGAGATTTGAGTTGGAGGTTTCTTTCTTTCTTTTTGCGCGAAAGTTTTTTCATTTGCTTTCGGAGTTGGACAAACAATAGGTTTCACTAATTTGCTTTTATCTGTAGCTGGCGTTTTTTTTGTCTTATGTTCGGTTGATATTTTTGATTTAACTGATGATGTTTGGGGAGAATTAGGTTTCTGTAATGATAGAACTGGAGATGAAGCAGCCTTAGTTTCAGCCTGATGATTAGATGACTTTTTGGATCCAACTGGAGATTTCTGTGAATGAGTAAGTTGATATTCTATTGTAACTGGTTCTGAGGATGGTAGCCAACGTTCCAATAATGGGGTACCATAGCATTTACTACCAAGAGAGACGTCCCGGGTTTTTTTAGGTGAAGTATTGGTTGAATGTGTCATAGATGTATTATTTGGTGGAAAAGAGCAGTCGGTCTGGGTACTGATGTGCCTTACGGATTTTGGTTGTTGTTTGAGTATACTGGAGTATGATGCCCCAACAGATGGGGTCCTGATTTCAACACGTTTACGAGCTTCAGGGTAGGAGAGATTTTGGGTTATTTTAACAGCAAGAATTTCCTTTTCACGGATCCAATTAGGACAAGAGCGAGAATATGATGTGTGATCACCCTTGCAGTTTGCACAGCGTTCGGGTTTTTCACAAGTTTTACCATCATGCCCGACCTCAGCACAGCGTGCACAGGTAACATTGCTACGACAGGTTGTATTAGTATGGCCATAACGTTGGCATTTGAAACAGCGGAGAGGATTAGGTATATAAGGTCTGACTGGACAGTTTAGATAGCCAGCTTTGATTCTAGTAGGTAAAATATGGCTGTTGAAGGTGAGAATAATGTGTTTTGTAGGAAGAATTTGCCCATTTCGACGGATAGTGATACGACGAACATCTATTATGTTTTGATCGCTTAAATTAGATAGAAGTTCTTCTTTAGTGGAAAATAAAAGATCTGGTTCAGATATTACACCACGGCAAGTATTCAGAGTTTGATGTGCTTTAACAGAAACAGAAAAAGTACCCATATCATTAGAATTTGACAAAAGTTCAGACTGCCTGGCTGAAGAAACCTCAACCAGTAAATCCCCAGATTGTAATTTTTTTAGACAATGACCTTCCCCCAAGAGAGACTGGAAAGTTTTTGCTATAAGAAATGGTGAAGTTTTTTTGAAAGAACTATCAGAGAGACTATCAGTGCGTTTAATAACAAAAAAACGAGTAAATAAAGACTGTACACTTTGTTGCTCTCCACATGGAAGAGAAGTAGAAGGAACATTAGTATTTCCATCCATATTTGAAAAAAAAAATAGTTCAGACCCCGGCCGCACCACCCACTACCGAGCCCAACAAGGGGATGCACATTCGTGCACCAGTGCTAACCAGGGCCCATACGGTCACAAGACACTCCTATGCCAGTCTCCACCCTTAACGAGATGGCTAGTAAGTACTCGCTCACTTGATCCCCAGCCAGTGACAAGTCAGCTGACCAGCCGATTGATGCATACGGGACCAATATGCACCTCCCGTCTACCTGAAGCAGAGGCCAAAGCAGTGTGTTGGTGTCCCTCAACTGCCAGGATCCCCCTTTCCAGGGACACGGGTCGCCACGCACGGCAAACACGTGGGTGGTTTACAATTCCCCATGAGTCGATATACAGGATGATATCGGCTCATGCAGAATTGCCCTCACCTTCGAAAAGGAAACCACAACGAGAATGAAACAAAGAGAAAAGAAAGACAAGAGAAAGAAGAGGAAAAGGAAAAGAGAAAGATCGCTCAGGTACCCGGGGTTGCGAAGCCCGTGAATACCTAAAGAAGGTATCCCCCTGGGGGGCATTGGTTAAGGATAAAGGGGGGGAAGGGGGGGTTAGTCCACCCCCTTAATTCAGATAAATGGGTTTTTCATGCAGAATCATTCAATTTGCTCCGAATTTGGTATACCGGTTTATTATGTTAAGGAACTTCCCTGATTAGTTTTGGGAGTTCATTGGTTAAGGATAAAGGTGGAAAAACGGGGTTAGTTCACCCCCCTTAATTCAGATAAATGTGTTTTCCATGCAGAATGATTCGATTTGCTCCGAATTTGGTATACCGGTTTATTATGTTAAGGAACTTCCCTGATTAGTTTTGGGGGTTCATTGGTTAAGGACAAAGGCGGAAAACGGGGTTAGTCCACCCCCTTAATTCAGATAAATGTGTTTTTCATGCAGAATGATTCGATTTGCTCCGAATTTGGTATACCGGTTTATTATGTTAAGGAACTTCCCTGATTAATTTTGGGAGTTCATTGGTTAAGGGTAAAGGGGGAAAAAGGAGGTTAGCCCACCCCTCTTAATTTAGATAAATGGGTTTTTCATGCAGAATGATTCGATTTGCTCCGAAGTTGGTATACCGGTTTATTATGTTAAGGAGCTTCCCTGATTCGTTTTGGCGATTCATTGGTTAAGGATAAAGGGGGGCTAGTCCACCCCCTTAATTTAGAGAAATGTTTCTTTTTTGCAAGTTTATTCGATTTGCTCCAAATTTGGTATACCGGTTTATTATGATAAGGAGCTTCCCTGATTAGATTTGGAGGTTCACTGGTTAAGTATAAAGGGGAAACGGGGGCTAATTCCCCTTCACTTATTTTTTTGAGTGGCATTATTCTTTAAAATAAGAGTATAATATACAATTAGTGTGAATAGTCTGTGAGCTCAATGCCATCAGTTTAGCTGGGCACTTTTCTTTTTTATTTTTTCCACGACTGTACTTGGGATCTTTTGTATAACCTTGTATATTATCCATAGAATTTATACACCCCAAATAATATGCAAAAAAATAAAAATAAAAATAAAAAAGAAAAGTGCCCCGCTAAACTGATGGCATTGAGCTCACAGGTTATTCACACTAACTGCTTATTTTAAAGAATAATGCCCTTCAAAAAAATAAGTGAAGGGGGATTAGCCCCCGTTTTCCCCTTTATACTTAACCTATGAACCTCCAAATCTAATCAGGGAAGCTCCTTAACATAATTAACCGTTATACCAAATTTGGAGCAAAAATGAAAAACACAGTTCGATTGCAAATCGCTTCCATGGTCAGGCTTTACAATTTTTATTAGTCAGGCTTTTCAATTATCTTTCCGTTAAAAAATGAATTTGTAAATGTGTCAAAACTTTTTTGCGCTTGTTGAGCAGAGCAGTTGAGAAGAGCCTTAAATATGTTTAAACAACAATTTCATAATTCTGCATGAAAAACCCATTTATCTGAATTAAGGGGGAGGGGGGGTGGATTAACCCCCTTTTCCCCCTTTATCCTTAACCAATGAACCCCCAAAACTAATCAGGGAAGCGCCTTATCAGAATGAAACTAGAAAAAAAAATTGAAGCGAATGGGATGTTTATATCAAGAGTTATCGCGTTAAGTATACATACATACAGAGCCGGCGGGCACATAAGCTCTCAGGCTTTGATAGCCTGTGAGCTAAAAAAGGGCTAAATTTAAAAACGCGTACCACAACTGAAAACACACATCCAACTGTTTTTCTAAATAGGTAGTATTGTAGCCAAATACTTTGGTGTGTCCCTTTAAATGAAAGATAAATTCTATGCACACAAGATTCTACTGCAAGCTCCTTGTAGTATACCTCAGTGATAGATACAGTGAAACCTCCCTGTACGACCACATCCCCGAACGACCATTTTTTCATGGAACGAAATTTATTCCCATAGGCTCAATACTAATTTTACCTCCATTCAGAGACCATCCCAGTTGAACTCCCTCCATCAGCGACCCATTTCGTTAAAGAAAATGAAACAAATTCCGTTTTTTACTGGTCGCTTGAAGAACGTTTTATTAGAAAAATAATTCCGGAAAGCACATTATTCATCAAACTTTCAAACTAAGTTTAGATATTTTTTTTATTCCGGTAACTTTTAAGCGTTTTAACCCATTTGTGCCCTTTTTTAGGTAATGAATTTAACTCTGTGACAAATTAAGAATGACGGTCAGTAAACTCCCCGGTTCTACTCTTTCAGGAAACTCTCAAAGAAATAGATAAATTAATGAAATTGTCATTATTATTTGTTCTCGTCAAAAAAAAAAAAAATGCATTCATTTACTGAACTTTGAAAAGACTTTTGAAATATAAGTTATAAAAGATAAAACCATAAAATCAAAGCAAAGATCAATGTATTCATTTTTTAAACTCTGCAGTAATTAACTTATGTAATTAACTTTTGTTTTGATACTTAAATTTCATATTTTTTCCTAATGTGAAAAATAAATTTTAGTAACATTAATTGTTATTTATTTTCAACAATTAAAAACTAGATTTAAACATGACCTCCTTTAAGCGACCACCTCTCGGAGCGACCAATTTTTATTGGAACGGAACGTGGTCGCTTTAGGGAGGTTTTACTGTATATAAATTTTAATATGTTTTAAATAGTGCAATATCATTAAAATACGCCGCAAACGATTTTTCCTCATATGCCGTAATGTAACGGAATTCTTTTGTGTGCGTACATACATAAAGAGCTATAAATGCTGCTTATTCTACACTCCTAAGAAAACATTTTTTTGTCCACCTCAGAGAGGCATATCAATTTCATTATATTCGAAGTATAATAAGGTCATTAAAACGCATCGGAAAAGCTTTTCCTTCATAGACCATAATGAAGCGGAATTCTTTTGTGCTTCCCTGTAAACGAACTGTAAATCCTGCAAATTTTATTTTCAATACCGAATATTTTATAATTAACCTCAGTAGCATATAAAAATCATCAGCAATCCAAGGATATTTAAGAGGAAAAAAAAGACACATTTGGGGATCCAAAATCAGCGCTTATCACCACCTTCCTTTCTAAAATTAGTTGAAAAAAAAACCCTCTTGCTTTTCCATTTATTTTTTATTTTTATTTAAAACAGCTGAACATGTTACCTTATTACCTAATAAGTTTTACAATTGTATGAAATATTTTATACGCCTTTTCAATGATCCATGACGCGTAAAGTTCACATAATATATGACGGAAAAGAAACAATATTCGGTAATTAAAAGTTGTTTTAACAAAACCTCCAAACGTGTATATAGATTTTAAGATAAGCAGATTTATTAATATTCAACGTACTAAAAAGCTTTTTAAAAATGGCTTTTATCTTTTATTGTTTGAGATGTGTCATTGTTTTCTATTTGTATTGCATTGAGAAATCCTCAAAAATAATTACACGATATATTTTTAAAAAGATGGCAGTTCAGCTCATTTAGTGTTATCAATATTGAATCTGAACTTCTGTATTAGCTTTAGATACCTCCTAATTTTAATCATTCAAAATAGAAGAAGATTAACTCTTCCAATACAGTCGCGTCTTGCTGGGATGAACCTGGACTGAATTCTAACTAGTTGTAATTTTCCAACCGTGTGAAAAAATGTCCAGTCCAGGATTTGAGCCAGGGACCTTTGGATTAAGCTCCCTGGCAACTGAGCTATCCTGGTCAAATCCGACGGGCGCAATTCACTCAGACAACCTTTTGGTAATGCCATTAAAAAAAGCCCAACAGAATAAATCGCAGGTAATGGATCTCCAAGTGAACGATTGGTAATGTAATATCGCTTAATAAATTTAACACAATTATTATAATTAGTAAGCAAATCATACAAGTTGTATTTTTCAAAGTGAGTGAAAAAGTTTCCTGGCCAGGATTTGAACCAGGGACTATGGAATGGACCGGAATTGAAATTTACTGGGTTTGAACCTTACCCAAGCCAAAGGTTCCTGGTTTAAATCTAGCCTGGACACTTTCTCACTTAGTTGGAAAGCCACAACTCGTATGGTTTGTTTACCAATTATAATAATTGTATTAAATTAATTAAAATGACTTAATTCGTGGTTCATTACATCCGAATGTTCAGTACATCCGATGCATAAGCTCTGAGGGACTGACTTAAGGCTCCTGTCCTTTCCGGCGAAAGCACTCATGAGCTAATGCTAATTCTATGGGGAGGGATTTTTCTAATATCTCGTTTGCATTTCGACATTTTTAATTTTTAATTTTTTTTTTTTTTTGCATTGGGATAACCGAGATTTATCTCTGATACGCACCTTTTTTACTTTTTCGATTTTGGTTGCAGATATTTTTTAGAATGACACTTTCATTTTCAGAACCGGTTTTGAAACTAGTTCTGAATATAATAATAAAACACACATACTACAATATATATTAAAACACACATACACACATAAATAACGCCGGCATTCAACAGTTAAAGGTATATATAAATATTATACAGACATACATACAATAAATCCAACTGGAGTGAAATACACTGCTCAAAACAATTAAAGGATATTGCAGTTTTAGGTGGATTTTGTATCTGGTAAACTGTTTAGCTGATTGATACATGGTCGACAGACATAGTAGGTTATATGAGAATAAATTACACATGTTTGGCAGAAAAAAATGCATTTTATTGCGCATTTGTGTACTAAAGGAAAAAAACACAATTTGTGCATATGAGAAAAAAAGAATAAGAAAAGGTGTTTTCTTCAAAGAAAATCATTTTCAGTAGGGGGTATGGTTTCCACGGGCGGCCAGCAACGTTGAACACCTTTGAGGCATGGACTCAATGAGGCTATTAATGACGCGTTGGGGTAATCTGCCCCACTCTTCCAGAAGAGCTCTTTCCAGTTCTTGGAGAGTTTGTGGGGGTTGTTGGCGGCCAGAAACTCGTCTTCCTAGAGCGTCCCAAACGTGCTCGATTGGATTCATGTCTGGAGAACACGCTGGCCATTCCATTCGAACGATTCCTTCCTCGAAAACGAAATCCTCCACCAGGTTTGCACGATGTGGCCTGCAGTTATCGTCCATTAAAATGAAGTTATCTCCGATTGCTGCAGCGTAAGGGACTACAATAGGTCTGAGGATCTCATCCCTATATCGGCGACCAGTCAGAGCTCCATCTATCTCGAATGATGTAGAGGTCAGTGCGCCCGTCAATGGAGATGCCACCATACACCAACACTCCTCCACCGCCAAATCTGACACTTTCGTGCACGAACGCAGGATTATTCCTACTGCCACGGTCCCTCCAGGTGAAAATACGCCTATTATCCGGATGCACAGAAAAACGGGACTCGTCAGAAAACAGAATATTGCTCCATTCATTTCTCCTCCAGTTGACATGCTCGGTTGCCCACTCCCTGCGGTCGCGACGATGCCTTGATGTTAATCTAACACATACCATCGGTCGGCGAGCATACAAACCTACAGCATGGAGCCGGTTTCGGACAGTCTGAGTTGAAATCGTGGTGCCTGTAGCCGAGCGAAGGTGTTGTTGGAGAAGAGTAGCGTTCATGGTTCGGTGTCTCCGAGGTGTTAACGCTAAATACCGATCTTCATTGGGCGTTGTTGCCCGTCTACGACCTTGCCCTGGTCTTCGGCTTGCACATCCACTCTCCAAAAAACGGTTCCAGATCCTGGAAATGACACTTTGTGACACTCCAATGGCTTGCGCTACTTCGGCTTGAGTTTGGCCCCCTTCTAACCTACCAACAATTCTCAAAGCTTCTGAATCTGTCAAATGACTTCGCTGAGACATCGTACTCATCGAAACAAAGCAATCACTGAATGCCGATCATCCTTGTCTTCATTCTCTTTTATCCAGTTGAAAGTCAAATTTCATTCGCTGCCGCTGAAGCGACGCTTTTGACGTCGAACTCAAAATTTGCATACTCCACAGTTTGAAAACCAGAAAAATTTGTATTTGTGATTCTCTTCTTCTATTTTCGGCAAAAAAAAATTTCGTTTATATCTTTATTTTATATAAAACTTCAAATATCCTTTAATTGTTTTGAGCAGTGTATTAGCCAGAGCCAGGAATTGAACCCGGGACCAAGTATACAACACTGCTGCTCTAACCAGTGAGCTACTCCGGTCGATACCTGGGTCTGCAATTTCTCACGAATAAACCATGCTGGGTGAGTCACCAGCCATCTATATGACAGCCTTGGATGACCGGACAACGATGAATAGATTTACTATTACATCGATCTACGATATATAATAATAAAACCCACATACTACAATATATATTAAAACACACATACACACATAAATAACGCCTGCATTCAATAGTTAAAGGTATATATAAATATTATGCAGACATACATACAATAAATACAATAAACACAACTGGAGTGAAAAATTAGTCAGAGCCAGGAATCGAACCTGGGACCACAGTATACAAAACTGCTGCTCTAACCACTGAGCTACACCGGCCGATACCTGGATCTGCAATTTCTCCTAATAAACCATGTTGGGTGAGTCACCAACCATCTTACGACAGCCTTGGATGACCGGACAACGATGAATAGATTTACTATTACATCGATCTACGATATATAATAATAAAACATACATGCTACAATATATATTAAAAAAACATACATGCTACAATATATATTAAAACATACATACACACATAAATAACGCCTGCATTAATATTTTTTATATATTATTTATATATATATATACATATATATACCTTTATATATTACCATATATTATTTATATATATATATACATATATATACCTTTATATATTACCATATATTATTTATATATACATTTAACTGTTGAATGCAGGCGTTATTTATGTTTGTATGTGTGTTTTAATATATTTTGTAGTATGTGTGTTTTATTATTATAATTTATATTCACTTCGATGTTTGGGCAGTTTATATTCACTACGATATTTGGGCAATATAAAGACTTTTTATCCGTAAATAATAGCAAATGTAACAGAAATATATGCCTAAAGAAACTTACACCAGTCTGTCAACCGTAATAGGTAAGTTCCGCTTTTTCCCTGGCTTCCCTTGAACTGCTTCGTATTTGCATCATCATGCCAAGAATCGCCAGGAGTATATCTAAGAGAAACAAATGAAAAAGCTATACTTAATATAAGATGTTTATGTTACTACTTTACGTTTATGCATCCAAAAAGAATGTTTAAAAAATATTAATATGATCCCACGCTCATATATAGGGTAAAATCTGAGCCTTCAGTTTTGGTAAAAATATGTTGTTAACCAAAGAATGCGAGGCTGCGAGCATCCCATAAAACAAGAAAATATTGTAAAAAGTTATTATTATTATAATTATTATTAACTAATTAATTAATTTTGGGGGAAAATATAGATAAATATTTTGGGTATGTTAAAATATGTGATGAAAATTAAATAATGACTGTGTCAAATCCCATCAAAATTGACCTCATGTACAGTAAGAAACTGGTATAGTTATTCATAACTCTAAAAACTAAATAAATAAAAAAAAAATAAAAAATCCTCACAATAGCACAGAATGATATAATTTTTACTGACTCGAAAAACAAGATTTTTTGTAATGCTAATAATTTCTTTTCTCGTTGCTTTTGGATTTCATATGACCTGAAACAGAGATCTAAATTGCTGATTTGAATTTGCTAACAAGAACGTGCACACGCGGGAGACAGCAAAAGGTACAATTGTTCTGGGTCAGGTTAGGGGCTGATTCCGTATATGCATATACTGGGCACTCAGGGGACGAACAAACATAATCTGTAGGGACACCCCCTTCCCCCCATCTCATATTTGTACCAGGAGTAGCAGTTTCTGTGTACATCTCTGTTGTTTTAAAAGAAATTAATTGTATAGGAAATTTTTCCAAAAATGCATATCGATCTTTATTTAATTTCTCATGTAATAAAAGTTTACTGGGCTTCATATCACAACCTCACTTGCTGACCTCAGATCAGTTTTGCAAAGTTCAAATCATTCCGAGGCCTTCCTCATTAAATTATCTGTTGATACGTTATAAAATTCACGACAGTAATGGTCGCTGGTAATGATTCCGTTAATTTAAGAAGTATAATGGGCATAAGCATGCGGATACAACACGGTAGGATGCCAGGCGTAACTGTAAAATGTGAGAAAAGAAACAGCGCACGTATACGTTACAAGAGCATCATTAATAAGGTGATGGAACTTATATATATTGGAGTCCATGATATTTATTGATGCTTGTTAATGGCTCTAAATATTACAGCATGTGAAAACAAATATGGGGGACGTGATTTTCCCGAACTCTGATATCGTATTATATCGTATTATCATATTATCGTAGTTTGAGTAAATCTTACAACAGATTATGTTACCAAGCTTATGTTTCCGTGGCCTTCTGTTGTCAGGAAAGTTAGAGATCCCAACTATCGGGTTTCTTGTAATATTTAGTACGCATCAAAATCTTTTAAGATATAGGACTTGTGAGACTTATCGGTAGTCTTCGATGATGAAGAAATTCAAAGATGATAATAAATAGAGAGAGGCAATATCGTTCTTATGCATACCATTGCGGGGTGATTCTAATCTGATTTCAACTAACGGATGTATACAAATTTCGGAACAAAAATAAAATAAAATCAACTCCATATAGAAATTCCGAAGTAACCTGTAATCTAGATTTTCTATCTATTTAAGTCATGCAGTGTGAGAAGTTAACCACAAAATAAATAAAAAAAAGAGAGTAGGATCTTGATTTTGCTATTATTTTTTGGTATTTTTCAGTTTTTCCATTTATAAAAAATAACATTTTAAATATTAAAAATCGCAGATTTTGGTAGTGAAGTGACACATATAATGTATGTAAAGAAGTCTCTTCATGGTTATAAAAACATAAAAAAAGAGAGAGAAAGGGGGGGGGGTGATCAGTGGATTTAGTTGCCTTCCTATACAGAAAGATAAAAAAAAACCCGTGAAATTAATTATGTTTTGCGCGACATACTTGACTGAATAATTATTACTACTACTTAAATTATGATGCTAAAAGAAAGTATGAAAGGCATATACGTTTCTGAGCCTTTTTCAATGCCTTTTGTCTTTTATAAACTCAGATATTCACCATCACAGCTGGTAAATCCGTAAGAACGAGTTATAAATTTTATTCTTAAAAATGACAATTCAATTCTTAAAAACTTATTTTTCATTTTTTACTTGAGTCATTATAAATTATATGTACAGAGGTAACTGAGCTTAAAATGTTTAGAATATACGCTTTCCAAGATCGGATATTCAGATAAGGTGTACTCGTAAATTTTATACCAAGAAGTGTAGGTAGGCTGAAATTTCTTCAAAATTTGTGTACAGCATATCTAAAGTTGGTAAAATTTTCTCAACTTTTTCAAGGGCAAGTGATTATGTTTCTATAATTTTGAATTCGCACATAAATTTTCGAACATTTTTATTTGAAAATAAAGAAATGTAATTTGACAGCTTCTCCCCCACCCCCTCCCACCAAAGATAAAAGAAACTCTTGTTCAAAAAATTCTGGTACAATTCTTGATTAAAATTATAAAAATATCCCACTAGGTTTTAAAAAGTCTTTATAGAATTTATACTGGATAAAAGTCATTAGGTCAAACATTTTTAATTATAGCAATGATTTTTCGCAGAAAATATTATCGATCTGAAGTTAATTTTCTTGCATGCTTTTATTAAGAATTATTTAAGCACTGAAATAAACGTGCACGAAATTCCACTTCGTTACACTAAATTTCATCACAAAGTAAATGCCATAACTTTAGCAATCAACATTAAAAAAAGCGTCTTTATACAGGGTGTCACAAAAAGATCCGTACAACTTCAAAATTTTATATATATATAAAAAGGAATAGGCCTACAGCAAAACTAGTTACAACAATAGATAGAATAACTCAAAAAGTTTTTTCCATAGTATGTTTCTGGTGGTACAATATGACATTTAACATTTGAAGTCCACCGAAGTAGAGAATGCTTTTGGGGCCTATAGCTAGAATGGCTGTCGCCTCGAATGATCCTTATTATACATAGAAACAACAACAAGTCACAACATTTTTTTTTCCATTACATATATTATATAACTACAATGGGAATTCACAATTACATCCATGTCTTACCCAGGGACTCGAACCCGGGCTCCCGGGGTGACAGCAGCCTCCGCTTATTGACCACGCCACCGGGCGACAGGTACAGTATGTTAATGACGTTCCGCAACACGTAAACGATTATTAAATAATTCAGTTATTCAAAAGGGTCACCCTAGCGCTAGTGAAGAATGCGTGGAACGAGTACGTGAAAATTTTTCTGGGAGCCCTGCAAAATTAATTCATGGAATTGAAACAAAATATCCAAACAGTTGTAGCTACTGTTGATGTTATCATGCTAAAACGTTCGTGTATTGAATTAGAATATCGTCTTGATATATTTCGTGCTACGAAAGGATCTCATGTTGAGGTTTACTAAGTCAGCAGAAAAAAACTTTTTGAGTTATTCTATCTGTTGTTGTAACTAGCTTTGCTGTAGGCCTATTTCTTTTCTTTTTCTTTTTTTTTAAATAAAATTTTGAAGTTGTACGGATCTTTTTGGGACACCCTGTATTACTTCGTAAAAGTTTGATAGAATGCGGCTGAATATTTTCGAGCAACAACTGAGATCACCTTAGAGTCATGTATGGGTTGGGTAAACTGGTCGGAACCCGAAATTTCTACTTAAAAGCAACCAAAACACGACAAAACAATATGTCAACCCGAAACTCAACACAAACTCGACACTTTAACCCGAACTTGACACAAACCCCACTTGCACTTGAACCCAATGTGAAAGAAAATTAATTCCTATTTTAATACAATTATGGAAAAATAGCCTACAATTATATCTCCAGTATCAATTTTATCTTTTTTTTGTATAACAATGAACACATAGCATTCATTAATATTCAGATGTATAGCTTTTTTCATTGGAAAAATATTCAGGACCTTCTTTTGAAAAACAGGTCAACCCGAACCCGATCCGAAATAGTGAAAACCTAACTCAAAACATTTAAAGTCAACTCGATCTGCAACGAAAAACATTAGCGTCAACCCAAACCGCATGTCCGGTAAAATCGAGTTATCCGACCCAATACAGAACTCTAGATCATCTCGTCACAGCACACTAATAGACCGCGGGAGGCGTCTGCAAAAACCATCACCTCATCGGGCGGATGGCTGAAATTCCATGATTAGTTAAAACTCGATTCGCATATTAAAATGCAACTGGTCTGCCAAGTCATATCTTGGTGGAAAACAGCTCCAAACCCATTTTTAGTGGTTGACTGATAAGTTTACCATTGTGTTTTCCTGCTCTGAGTTCTCTACGTTTTTTTTTTTTTTTTTTTTTTTTTTTTAAACCTTTGGGTGCAGGAAAACACATGATAAACATACCGATTAACCACTATAATCGGGTGTGCAGGTGGTTTCCACCAAGATATGACTTGACAGACCAGTTGCATTTTAATATGCTAATCAAGTTCTGTCTAATCCTGGAATTTCAGCTGTGAATTCGATGAGGTGATAACACAAGTCTACATGGTTTTGGGGTTTAATTTTTGATAACTGATTTTTATGTATTTTTTAGCGCTGAATCCGAAAATGATCTTCATTTTTAACCATCACGACAGGATTTTTTGCAAATCGTAAATTTCAATGGTAAAAAGTTAAAAAAAATAGAGAACATCTGATACTGAAAGATACAGGAAATGGTTGTGTTTCTTAACTTTTGATAACTGATTCTTATATATTCTTTAACGCTGAATTCGAAAATGACTTTCATTTTTAACCATCAAGTCAGAATTTTTTGCAAATCGTAAATTTCAAAGTCAAAAAATAGCAAAATTCTAATATTATAAAATAGATGTGATGGTTGTGTTTTTTAAATTTTGATAATTGATTTTTATGTACTTTTTAGCACTAAATCTGAAAATAACCTTCATTTTTAACCATCACTTCAAAATTTTCCGCAAATTGTAAATTTCAAAGTTAAAAAGTAAAAAAAATGCAAAAAATCTTGATATGATGGTAAAAAATGAAGGCCATTTTTGGATTCAGCGCTACAAAATGCGTAAGAATCAATTATCAAAAACTAGGTAATTTCACACAACCCAAATTTTGCAGACTTGTGTAATCTGTGCAGTCGTCTCCCGATCTATAACTGAAAACCCCTGCTTATGTGGAGTTGATTAGGATTAGGGATCTAGGATTGCCACGGTCCCGATTTTAATTATACCGTAACACAGAAGTGCATATGTAGTGCACCCAAATCAAGATTCAAATATTTTTGCAGTGTGTGTACCGCACAATGGCCTGCAACATTTCGATTTGTCTTGTATTATAACTTAAATTAATTGATCTTTTAAAATAAACGCCAGTGATTAAAAAATGTTGCTTATAAAATTGCTATTATTTAAACATATAAAATATAGTTTACATCGACACGGGGTAATAAGTATACACATTAACTACTTAACGGTTGCTTAATATTTGGAAAAACCATAAAAAAAATACCTATTTCTTTTTATTACAGAAATTGAATAATTATAAGGCTCCTATATGAAATATTCCATTAGTTTTTTTTTTTTTTTTTTTTTTTTTTTTTTTTTTTTTTTTTTAAGGCGAAAAAGAAAAGATGTTATAGAACAAATTCACATTTGTGGAAAAGCCATCATACTAGAATTCTGTGTTTTAATTTTTGTTTTACACCATACAAATTAAGGCGAATAGAACCTTTATTTTTCACATCTTAGATCGTTATTTATCATCATCAAACAGATTTTTACAAATAATATTTGAAATAATATAATATACATTAAATTTTGATTATTAATAATTTTTTGAGTGTGATATATTTCGAAACATGCAATACAAAGTGCAACATCACAATCAGCGGCAAAAACCAATCCCCAACGCTAATATTCAAAGCCTTCACACGGAAATGCCAGTTAAATTTTTCTGGTTTCAGAAGATTTTTCCAGCAATAAATCTCCAGCCCGGAAATATGATGGGCACGAGAAATAACGAACGACACCTCAGTCCCTGATATTGGCGGGAGCGAGAATTAAGGGGTTAAACACATAATCATGATACAGTAATCTTTATATGTTAATTATACCACTTAATAGCTAATTTACATTTCATTATTATTCAAAATTCCTGCGTTAAGAAATTTCTTCATATTAATTCTCAAATTACGTTATAAGTAACACCATAGTATATATAAGTAAACCACAGACTATATTTTATAAGAAGGTTATATTTATCTCGAGTAAAAAAAAATATCTAAAAATAATCTAGACAGCGATTTAAAGTTCATTGTCTCATATCTGACGTGAGGATGTTTCATTTATTGAGCAATGAATATCAGTTTTAATTCCACAATAGTTACTAATAATATAATTTTATTTCTGGTTGCATACATTTTAACTCGCAATTTTACCTCAAAGAAAGCTATATGAACTGTTATCAACAAATGCTAAGGATTGTAATTGAAGAAATAGGTACTTCCAGATCTTTTTTTGAAGGCAGAAAGATTCCTTAAAAGGAATTACTTTCAAAGGAAACCTTTTAAAGAATAGAATCAAGATTATGACTTCATGTTATCAAAGTAGATCAAACAAAAGAATTTTTGATGCGTGAACTTGTGAGTACACGGCCTTGCTGCATATGACAAAGGATGCAGCTATAAAAATGATAAGAGAAAATACTGGAGTTAAGAAAAGAAAGTTATACAGGTTTAATCCCCATTATGCTAATTTTAACCGATTAAAATCTTCAATGATGAATATAATAATAATTTTTTATGCGAAATACTAACGGAATAATATCAGAAAAAAATGTTGACATATGTCTTCATTATTATTATTTTCTTTTTATAGATTTACTTATCTCCTTTTTTTACTTTTACCTTTTTATGGTTACTTTTATGTTTCTTATTTTTTTTTTTTATATAAATTTAATTTTTTAATATGTCACATTAATTCTACACACGACATTTTAAGCATAAAATACTATGACAACTCGGAAATTGAACGTCAAACGTAGCAAATGAAGTGCGTTCGTGCTATTAGTTTTATAAATATTCAGAACTTGGTGCAATAGCTGTTGCACTCTTACGCAAGATTATAGAGATGATTACAAAATTTATTTCGATTATATATATTAAATTCAGTAATACGGAAATAATATGACTTCATCTTACATAAGACGTCATCACCATGGCAACTTAGAATCATTACCTACCATAGGATATCATTGAATTAATTATGTATGATAGGATTTAATGGAACGAAGAAAACTTTTATTAATATCTTTTTAAGTTTTGATTCAATTTTCATGAAATTTGAAATGACTCGACAAGCTTCTGCAAAGATCATATATATTAAATTTCAAACCATTCGGCTGGGTAGTTTTTGCGCTGTTATATGCGGACAGACGGATGGACCAAACGACGACTATAGGTGCTACGTATTTACCTAATTACGAACGCATCTAAAAATGCATTATTTTTTCCCCATTTAGGGAAGGCTCGGGGTAAATCCTTAAAAATTACCCCTCCCATTTTTTTTTCAATTGAAAATCAGATAGGGTTGCCATAGCCATCAGGACCCGATCATCAAAATTTTGGTCTAACATAGCTTTATCATGTTTTTACAAATTTTGTATAAAAGACTGCATGAATATACTGCTATATGTGTTACTGAATGTAGGAATGTAAATAAAAAAACTAAGAATTAATATGCAATGCACACAAGTAGCATTATTGCAAAGCATTAAAATTTCTTTAAAAGATAATTTGTTAGTGTCTCATATGGTATAAAATAAACGTGAAATAAAACTTCACAATCTTAAATAACAATATGCATTCCAAAGAACATATTCATTATTATAGATATATATTAGTCATTCATAGACATGAAGTTAAAACACCCGCTGCGCACATACTTCGTTCGAACAGCAACATGATGGAGATATATAAGTATAGTCAGAAATTTAGAATGGCTAATATGAAATTAGTTTTATTGTTTGCATTATTAACTGTAAGTATGTTTATATGTATTATATATGTAAAAAGTATTGGATTATAATTATGACTGCAGAACTAACCGCCTTTGCCCGTGTTAACCATTTGGGCTTTCGGGTAAAATCAATAAAATACAATAATAGGACGATCACAATAACGGTGCCGGTTTCGGAAGTGAAAGTATCCTCATAAAGAAAAGAATAAGCATATAAAATAAAATGAAAACGAACCTTTTTAGAGATCGATCTTAGCTATACAATGCAAAAGAAAAAAAAAATTAAAATATTGAAAAATTGAAATGCAAACGAGATATTTTAAAAGGACGCTCTAACAGGATTAACATTAGCGTACGAGTGTCTTCGCTTGAGTGAAGTAGCCCCTTAGCGTGGTACTTATTACTGGCGATGTTTTAGAGCTCTTCAGATATAAATGTTGCGAGGTTAAAATTTTAGTGTAGCGTTTAATAACGGCTGTATTCAATATATTAAATCATATATAAAACCATAACTATTGCGTTTTAGAAACAGATTATCGCAAATCTGTATTCTCCTGCTATTGTTCATTTTGTTGTAACAACAGAAGCCTAAATGAATTAGATTTGTACTTTAATTTCCCACAACAATTTAATCATTGTAATTATAAGCAACACTGATTACTTTTTATTATTTGATTTAATTCATTTACGAATGATACACATGAAAACAGAAGACTATTTCTGTCACATTATTTATTTTCAATCAGATCCAAGTGAAGGATTCATTTCAAAGACTATGCGTAAAACAGCTTAATTCAGTGGCATTTTGTTTAATGCGAGAAAATGTTCCCTTTTCCTCAAATAACACTGATTTTCTTTCTTACAATTTTTAGTGAATGAGTTTTTCAGAAGGGTAGAAAGCTTCTTTTTTAAACCGAAGATATGTAGGTTAAACATTCATTAGGTATAATTACAGAATTTGTATTTGTTTGTCTACATTTTTGGCACATTTTCTTTGTTTATGCAGCTTAATTGCAGTTAAATCATTTTAGCATCAGGTCATGACTGAGAAATTTCAAAATATTTTTAATTTCAAGGTTATTTTTAGATTAAGAACACGTTACGCTGAATTACAATCACGGAAATGTTTCCACGGAAATGTCCCGGCCCATCCCGAGATTTCTGACCTGGACTAATTTATCTTCTCCCCCCCCCCCCCCCAGTGGCGTAGCCAAGGGGGGGGTCCAGGGGGTCCGGACCCCCCCCGAAAGTAGACCTGGTTTACTGAATCATGGATACCTGCTAAGACAGAATCACAAAGGATGTATAAAAATTCCGCTTTAGAGAGGTGTTCGTCTTAGAAGGTATAATTCAAAGATATGTCTTTCTTCGGGACTATGAACTTTTCCGTTTTAGGCAGGTTTCCGTTATAAATACTTTCCGTTTTCACAGTATCCCTTAAAACTGCTAAAACGTACGCACTTCCCAAACTTTTTTCTTTCATGTACCCCTTTCTTAGGTTTTTCATTTCGAAGTACCCCCTTTCTCATAAACACGCCCCCTCCCCCCTCCACTCAAGGAGATAACGTAAACATGCTTATTTTCATTAGTAATCTTCTTATCACAACCATATAATAAATCGATGCAAATTACATTGATATTCCTAACATTTTTGCGACTTCCGCCATTACCGATAATATTTTCACATACCCCCAGCAGACCCGTCACGTACCCCGGGGGGGTACGCTACCCCAGGTTGGAAATCGCTGCTATAACACAACCTCTGAAGAGCATAAATCTATGTGAAGATCACCTATCTCAAAGGAAAACAATTCAAGGTTCGACGAAAACAACACTATGTATTTGTGCTTGCTAACGTTTGAAACCTATCTGAAATGAAACTTGTTCCATAATTGGAACAAGTAGAACCTGCCAAGAAGAATCCTTCTTGGCAGGTTTTCTGAAAACACGGAATCCTCTCATAAACAAAAATATTTTAATGTCCCGAGACGAAAGGATAACTATGCAAGTATACCTGCTATTCCGTTTACACAAATTTACTGTAACTAGATTAAACGTAAAACTTCTTTATCTTGGACTTCGATGGGGTTCTGTTGTCGACACTTTTGGGAAAGAACGAGTTTATACGAACGCAATAACGGTACATTGGTTGAGTTTCGTGACCCTTGCCTTTGTTCACTTTATAGCGGACAATATTAACAATTACTTTAAATCTGCTGCCTGCAATTAATAAAAGTAACTTTAATTTTTGGACTGGTTATTTGTTACCACTTTCAAAATATACTGGCGAGAAAAATTAATAGAATAACCATAAAAAGGTGCTTTATGTTAATTCTATTAAGGGAACTTCCAGAAAGGTAACACAATGTCAACGTTATCACGAAGTCCAATGGGATTAACATTCGCTACAGAAATATATGCAAATTTTTCAGCCTCAGCCCGTTCTTTCGGTTCACGTGTGAAAAGGAGCGCACGTGGGTAATTTGAAGTCTATTTTTAAGGATTGTACGTGTAATTAGGTAAAACTTTAACTTCTAGTAGGTGGAATATGTTGTCCAGAAGATATTTGACCGATTTTGAGAAAATGCGTGCGATAGGGAGAATGGAAGCAGGACAGACACTCTTAGGGTTCTGTAAAGACTTAAAAATAGCCAAAAGCGTCATGTCAAGAATCCGGAAACGGTTTAAAGACACTGGTATAATGTCCACAAATAACCAGGTCAAGGTAGAAAACGCACCACAATAGGCTCTCAGGACTATAATTTGCCAACGATTGCTAAAAGAAATAAGCAATTGACGTCAATTCAGATTGTAGGGAGTTTGCTGCAGCAACAAGAACTCGACTATCCTGGTTTACTGTGAGTGACAGGCTGCATGCAAGGAAACCCATGATTTGTGTCTCACTAACTCCGGTAGCGAAATGCGCCCGGTTAAAGTGGTGCAGAGATCATCGTCATTGGAGTACCATGGACTGGAGCCGAGTTCTCTTTACCGATGAATCCCGATTTTGTTGAGAGAGTTACTGCAGATGTGTTACCATATGGAGGGAGAAAATCACACGCAATAAGGCTGGAAACATCCGTGAAAGGCATCGATACAAAGGTCGTGGAATCATGGTATGGAGGGACATCATTTTGAATGGCCGCAGTGACCGACATATTTTTACCAGTGCAACTGTGAATGCTGAAATATACAGAGATGAAGTTCTTGATCATCCTGTCAAGTTGTTTAAGGGTGCAATCGGAATATTCGGAATTTTATGATTATTAATGGTTTAGAATGGAGCTACCACCTTCCACGGAACTCCTAAGTGTCCCTCCCAGAGCTGCATAAATCCGACTCGTCCGAAGCTTGCTGCTGAACTTGGAGAAAGTTCTAAAACAGTTTCGAACCATCTAAAATAAAATGGCTGAGAAGTACAAAAACAGAAATCACCATGAACCATTTTTACACATTCTAATACTTCCAAAAAAGTGCTAATCTATCACAAATAAACTTATTACAAAAATTTAACTTCCTTAAAGACGACCAGATATCGGAAGCAACTATTAGATCGAATATGGTGTCAAAAGGGGCGAGACATGAAACATGGAAACCCAAAAGATTATGGCTGAATAAGACAATTGTAACAAAACTGCTTTTTCCAGCCCGAACTATATTTGATGTGTTTGCTTCTTAAATTACTAGTTTCTGTAGCTGAAAATGCAAGATATTTTTCTTAAAGTTAAAACCTTCCCACATAGCATTTTTAGTTTGCAGAAAATTTGCAACAGTCTTGCTTTGAAAACCTGCGAAGTTGCAGTAAGCTCAGCATGTAAAGACTGAAAGTTCATAACAAGACTGCAGCAAGATAACACAAACGCCGAAGTCACCACACTTTGAACTTGCAGCTAACTTGTCGTGCAAGTTAAATTCATAACTGTATCAAATTTATTGCAAACTAACGACAAACAAGTAATCAAAAATATTGCAAACTTACTGCAAAGTAGTAATCTTTCTATGTCCACTATAAGTTTAATCCCTTCGAAGGGGTCCATAGACCTGATGAAGTCTATTGATGCGAAAGCGCCGTCAGAAGGTGCATGCAACGGTTTTATCACCATAAACAAATTTAGGTAATATTTGTACTTTTCATTTCGAGCATTTTTTGGTATTTAATAAGTATAGCGTTTAGAAAAGGGGTGCCTACGGAATAAAATTTCTGCGCATGTGATGATTGTCTATTATCTCAACAGATTAATTTTTTGCTTTTGTCACTTTCGTTCGTTAAGACAGTCTTGCATCAGTTTCAGAACAAACTACTCATGCAAGTGGGTGATGGTATACCTTGCGGGAGATTTGCTGCGAATTTCTCAATTCAAATTTGTCACGGCAAGATAATATCAGAAAAAATCAAACTTGCTGCTAATGGATTAAGTAAAATAATGCTATAAAAAGTGATAAAATATTTTTATTAAGATTAACAATCGTTTCGTCGCACCAACGGCGACATTTTCAAAATCATTCACGATAGAAAATATTTTCACATAATTTAAAAACAATAAATATAGTAAACAATGTCACGAGACATGATGCATAATGAAAAACATTGCAAGCATAAAATTAAATTAGTTATTTGTGAGCGTGGATTAATTTTTATATAATTTAACAAAACAATAACATGGTAAACAATATCACGAGACAACATGCATAATGGAAAACATTGTAAAACATAAAATAAAAATAAAATTATCTTGGCTATTTGCGAGAGTGGATTAATTTTTACTATTGTTATTAAAATTACATAGCATCTCTTTCCAAATTTTAGGTAAAATTTTTTGCTGCTAATGTTCATGCTATCTGGGTTATCTCAAAAACTCCCATAGGCAGCGCGGCGTATCGCATGAACGGCTCATGCATATGACACTTATGTGAAATCATTATCGAATATCTATTACAGCAAAAGTTCTTAATTCAATGGCAAGAAATTAAACATGGAAATTGCTGTTTTAAACTTAACCACTTGATCCTAACTTTATTGTAGGCAAATGTTATGTAATATGAAACTTGATTTAACCCATTCGCTGCCAAAACTATAAAGTAAGACTTTTCAAATTTTTTGTTAAAAGTCGTTTGCTACCACAAATTCAGAAAGGTAAATTTCGCTTTACTAATACAGTGAAATTTCTGCCAATAAATGAGGCAAATTTTTTAATTCTAAAATTGTGGTGACAAAGTAATTAATAAATTAAAGCCACGAGTATACTCGTGGATGACAGCTAATGGGTTAATTAAATTTAACTCTTCAGAATACGCTCAGCTTTTTACATCATAGTGAATATTTTTCATTGGTAAATATTAATGTAGCTTCAATGTATTATTAGTTGCAGTTATAGAGATTGGCCTTACATTTCTTATCCATGCTTTTTTTTTAATTAAGAAATTAAATAAGGATATACCTAAATTCTTAAAGTTACTCGAAATACTTCTATTATACATACACAGTCAAGACAAGATTGCAAGGGACTGGTAAAAAGCTCCATTTTAGACAGGCTTCCATAGAAAGAAGTGTGATTAATTATACTTCTAAGGTACACTACTTCAATAAGATCTATTGTTCGTTTCGCAGGCATTCTGAAACTCTTCCGTTCGAGACAGGATTCCGTTATAGAAAGATTCCGCTTTCACAGGCTTCACTATGTTTCACTAAAGAACGATGAAAATCCCCTTTCAGACAGGTTTTCAGCAAATTTAATTGTATCGCAATTCATATTAAGACCATGTAACGCTTCGGTTAAAGACAGGATTCTGTTATAGACAATTACTATTTTGGCAAGTTTTATTTTATTCATATGACATAAATATGTATATTTATATAAGTACACAAAACTTGTAAAAGTGGAACCTGCCTATAACGGAATTCTGTCTTAAACAGAAATGTTCCATAGTGCTACGGAAAAGAATACTATACAAATACACCTGATAACACGAAAACCTGTGTAATACGGAATTTTCCAGCAATATTTACGATTTCATCTTGACAGGTTTTATTATATATATAACCTGAAGGAAAATTTTTGGACCCCCCCCGAAACGAAATCCTGGCTACGCCACTGCCCCCCACCCCCCACACACCCTTTTCCTCCATCCTTGCGGGTGCCCATGATTTACACAAACCTTTTTTTTTAAATAGAGTTTATGTTTAAAATTCACTGGGAGGAAAATAATGTTTTACAATTTATAACATACTAGCTGCGTAGCATTTAAATTTCATGAGGTCTTTCAATTGTTTGGGGAAAAATAAATCTGGTTTTATTATATATTTCAAGTTTCTAGCCCTATAACGCTTCCAAATAAATCGCAATTTGGAACGTTTTTAGAACATTTTTCGCCCATTTCACCTTTTTAAATTTCGAATTTTTTAGAAACCCTTCTTAAGAGAGCATTTACATCTTAAAAATAACCACAATGGGAAATTACAAGTTTTTAGCCAAAGCAGTATCTCCATTTTAGAACGTTTTTTGTTCCTGTACTCTTTTACATTTCGATATTTAAAAAAACTGTCCTTTAAAAGCGTTATTCTCTTAAAAGTAATAGCCATGTGAAATTTCAAGTTTCGAGCCCTAACAGTTCCAAAGAAATCGTAATTCGGAGAGTTTTTAGAGCGTTTTCAGCTCATTTCACCCTTTTAATCCTTTGCATCGCAATATTACGTGTCTGCACCATAACCACAAGTCAATGTTACAGCGGGCTTTAAAAGACGATTTTATTTATTGCTGCTATCTCCAAACACAGCAGTTAATATAAATTGTTCATAGAATTCTCAACAGACGGCGATACTAAATTAATTTTTCATACCGAAGTTTTATTTATCATTTGAGCAGTTTCGCAGTGCTAAGTTTTAGTAAGCTAAGTACAAGTTTACGACGTTGCTAAAATGAACATCGTAAACTTGTAAAACTTATGCGAAGTGTGTAATTTTCAGTTTATTGCAGATATGAAGAAAAATATATCATTTTGTCAATATAATATATATATATATATTTTTTTATGTTCTAAATTTTCTTAATTATGTTTTCCAACATCTGAGTAAATATTTTTCAAATCGGAGTTGTTGAGTCACAAAGGGTTAGATTTTTAACTTTTTGGAAACCATTGTGACGTTTCACCTGAGCTCAGGCAGCGACCAGATGACCACTTAAAGTAATAAACATTTTCAATTGAGACATCCAGATGCCTCAACTATAAATTCACATGTCAATGCCTTCACGAAATCCAGATGTAAAGTGTAAACGGATTTTAATGATGTAAATACTTGAGAAGTGCTGGCCTGGCACTTGTGAGAACTGAAACTTTTTAATAAGATGAATCAGCGTACCACGTGAGTTTCCAATTAAGATAGACTGAACTCTCGAAAAGGCCCCGTGGATGAGGAGATGCGTTCTGGTGGCGACCGAAGACGGTCGGATTCGTTTGGAGGAGAGAGCCACTCCGAAAGACTTTTAAAAGATTAAGTTTTATGTGTCAAGTGAATGTATGTGTGTTTGCTGTCCGTATCGTCAATAAATGTGTGGAAAATGAACTCAAAGTTCTCTTCATTTAAGTTTTAAGATTTTTTCTTTAAGTTAGATTTTACTGGCCTTACACCATTCATAGCAAGCAATTACATTTTAAAAAGTAACCACCACATCAAATTTAAATCTTCTAGCCCCAAAAATATCACAGAAATCATAATTTTAGAACGTTTTTTGCTCCTGGCAGCTTGGAGGTTGTTGTATCAACATAAAATATAGCCTACGTTGGTGCAGACAGGATCACCAGAATTTTGCCACCATTTTTTTTAATCGCCTGGGTAGTAACAGAGATTAACTTCCTACAAATAAACACACAAACGTTACTTCTTTATAATAATAGTATATATATATATATTATGTATATATACGTCCTGTACCACAAATTTTCTTTGGAGAGTCAGAGGCGTGCAAAACGTAAATGCGAACAATAGCCTTCTCCAAGCAAGTAATATGTAGCTGCTGCAACGGTCAGTGATTGAAGGTCAGGAGGAAACTCTGTGAACCACGCAGTTCTTCATTAGTGGCCGACAAAGTATAAAAGCAAAAACAACTCGGAGAATTATTGAAGGAGAAAAGAGATATGATGTTGCCTACTGTTATAAATAGAATTACTTTCGATATCTTATACGTATGATAATTCTAAACATAACCATAGTTACAGTTAATTAAAATGAATAACTCTCTTTTACGATAACGAATAAAGAATAGGATCGTTAAATATTAATAATTAATAAACTTATTTTGACAAATATACCTTCAATAAAATATTGTATTTACTCCCATAACTTTCGTTCTTGCGTATTAATTTTGCTCAGTTTAGTTTTTATTTATTTTATTTTATTTTATTTTATTTCATTTTACTTTTTTTAACCCTAGAACTACCGGAAATTTTACTCAAGTTTTATAAAAACATTCTACACCAGAATTTTTACTTAAAACTATTTAATTTGTTTATTTAACTTATTATTGTCTGATTTATACATTTAGTTTGTTTTGAAGAAATTTTCTGGTTTGAATAGATATTTTGAATATACATGTCGGGTCCATTGGACCCTTCTGGTAGACAGAGGGTTAAAGCAGGTCCTTTTTGTAGTATTTGCATAAAAATTATGTTTACAGTGCTTTTATTTTAAAACGGACTTTTATCCGTACTCTATAAGGATAATTTGTAATTCCCGTGAACAATGTTTAAATCAATAGCAAACCAACAAGTACAGTTTTTTTTTCAACAAATGTAACAGTATGTTTAGAACGATGTGCCATTTAATGTGAATGAAGAATTTTAAGATGCATTTGCACTTCAGTTTTGGTTAGTCTAATGTTTGAAAATTCATAAGTTTCATGCAATCCAAAACAATACTATATGCATTGCTATCTTTGAATAAATTGCATTCTATTGAAAAAAAATCAGCTATCAGCATATAGTTGTAATGCCTGTTTTTGAAATGGCAATCGACATTCAATGGCCGCTGTACTTCTTAAAGATGCACATTAAGATTACTTAATTCCAGTCATGCCATCATTAGTTGTGCATTAAACCAGGGCTATCAATACACACTATATAAGCAAAGGTGACCGATCACTTGCGATTTTAGACGTTTTGTTAAATATCTAGAAAAATACATGAGGAATTAACCTGAAACTGTAAGTGTGTAAACAGTATAGTATAGGTTATATATTTCCGCGAAGAATTTTTCCTGAAACCCTATAGGAGACCGTCAACAAATTGAAAAAGAACGAATATCTTTTGGATAACCCTGTAAAAATTGATGTAGCAAAAGCGTTCAAACACGAGATTATTAATAAGTGACTTATTGTAATATACTGTGTTCATTTTTATGAGGATAGCATGTATACTCGTAGAGAAATTAAGGTTTTTATAAAAACAGCCCCAAATTTTGCCAAGTTTTTTGCTTATAATTTGCAGGGTTCTTAATATGAAAAAAAGTTCTTTTCAGAAAATATGACAAACAACGTTGTACATAATACTTTGCAATCAGAATTAAAAAATAATAAAAATTGGATGAAAAATGAGCAGGTTTACTAAAAAATGTTTCACTGCGCATACAATTAAAATATACTGTGCATAACGTACACTGCTCAAAACAATTAAAGGATATTGCAGTTTTAGGTGGATTTTGTATCTGGTAAACTGTTTAGCTGATTGATACATGGTCGACAGACATAGTAGGTTATATGAGAATAAATTACACATGTTTGGCAGAAAAAAATGCATTTTATTGCGCATTTGTGTACTAAAGGAAAAAAAAACACAATTTGTGCATATGAGAAAAAAAGAATAGGAAAATGTGTTTTCTTCAAAGAAACTCATTTTCAGTAGGGGGTATGGTTTCCACGGGCGGCCAGCAACGTTGAACACCTTTGAGGCATGGACTCAATGAGGCTATTAATGACGAGTTGGGGTATTCTGCCCCACTCTTCCAGAAGAGCTCTTTCCAGTTCTTGGAGAGTTTGTGGGGGTTGTTGGCGGCCAGAAACTCGTCTTCCTAGAGCGTCCCAAACGTGCTCGATTGGATTCATGTCTGGAGAACACGCTGGCCATTCCATTCGAACGATTCCTTCCTCGAAAAGGAAATCACCAGGTTTGCACGATGTGGCCTGCAGTTATCGTCCATTAAAATGAAGTTATCTCCGATTGCTGCAGCGTAAGGGACTACAATAGGTCTGAGGATCTCATCCCTATATCGGCGACCAGTCAGAGCTCCATCTCGAATGATGTAGAGGTCAGTGCGCCCGTCAATGGAGATGCCACCATACACCAACACTCCTCCACCGCCAAATCTGACACTTTCGTGCACGAACGCAGGATTATTCCTACTGCCACGGTCCCTCCAGATGAAAATACGCCTATTATCCGGATGCACAGAAAAACGGGACTCGTCAGAAAACAGAATATTGCTCCATTCATTTCTCTTCCAGTTGACATGCTCGGTTGCCCACTCCCTGCGGTCGCGACGATGCCTTGATGTTAATCTAACACATACCATCGGTCGGCGAGCATACAGACCTACAGCATGGAGCCTGTTTCGGACAGTCTGAGTTGAAATCGTGGTGCCTGTAGCCGAGCGAAGGTGTTGTTGGAGAAGAGTATCGTTCATGGTTCGGTGTCTCCGAGCTGTTAACGCTAAATACCGATCTTCATTGGGCGTTGTTGCCCGTCTACGACCTTGCCCTGGTCTTCGGCCTGCACATCCACTCTCCAAAAAACGGTTCCAGATCCTGGAAATGACACTTTGTGACACTCCAATGGCTTGCGCTACTTCGGCTTGAGTTTGGCCCCCTTCTAACCTACCAACAATTCTCAAAGCTTCTGAATCTGTCAAATGACTTCGCTGAGACATCGTACTCATCGAAACAAAGCAATCACTGAATGCCGATCATCCTTGTCTTCATTCTCTTTTATCCAGTTGAAAGTCAAATTTCATTCGCTGCCGCTGAAGCGACGTTTTTGACGTTGAACTCAAAATTTGCATACTCCACAGTTTGAAAACCAGAAAAATTTGCATTTGTGATTCTCTTCTTTATTTTATATAAAACTTCAAATATCCTTTAATTGTTTTGAGCAGTGTATTACGATTAGTTAAGTATATAGAGCAACTTTTATGAAGTCTTAAAATCATAGCTTGAAAACTCTGAAAAGAATCGTAGATAGAATAAGCTCGAAATCCGTTGTTTCCAAAAACAAGCAAAAAGATCAGGGATTGTATTCAAATATAGTAGTACGTGCAATATTGTGTACGCTATCTTGGTACTAATCAACAGATATTTTATACAACCCCTGATCTTTTTGCTTGTTTTTGGGAACAACGGATTTCGAGCTTATTCTATCGACGATTATTTTAAGAATTTTCAAGCTATGATTTTGAGACTTTCACAAAAGTTGCTCTATATACTTAGGTAATACATTATGCACATTATATTTTGATTGCATTCGCGCATGCGCAGTGAAACATTTTTTAGTAAACTTGCTCATTTTCATCCAATTTTTATTAATTTTTAATTCTTATTGCAAAGTATTGTGTACAATATTGTTTGTCATATTTTCTGAAAATAACTTTTTTTTATATTAAGAACTCTGCAAATTATAAGCAAAAAACTTGGCAAAATTTGGGGCTGTTTTTATAAAAACCTTAATTTCTCTACGAGTATACATGCTATCCTCATAAAAATGAACACAGTATATTACAATAAGTCACTTATTAATAATCTCGTGTTTGAACGCTTTTGCTACATTAGTTTTTACAGGGTTATCCAAAAGATATTCGTTCTTTTTCAATTTGTTGACGGCCTCCTATAGGGTTTCAGGAAAAATTCTTCGCGGAAATATATGACCTATACCAGACTGTTTTCACATCTGCAGTTTAAGGTTAATTCCTCATGTATTGTTCTAGATATTTAACAAAACGTCCAAAATCGTAAGCGATCGGTCACCTTTGGCCATATAGTGTATCAAGATGTCCTTGATTAAACACAATCTACTCAAGCGAACCCACGGAGGAGGGAGAAGAAAGTATTCCTGTTCAGGTATGTAGTGGATGTTATCCGGTAATACAAGCCGTATATCTTCTGGATATTTTTGGGGATTCCGTATACCCCCTGTTTCTCAAATAAAGCTATAGCGTCTACTTATAGCGTATACCCTCTGCCTATTGCATATATACTCTGGGTTTTTTTATGACTACATCACTAACCCTGTTTGCATTCGACAAAATAACCCGAATCTCAAGATGGATCTGAGATTAATGATCTAAACGCAATCTGAGAAGATTTTGCTAGAGTGCATTTAAAAAGAGTGTGGAGACATACGAACAAGGCACATACTCCAATTGGATGTTTTTATCCAAATTGTAAGGACCCTCATTACAGAACTTTCACTGTTAAAAGTATCGTGGAAAATTACCTCTGTTTTTAAACACTATCTATTTTCTGATCAATGAGAACACTCCATAGGCGTTTATGCAGCGTTCTTATTTGTCAGAAAATAGATAAGTCTTTATTTTGAACAGTATGGAGATACTTGTTGATCGAGTTGGTTTATACAATTTAGACGCGTAAAATCAAATTTTATTGTCTATATATCACCACTCTCTTATAAAGGTAATCTAATACTTATAGAAAGAACATCTTCTAGTGCTTATCTGTTACCTATCAACTGCAAATCTGAAAATATTAAGCATTTTTCTAAACCAGAATTTTGACTACTAAGCTATATTAAGAAAAGTATAAATATACAACCTTTTCGAATATGTGCATTTCTTTTAACAGTTTAACACACTTAATAGTCCTAAACATTCGAGCAATCGAATTTATACTGCCTACACCTACACTTATATCTATCAACCCTAGATAAGGTATGTATAATTATTTTTGCAACCCTGCTTTCTTTCCAATGAAAATCCAATGTGTTCAAGTGTTGAATTCAGGGGGTGGACCGGGGGGGGGCATCCCCCCCCCGGGGCAATGAGATGTCGCCACCCTCCCGGAAGATTTGAGATTTTGTGTTTTTAATGGTCAAAAACTGCAATCCCCTCTGCCCCCCCGGAAATCTATAATGTCCCCCCGGAGACATAGAAATCCCTCCCGGAGAAAAGTGTCTGAATTCAACACTGAATGTGCTGCAAGGCAGGCTGATTTTAGCATTCCTACTAAATATCATAAAAGAGTAGTATATCTTTACTTTCTGTTCTTTAATTTTAACGCTGTATCATGTTCTGTAAATTTATTGCCATATAAGCAATCATTTAAATATTGAACCGTCAGAGGAAGTTCAGCAATAATACGAGCATACGTACTGAGCATAACGGAACATTCTATAACAGCTACGTTATCATTACTCATCTGCCATTTCATTATTTCATATGCAGGCAAGAGAAACCGAATAAACAAGTGTGTTACGGTTGTGAATAACCTAACATCTGAATTGTATTTTTCTAAGTAAAAACACCAGAAAACAATAACATATCTATAAATTGAAATAATAATTCAATGAAACAGTGCTGTCAAGGAGAAACAGGCGGCACGTTCATTGTGCTGAAGTTACCATGCATGAACCTCACATACATGGTTCTTCATAACTGCAACCGTACCATCTTCTTGGAAGACCGAATGTTTTATGGGACGTCCAATGTCAAGTGAGAAGAGAAATGTTCGAATCTTTTTTTCATTGTCACGGATCTTCATAAAATGGATTCACGTGAAAAACTTTTAAAAGGAACAATTTGCGGAGCGTGTTATGGTCTAGATTTTTAAAATATTTGTCATTTTCATGAAAAAAATTTGAAAAGATTTAGGACACCGAGTTAAGTAAATCTAGTTTAAAGACAATCAGTTAATATAAATGGGACCCTTTTCTTTCAAATATTTCATATCTTCACGAAATCACAAATTAAAAAACTATAGTCAACTTTTAAAGTATAAATTAGGTCTAAAGAAATAAATATGTTTTTGGTATCCTTTCTGTGCATTTCTAAGCCTCTACATCATTCATTCATTCTTCTACCACCTAACAACTGTGTTAAAATTAAGAATATTTATAAGGTTTAAAAAACAGTTTTTCTATGAAAAATATTTTAGTAATACACTGATTCATCAATAAACACAAGGTTTTTTTTCTTCTTCTTTTTATAAATTCCGACAGTTTATCTATGTGAGTAACAATAATAATAATCAATTTCACCACATTTCTTATTACATATTTTATAATAGAAGTCTCGGAAGGAAAAAGGAAACAAGAAAGAAAAATCAGGCATTAAGCCATAGATATGAAACATTTTCCAACACATTCAGAATAGTGTAACAAAACTTCAACGTTTAATAAGGTGAAAGATGATATCTAAATAAACAATTTGGAAAACACATAATGCATTTGAATGACCAATTTCAGCAATTACCATCAATAGTCGGAATCGAAAAATATTCGTCTTATTTTGAGTACCCCTGTATATGATCTACAGGTTTGTATCAGGGCTGCAAAAAAGCCGGCCTTTTTTTACAAAAGGCCAGGCCGGCCGGCTTTTATTGGAAAAAACAGGTCTTTTTTGAAAAAGGCCGGCTTTTATTGGTTTTTTTTCCAGGGCATATCTTACTATTTATTTTAAACAACTATATATGTTATTGTTAATTTACTTTACTAATAGCTATTTTCGATAAATTACAACTAAAATGTCATGAAATTTATTTAAAATCTTGTTTCAGAGGTTCATTTTTATAGCCAATTAATAATTGATATACCATAAAAGCCTCATAAGTAGCCAATATGATTAAAAAAAAAAAAAAAACTATCTGTAGGTCCAGCGGCACTTTCTCTGCTTAGTAAAGATATTTTCATGTTGTTACGGGTAAGAATTATATTCAAATAAATAATATACAAAATGAAACTGTCTATAAAGTACTGCACTTGGAAAATGGCTCTTAGCATATATGAATGCATTAGTAATAAGAATAAGTTACTTGTTTATGTAAAAAGAATTTTTTCATGAGGCAGCATTCCACTTTAAAAATAAGAAAATATAAATTAATAAGCATAACTTTTATATTAATTTTATCTTTTTAAATGGTACATACTTTTTCCTTAATTTGTTTTTTCTTATATACTGACTGAATATTTTGTTCTTCCCCCATAAATCTACCCACATATTATTAAACTACACAGCTGTCCCCCAAGTTCTGCATCTATTGAGAGAATTTTTTCAACATATGGTTTTGTTTGGAACAAGATCAGAAACAGCTTAGGTGCTGAAAAAGCAGAAAAATTGGTAAAAGTGTAACGTTATTTAAAAACTGTGAGCCAAATGATTGGTAACTTATTTCATAAACCAATAGTGTATTACTTTTTGAATAAATATCTTATTTGGTAAAAATCATTTGAACTATTTTAAAAAGTTTTTATTGCACAAATTTCTAATAATCATTCCTACTATCTGTTGACCGCCACAACATTTCTACTATCAATTCACTTATATTTTAATTGTCAATTTATTTGACAGTTCAACTTTAAATTGATGTACATTTTCATGACAACAGTAATTAAAAGTTACTAATTAATAACATTTTGTTTTAAGAACAGTTTTTGTAAAAGATAAAATTGTTTTAATAAAAGCCGGCTTTTTTAAATATAAGCCGGCTTTTTTAAATATAAGCCGGTCTTTTAAAAGTGGTTTAAACCAGAAAAAGCCGGCCGGTTTAAACCGGCCTGGCTAAAATCCGGCAGCCCTGGTTTGTATATGTACTACATAATACAATATCTTGAATGAGTTCTTTAACAAAGTATGTAGCTCTTATAGTTTGTTTGCAGGGATACACAAAGGCAAAAAACCATGCAAAATTTGTCATCAGGATAACGCCCGAAATAATGAGCCAACTCGAAACCTAATTGGGACAGTGTATTGGTCTTGCAAGTACCTTGGGAAGATTTTGTTATTTAAGTATGTTGCTCTTATAGTTCGTTTACAGCGACACACCAAAGTTTTCGATTGCATCCCTTGAATGGTTTGGGTTATATTACAGCCAACTGGCGATTTTTAAGCTATGATTTTAACAAATTTGTAAACATTTTTATATAATTGCTTTATATCCATCCAATTACATTTGGTAAGCCTGATTTAAAGTTTCCCTTGCAAATTACTTTTCTTGTCAAAATAGCGAACTTACGATGAGCGAGAACAATTTGTTTAATTTGTATTAAATCCGTTGTATATACATCCCAGAATGAAAAATTAAAGAAAGAAAGAAATCAAGCTGCTGTTTCGACTAAGCCGAAAGGACTTGTTATAACAAGTTTAAAATACAAATAACGTAACATAATGGTACAGAAAACAAAACGAAAAAAATAAGGATAAAAAAAAGACCAACATTTTTAATAAATTCGAATGAAAGATAAATCAGATTTTTTAAAAAAAATCGATTAATCTATCAGTTTGTTAGTTCTGCGAATGAAATGATGTGAATGATATGATTTCTATGAATTTTAATTTTTAACACGTTTGCAATGAGCGATCCATATATAGTTCTTAATTTTTGAGGATCACTATTTACGAATAGCAATGTTTTCCTTATTTAATCACAAAACTTTTATGATTTGCATTTTTTCCATTTACTTTTCTCACCCGCCTCGCCCCGTGTCACGTTTGGGTTTCTCCCGCCAGGCTGGAGCCTTTTTTTTTCTTTTTTTTTTTTATCCAGCCCCTTGTCGCGTTTTTGGATGTCATTGTAAAATGACTTTCTAATCAATGTATTTTTTTAAGTCCTTAGTATAGGAATCCGGGAGGAACATTATGCTCTACGGACTTGGTTTCCTCGTCTGAGCAGTCCCTCTTAGTCTATCAAATAAAGCGAAAAATACTATTCAGAAATAGTGGTGGTAAAAATTAAATTAAAGATTATATATTCACCCTATACAGCAAGTTATTACGGAACGCACGTAATGAAGAGTTAAAAAAATATTTGGTAAAATACAAAATTTCCAGGTTATAGATTTGCACTCTAGATTACATTGTTCTATAGATTAAATATAGTACAAAAATAATTTTGATTAGTGAAAAAAAAGTGCAATATTTTCTTAGTAATGAAAGAACTATTAAAAGTAACTAGTTTCCAAAGCAATAACTTACTTCCTAATATCTCAAGACAGCTCAGAGATAGAAGTCAGTCTTTCGGAACAGTTTTCTTATTTTGTGGCGAGGCCGTATCATTGTAAAACTTGGCAGAAACATTTACAAAAATATACTATAACCTTGCAGTTAGCTGGGATTTCGGAAGCCTTTCCTTTATCCCCCGAAACCTTTCCGAAAAGAAATAACCAGAAACCCCAGGAATCAACAGAAATGACTTTTCCAAAATTTACGAGCAGCAAAGTGCCTTTTTTTTTTCCCATAAATTACTATTGTTCATAAATCTAGTGTTTTATGAGATTTTATATCGGGTTCTTCTTTAAATGGTTTACGAGAAACAGGGCCTAATTAAAGCATGGGCTAGCTGAACCGTGATTCTGGAACCTCATGATTTAGGACGATTTTTGTTTGCTTTGTAAGGACCTGGAGTAACTCCTGGAGTTTTATAGAAACTATCAATATTTTTTTAACCTTTATTTTAAACCATTATTAAATAAAAACAGCTAATTATCCCCTATTGGTAAATTTATAATACATTAATGCATCATTATTGGTACATTAACTTTTAAATTTAATTTTTATGTGAATTATGTCTTGCATTAACAAGAACCATTATTTTCACACGCTATAAAACAGTCGTACATAACATACACACACACAAAATTTTAGTGCCAACTAAAAAGGTTTAAAGTTTCCAGTTACTTAAAACGAAAAATAAAATTGTATAATAGGTAGTTTTGCGAGATTTGTGGAATCATATTATGTCACTTCTCCTTCTATTTCTTTTAAGAGTGATCTTACGCGTTCATAATACGTCATATTTTTTACAATGATTTCAACCTCATCTTTATAACTTTGCCTCTTTTTTTGATGAAGTAATGGATCATCTTTTTAACGCTGACAATATTTCGTAGAAATTGACATCGGCTGTGAGAGAAAATTTCCTCAATGAATCACATCCTGTTCCGTAACTATTTAAATTGAAAATGGTTACGAAAAACACATTCTTTTACTCTTATTGAGGAAATGTACTTATTTCAGAGACTGTAATTCCCAAGGCGCAGTTTTCGGAGCTATTGCTGAGGTGCTTCTTTTTCATTACATTCCAATAAATGGCTCGGATAAAACATCATTTTTTGCCCAATAACTGGAAAGTTGATTGCTTAAATTTAGTTTTTTTTTTGTTAGTTTTTGGGAATCTACTCTGAACTCTGTAGATTTGTATGGATCCTATTTGCGGTTGATCCGAGGAGTTGAGTTGCTTGTAGAGATGTGTCATTTGTTGAGGAACGACTCCAAAGGAACGATTCCGGCAGTGAAACTGAAGGAACGATTCCATTCTGTAAAAAGGAATCGGTCCTTTTCGGATTCGGTCCTTTTTGGAACGACTCCTCGGATTCGGTCCTTGTTGGAACGGTTCCTCGGATTCGGTCCTTTTTGGAACGGTTCCTCGGATTCGGTCCTTTTCGGAACGATTCCTCGGAATCGGTCCAAAATGTACCGACTCCGAAAAGGACCGATTCCTCGGAGTCGTTCCGAAAAGGACCGATTCCTCGGAGTCGGTCCATTTCGGAATCGTTCCAAAAAGGACCGAATCCGAGGAACCGTTCCAAAAAGGACCGAATCCGAGGAACCGTTCCGAAAAGGGCCGATTCCTCGGGAATCGATTCTTTTCTTGTAGACTGGCCAGTTTTAATAAATCAAAATACGCTATTTTATTTCAAAATAACAGATTTTGATTCTATTAAAGCTGACTTTATTGCCAAAATATCCTTCTAATGTGTGTGCCACTCCCCCCCCCCCCCCTCCTCAAAAAAAAAAGAAAAGTAAAGAAAGAAAGAAAAAAGAAATTGAAGTGCGGGGCGGAGTAGGGCGTTTAATAAACATTACTAAACATCTTCTTGTGCTAAATTAATCTGAAAGAAATAATTAAAAAAAATATTTTATACGAATTGGATTTTTTACACCTGAGAGAAAAAGTGCCCGAGATGGGATTCGAACCCAGAAACTTTACGTGCTTTACCGATTGAGTACCTGGACCCCGAGGGTAATGGAACACCACGTGTACTTTAATACACTAATACATTTTCTAATTGGTAAATGTATCATACGAAATGAATTTTTTCTAAATGAATTCTTAAGGCTGTTCTCAAATCCAAAAGGATAAATTTGTGACAAAAGTTTTAATTTATTTTTATTCGGAAATGCATGAAACGAACAGGTGTTGTTGTTCAGAAACTATGTAATCGAGCTGTTTTTTCCGTTTTTTTGCAAACGCAATAGGCCTTTCAGAAAATAGTGTCAAAGTGGGCGTTTTGAACCGAATTTCCGCGCGAAAGAGGCATAATTTCTCAAAAATGGGTGAAAAACATGTTTGTCACGTGATCAAAATCGATTATAACTCAATAGGTAATTTACTAATCAAAAGATGGAAAACACAGTTCGATTCCAAATCGCTTCCATGGTCAAACATTCCAATTTTATATCTTTCCGTTAAAAAATGAATTTGTAAATGTGTCAAAACGTTTTACGCTTGTTGAGCAGATCACTTAAGAACAGCCTTAAGAAAAACAAAGAAAATGCTTGTTTAATTACTAGTGAAAAATATTTTTTTAAATCTGACTAGAAACAGTTTTGAATAATGTAAGAAATATATCACTAGGTCATAAAAATTGCATTTTAATAGGATAATAATAACTGATTTTCAATTATTTTAATAATTGTAGAGTTACGCACTTTCATGCATATTTCACTTTCATGTTTTTTCCTCAAACATAATTTCAATTTGAGAATCCTCTTTATCAAAATAAATATATGACCAGCTACGAGCGCTCGAGTACCACTTTATTTCCACAGTTTGGCGTCTTGTTTTTCTCTCCTGAAGAAGATGATTAAAAAAATCTCGAAACTCCCTAAGATTGTTGTTTTAATCAACTTACATTGAGGTTTATTACATAGAGTAAAATCTGTTAGAACAAGGAATTTTTGTAAAACGTTTCTTTCTTTCTTAAGATAATGAATATTTCAAAAAGCATAATGTCTAATAATAATAATAAGATAACAGTAATAGTGGTGGGTGGGATTGAAATAATTTAACCGCGGTTCGCTCTCTTAATGGCCGTTTTGAGTATAAAAACGGGAAAGAAAAATCACGTGCTACATATAGATTATCGGACTTTCTCCAACACTGCGACATATATAAAGCTGCATATTTTATGCTTGTTTCGGTTTAATAGATTTATGTTAACCCTCCGCCTACCAGAGGGGTTCAATGGCCCCGACAGACATTGAACATATTCTTTTGAGTAGAACGTTCCAGAAAAAGTCACATATTTACAAAATTTTCATTTTTTAAAATGTGAAAAATCAATTTGAATGTATCTATCGGGTCTGTTGCACCGGTCTGGTATGCGGAAGGTTAATATTGCATTTAAAAAGTTTTACAATATACGAATTTAATTATTGGTTTCCAAAGAATGCACGTTGTGATTTTGTACAGTTTTTACTTTCTTCTATCTTTACAAGAAGAAAGTATTGGATTCATGGAAATTTTCGAATTCCGGTTTTCGACGGATTTACACGTTTTAGGGGTCAGAGATTCCAAAAAACATGTTTTTACAAAATGTCTGTCTGTGACTCTGTGAGTCTGTCTGTCTGTCTGTCTGTCTGTGTGTATGTGACACAAATTTTGTGGGCGCTCTATCTCAAGAACTAATGCACGGAATTTAATAAAAATTGATATTCAATTAGTGCCTAATACAAATTGATGCTGATTAGTTTTTGATGTAAATCGCTCAACAGGTGGCGCTGCAATGCTGCATTTTTCACGATTTTCGCAATAGCTCTATCTCAAGAACTAATGCACGGATTTTGATCAAACTTCAGATTTAGTTAGTTCTTGATATGAATTGGTGATGATTACATTTTGGTGTAAATCGCCCAACAGGTGGCGCTGTTATGATGAATTTTCCAGGATTTACACGATTTCCCCAATAGCTCTATCTTAAGAACTAACGCACGGTTTTTCATCAAACTTCAGATTAAGTTAGTCCTTGATATGACTTGCTACTGATTAGGTGTTGGTGTAAATCGCCCAACAGGTGGCGCTTCTCTGCTGCCTTTTCCACGATTGCCTCAATAGCTCTATCAATAGAACTAATGGACCAATTTTCATCTAATTTCAGATTTAGTTGTATGTTGACACAAGTTGTTGTTAATTAGGTTTTGGTGTTAATCACCCAATAAGTGGCGCTGCTATGCAGAAATTTTCACGATTTTCGCTATTGCTCTATCTCAAAAACTAATGTACGGATTTTCTCCAAACTTCAGATTCAGTCAGACGTTGACATAAATTGTCGCTGATTAGGATTTGGTATAAATCACCCAATAGGTGGCGCTGCTAGGCAGCATTTTGCTGAATTTAGACGATTTCAGCGATAGTCATATCTCAAGAACTAATGCACGGAATTTCATATCGTTAGAATCCTCATGAGATGCATAGATTGCAATTTAATTTTGGCAGTTTGATAGCGAATTTTGAAGTATTAACATGTATGATATAGAAGAAAGTTTTGGGATTGGTACATCCGACTAGTTTCAATTGTTATTTTACTTCTATTTCTTGCTAAATAATTAGAATTTAAATAACTGTGACTTTGTTTTAATTCAACGTAAAATAAAAGCAAAAAAATCGTTTATCGTAATAATTTCTTATAATAATTCAGATTTCTTGATCGTTATTGATACTCGTAAATCCCAAAATCAATGCCACGATTAATGCCTGTTACTGTGGTGATGGATAATACATATCTGAGTTTAATTTCGAGCAAATCAAGGCTCCCTTCATGCTAAACTAAATTTAATGTTTCAAGCCTAATACCAAATTTCCGTTTTTATTGAGGTAAAACTTACTGCAAATACGATACTAAATTTTATGTATTTTTCTTTCTTATTGTTATTCTTTTCACTTAGAAGATTTATTTATTTATTTTCTTTTTTTCTTAAATTACATAAAGTTTTCTGAAAAGTTCAAATTTAACAAAATGTTTTATCTATTTTAAATAGTTTTGACAATAAAAAGTTTAACTCCGAATAAAAAATAGTTAAATTCTCAAAAAATTAAGGTTGGTATTATCTATAATACGTTTACAACCGATATCTTTCATTCAACGGCCGAAACATCGTCAAAAGGATAGTTCTTTATATAGTACTACACTCTGTAATAATAATGGACATACTTTTAATTTGTTTAATTTAATTAAACCAATAAACCGTTTTTCAGTTAAAATGGTAGCAAATTTCAAATTTAAAGAAATAGAACTTTGAAGTTTAGTGAATCACTATATCTTTTGGCGGAGATAATATGTACTATATATGAATAAAATCATATATATTACTATATATATATATATATATTATAATATTAATGCATATAATATTATCTTATAAATATCACTAGCCATAGCCCTGCTAATGAATCTGTTTACAAATCATCTGAAGGAACTTCTACCCTTTCGTGTAACACAAGTGTTCCATGACTTCATGAGTTATGAAGCTCCAAAGATCCCAATCCAAACAAACATATTAGCATTGCAATTCACTCACACCGAACTGAGGTTCTGTATCATATAAGTGCAGAGAGGGTGACGGCGGATGAGGGTGTGAAATTAGAGAAATTCCGGTAGGTTCTCGTGAAATTGGAGATTCAAAAAGAGTTGTAAGTTTATTGAAATTCTAAGTAGTTAACAGCAGTTCACAAATAGCGATGTTAGGGTAAAAGACAAGACATACATCAGTCACTCAGGAAAGACAGTGTGCAAAAACGTGCTTTACTTTTTAACTCTTTCCAATAAAGTTAGTGTTTATGAATGCGGTTTGTCTGTTCACGCTCTAAGGGAAGTCACACACTAAGGCGACACATAAGACATGTCGCTTGAATTCGCTAGAAAAACTGGTTTAAAACAAGTTTGCAACAACTTCGTTCTTTGTTTCGACCGGTTTTTGCACTTCATGTTGCGCTTTGTGTCGTTGTGTGGTCTCAGTGTGTAATATACCTAACTCCCGTAAATATACTCGGATTCCCATGCAATTGATATATGTTAATGATGTTTACCATGGGATGTTTGGTATTCAATATGAAGAGTGTAGCATTAATAGTTTATTTACAGGGGCACTCAAAAGTATTTCGTTACATTATGGTTAACGGGAAAAAATCGTTTGCAGCGCATTTTAATGACATTAAGCTATTTCAAATGCATTAAAATTGATATATATCACTGAATTGCACTACAAGATGATTGCTATAGAATAGGGTGTTTCACTTCTGAACCAGATCCTGAAGGCGGTGATAATAATGTTGATGAATTATGCGAAATATCCTGTGTGCGTAAAGTTAGGGAGCTGAGGAGAAAGACGATAAAGGGCATAAAGTTATTGAAAGTACGGACACTGGAACAAAAATGTAATCTGCTTTAACTAGTTACATATCCAAACCAGTAGGGCCATCCAAATGAAAAATGAGATTCAGAATGAAAAATGAAATTAAGATTACCTAGAGGTAGATTTTGAAGAGGAATCTATGAGACTAAAAATTCCTAGACCCTGGTGACAAATATCAGAGCAATAATAAAATTTCCTATACAGGATGTCCACTCTCAACGATGTCCAAAAGCTAATTCCTAAACCGTTAGTCATAGCCATATAGTTCCAATTACAAAAATGTTTTAAATGGGGTAAATAAGTATTTAAAAAGTGATTTGGGTCAATAGAATCATTTCTTGAAAAATTATGAAATTTAATTTTTTATACGATCCCCCGGTCCTTCAAGTTATAGTTAGTAAAACTTTCCTATTACACTTACAAGTAAGACAAATAAAAGTCCTATTATTCTACGACTAAAACTGACCGAAGTAATGGCTGTTTCAACTTGGAGCATATTTTTTGCTGCGAAATACGGGTCATTTACAAATTTACTAGAAATATAAATAATCTTCAGATATATAAAAAATATAGTTGATAGTAAAATTAACATTGCATTATAAATTTGAAATCTATAATCATTCTGAAATATTAATGCAAAATATACAGCTTGTACTAAACATATAACAGGAAAAAAATAATAGAATTTTCGTTAAATAAAATGTTGAAAAGCAACAGCCTCGATTCTTTACACACTGAATCCAAAAATGGCCTTCATGTTTTATCACAAAGTACAGATTTTTTGCAAATCGTAAATTTGAAAGCTAAAAAGTGAAAAATTTTCGGAAATCTGATTCTGATAGTATAAAATAGATGTGATTGTTATTTCTTTAACTTTTGATAATTGATTTTTATGTATTTTTTACTATTGAATCCGAAAATGACCTTCATTAGTTTTTGGTGTAAATCGCCCTGCAGGTGGCGCTGCTATGTAGCATTTTGCAGGATTTCCGCAAAAGCTCTATCTCAAGAACTAATGCACGGATTTTTATAAAACTTCAGATTCCGTTAATCCTTGATATGAATTAGTGCTGGTAAAGTTTTGGTGCAAATTGCCCAACAGATGGTGCTGCTATGCTGCATTTTGCAGCATTTACACGATTTTCGTAATAGCTCAATCTCAAGAAATAATGCACGGATTTTCATCAAACTTCAGATTTATTTAGTGCTTGACATGAATTGACGTTTTGCCCCTTGTGGTGTAAATCGCTCAACAGGTGGCGCTGCTATGCTGCGTTTTTTGAGATTTCCGCAATAGCTCTATCTGAAGAACTAATGCTTGGGTTTTCAACAAGCTTCAGATTTAGGTATACTGGATATGAATTAGTGCTGTTTATGTTTTGGTGTAAATCGCTCAATAGGTGGCGCTGGTATGCAGCATTTTTCACGATTTCCACAATAGCTCAATTTCCAGAACTAATGCACGGATTTTCATCAAACTTCAGATTCTGTTAGTCCTTGACATGAATTGACGTTTTGCCCCTTGTGGTGTAAATCGCTCAATAGGTGGCGCTGCTGTGCTGCATTTTTGTGATTTCCACAATAGCTCTAGCTTCAGAACTAATGCACCGATTTTCATCAAACTTCAGATTCCGGTATACCTTAATATGAATTAGTGCTGTTTGTGTTTTGGTGCAAATCGCTCAACAGGTGGCGCTGGTATGCTGCATTTTTCAGAATTTCCCCTACAGCTCTATCTCAATAAGTAATGCACGAATTTTCATCAAACTTCAAATTCAGGTATACTTTGATACGAATTGGTTCTAAATTGATGTAATTTCTTTTACTATTTAAATGATTTAATTGACGTGATTTATTTAGAAAAAAGTTTTGTGATGGCCACAACATACTAGTTTAACTTTGAAATTTGCCATTTACAAAAAAAGTCTAACATGATGGTTAAATATGAAGGTAATTTTTACATTCAGTGCTAAAAAGCACATACAAATCAGTCGTAAAAGTTAAAAAATACAACCATCGACTCTATTTTATAGTATTAGCTATTTTTTCAATTTTGAAATTTACTATTTTGAAATTTACTAGTTGCGAAAAATTCTGACATGATGGTTAAAAATGAAGATAATTTTCGGATTCAGTGCTAAAAAATACATAAAAATCATAATTTTAAAAATACATAATTTTAAAAATAAAAAAACACAACCATCGCAGTCTTGTGTTATCTAATCTAAAACTTTTTAGAAAACTTGTTGGCAGTAATCTATCCTAAATTTTTTGTGTTACCCTGTAAAATAAGTACATAATGGTAAGCACTGAAAATCATAATAATATTACATTGTCATCTGATTTACGTCAATATGTAAAATTTAACCTCGATCGCATATTTTAAAGTGAGTTGAATTTCGAGTACAAATTTTGAACTGGAAAGACATACATACGATCGTTTCAAGTTAACCCGTTACCCGCTGGTGGTTGACCGTTGCGTTCACGCAACGGTCAAAATAATTGCTCATGCTTACATTAATTACTTTGTCACCACTATTTTACAATTAAAAAAATTGCCTTATTTATTGGCAGAAATTTTGATATTTTAATAAAGCGGAAATCACCTTTCTGAATTTGTGGGGACAAGCGACTTTCAACAAGAAATTTGAAAATTCCTACTTATAGTTTTGGCGGTTAATAGGTTAAATAAAAGCTTATAAAAATAGCATAGTTTTTGTTTAAAAAATCATGAAACGAAACAGCTTCAAATCCTTACAAAAATCTGTCGTAATACGATTTCTTTCAAAGCGCAGCTACACATGAAATAAATCCTTCAAATACTTTAAGCACTTTGTTTACGACCCCTAGAAGCATGGCTAAACTCATGTGTATTCGGATGCAGAAAAGTGGCATAAGTCTTGCATTTCAAAGTTTCGTATAACTTCATGAATTTTAGTGTTAGATGAATGGGACTTTTTTTGTCTTTCTTTTAAGAGAACAGGAAATTTGTACTAAATATCTCTTATAGGGCGGAGGACCGTATAAAAAATTAAATTTCGTAACTTTTTTAGAAATATTTTTATTGATCCAAACGACTTTCAGAATAATTTTTTACCTTATTTAAAACATTTTTGTAATTGGAACTATAGGTCTATGACTAACGGTTTAGGACTTAGCCACTGAACATCGTTGAGAGTAAAGACACACTGTATAAAATAGTAATATAAATGGACGGTCATTTGACGACATATTTTCAAGAGAAACCAATGATTACACTGAAAATCGAATAGACCTTGCACCGCCCTTAAATTTCCAAGAGGAATTATGCTTTATACCATAAATTATAAAGTTAGAAATAACTGCAAATTAATTGCACACGCTGATCAATGAAAGGAACTCTTAAAAACAAAATCATCTGTCCAAAACATTACAAAATTAAAGCGACTGGATGCCTAAGAAAATGGATGGGTACACAAGAAAATAAATTAGTAAAAAATATTATGGATTGCATGTGGTTCTCTTTATCTCGGAAGTGTTTTTTTCCCCTTGGAATCCTTCATTTTTCAAAATCGTTCTTTTTTTCTCGGAATCGTTCCTTTTTTCTCGGAATCGTTCCATTTTTCTCGGAATCGTTCCTTTTTCTCGGATTCGTTCCTTTTTTCGGAACGATTCCGAAAGGAACGACTCCAATCAGTGGCGTAGCCAGGATTTCGTTTCGGGGGGGGGTCCAAAATTTTTCCTTCAGGTTATATATATAATAAAACCTGTCAAGATGAAATCGTAAATATTGCTGGAAAATTCCGTATTACACAGGTTTTCGTGTTATCAGGTGTATTTGTATAGTATTCTTTTCCGTAGCACTATGGAACATTTCTGTTTAAGACAGAATTCCGTTATAGGCAGGTTCCACTTTTACAAGTTTTGTGTACTTATATAAATATACATATTTATGTCATATGAATAGAATAAAACTTGTCAAAATAGTAATTGTCTATAACAGAATCCTGTCTTTAACCGAAGCGTTACATGGTCTTAATATGAATTGCGATACAATTAAATTTGCTGAAAACCTGTCTGAAAGGGGATTTTCATCGTTCTTTAGTGAAACATAGTGAAACCTGTGAAAGCGGAATCTTTCTATAACGGAATCCTGTCTCGAACGGAAGAGTTTCAGAATCCCTGCGAAACGAACAATAGATCTTATTGAAGTAGTGTACCTTAGAAGTATAATTAATCACACTTCTTTCTATGGAAGCCTGTCTAAAATGGAGCTTTTTACCAGTCCCTTGCAATCTTGTCTTGACTGTGTATGTATAATAGAAGTATTTCGAGTAACTTTAAGAATTTAGGTATATCCTTATTTAATTTCTTAATTTAAAAAAAAAAGCATGGATAAGAAATGTAAGGCCAATCTCTATAACTGCAACTAATAATACATTGAAGTTACATTAATATTTACCAATGAAAAATATTCACTATGATGTAAAAAGCTGAGCGTATTCTGAAGAGTTAAATTTAATTAACCCATTAGCTGTCATCCACGAGTATACTCGTGGCTTTAATTTATTAATTACTTTGTCACCACAATTTTAGAATTAAAAAATTTGCCTCATTTATTGGCAGAAATTTCACTGTATTAGTAAAGCGAAATTTACCTTTCTGAATTTGTGGTAGCAAACGACTTTTAACAAAAAATTTGAAAAGTCTTACTTTATAGTTTGGGCAGCGAATGGGTTAAATCAAGTTTCATATTACATAACATTTGCCTACAATAAAGTTAGGATCAAGTGGTTAAGTTTAAAACAGCAATTTCCATGTTTAATTTCTTGCCATTGAATTAAGAACTTTTGATGTAATAGATATTCGATAATGATTTCATATAAGTGTCATATGCATGAGCCGTTCATGCGATACGCCGCGCTGCCTATGGGAGTTTTTGAGATAACCCAGATAGCATGAACATTAGCAGCAAAAAATTTTACCTAAAATTTGGAAAGAGGTGCTATGTAATTTTAATAACAATTGTAAAAATTAATCCACTCTCGCAAATAGCCAAGATAATTTTATTTTTATTTTATGTTTTACAATGTTTTCCATTATGCATGTTGTCTCGTGATATTGTTTACCATGTTATTGTTTTGTTAAATTATATAAAAATTAATCCACGCTCACAAATAACTAATTTAATTTTATGCTTGCAATGTTTTTCATTATGCATCATGTCTCGTGACATTGTTTACTATATTTATTGTTTTTAAATTATGTGAAAATATTTTCTATCGTGAATGATTTTGAAAATGTCGCCGTTGGTGCGACGAAACGATTGTCAATCTTAATAAAGATATTTTATCACTTTTTATAGCATTATTTTACTTAATCCATTAGCAGCAAGTTTGATTTTTTCTGATATTATCTTGCCGTGACAAATTTGAATTGAGAAATTCGCAGCAAATCTCCCGCAAGGTATACCATCACCCACTTGCATGAGTAGTTTGTTCTGAAACTGATGCAAGACTGTCTTTACGAACGAAAGTGACAAAAGCAAAAAAGTAATCTGTTGAGATAATAGACAATCATCACATACGCAGAAATTTTATTCCGTAGGCACCCCTTTTTCTAAACGCTATACTTATTAAATACCAAAAAATGCTCGAAATGAAAAGTACAAATATTACCTAAATTTTTTTATGGTGATAAAACTGTTGCATATGCACCTTCTGACGACGCTTTCGCATCAATAGACTTCATCAGGTCTATGGACCCCTTCGAAGGGATTAAACTTATAGTGGACATGGAAAGAATTACTACTTTGCAGTAAGTTTGCAATATTTTTGATTACTTGTTTGTCGTTAGTTTGCAATAAATTTGATACAGTTATGAATTTAACTTGCACGACAAGTTAGCTGCAAGTTCAAAGTGTGGTGACTTCGGCGTTTGTGTTATCTTGCTGCAGTCTTGTTATGAACTTTCAGTCTTTACATGCTGAGCTTACTGCAACTTCGCAGGTTTTCAAAGCAAGACTGTTGCAAATTTTCTGCAAACTAAAAATGCTATGTGGGAAGGTTTTAACTTTAAGAAAAATATCTTGCATTTTCAGCTACAGAAACTAGTAATTTAAGAAGCAAACACATCAAATATAGTTCGGGCTGGAAAAAGCAGTTTTGTTACAATTGTCTTATTCAGCCATAATCTTTTGGGTTTCCATGTTTCATGTCTCGCCCCTTTTGACACCATATTCGATCTAATAGTTGCTTCCGATATCTGGTCGTCTTTAAGGAAGTTAAATTTTTGTAATAAGTTTATTTGTGATAGATTAGCACTTTTTTGGAAGTATTAGAATGTGTAAAAATGGTTCATGGTGATTTCTGTTTTTGTACTTCTCAGCCATTTTATTTTAGATGGTTCGAAACTGTTTTAGAACTTTCTCCAAGTTCAGCAGCAAGCTTCGGACGAGTCGGATTTATGCAGCTCTGGGAGGGACACTTAGGAGTTCCGTGGAAGGTGGTAGCTCCATTCTAAACCATTAATAATCATAAAATTCCGAATATTCCGATTGCACCCTTAAACAACTTGACAGGATGATCAAGAACTTCATCTCTGTATATTTCAGCATTCACAGTTGCACTGGTAAAAATATGTCGGTCACTGCGGCCATTCAAAATGATGTCCCTCCATACCATGATTCCACGACCTTTGTATCGATGCCTTTCACGGATGTTTCCAGCCTTATTGCGTGTGATTTTCTCCCTCCATATGGTAACACATCTGCAGTAACTCTCTCAACAAAATCGGGATTCATCGGTAAAGAGAACTCGGCTCCAGTCCATGGTACTCCAATGACGATGACCTCTGCACCACTTTAACCGGGCGCATTTCGCTACCGGAGTTAGTGAGACACAAATCATGGTTTTCCTTGCATGCAGCCTGTCACTCACAGTAAACCAGGATAGTCGAGTTCTTGTTGCTGCAGCAAATTCCCTACAATCTGAATTGACGTCAATTGCCTACTTCTTTTAGCAATCGTTGGCAAATTATAGTCCTGAGAGCCTATTGTGGTGCGTTTTCTACCTTGACCTGGTTGTTTGTGGACATTATACCAGTGTCTTTAAACCGTTTCCGGATTCTTGACATGACGCTTTTGGCTATTTTTACGTCTTTACAGAACCCTAAGAGTGTCTGTCCTGCTTCCATTCTCCCTATCGCACGCATTTTCTCAAAATCGGTCAAATATCTTCTGGACAACATATTCCACCTACTAGAAGTTAAAGTTTTACCTAATTACACGTACAATCCTTAAAAATAGACTTCAAATTACCCACGTGCGCTCCTTTTCACACGTGAACCGAAAGAACGGGCTGAGGCTGAAAAATTTGCATATATTTCTGTAGCGAATGTTAATCCCATTGGACTTCGTGATAACGTTGACATTGAGTTACCTTTCTGGAAGTTCCCTTAATAGAATTAACATAAAGCACCTTTTTATGGTTATTTTATTAATTTTTCTCGCCAGTATATTTTGAAAGTGGTAACAAATAACCAGTCCAAAAATTAAAGTTACTTTTATTAATTGCAGGCAGCAGATTTAAAGTAATTGTTAATATTGTCCGCTATAAAGTGAACAAAGGCAAGGGTCACGAAACTCAACCAATGTACCGTTATTGCGTTCGTATAAACTCGTTCTTTCCCAAAAGTGTCGACAACAGAACCCCATCGAAGTCCAAGATAAAGAAGTTTTACGTTTAATCTAGTTACAGTAAATTTGTGTAAACGGAATAGCAGGTATACTTGCATAGTTATCCTTTCGTCTCGGGACAATAAAATATTTTTGTTTATGAGAGGATTCCGTGTTTTCAGAAAACTAGCCAAGAAGGATTCATAATTGGAACAAGTTTCATTTCAGATAGGTTTCAAACGTTAGCAAGCACAAATACATAGTGTTGTTTTCGTCGAACCTTGAATTGTTTTCTTTTGAGATAGGTGATCTTCACATAGATTTATGCTCTTCAGAGGTTGTGTTATAGCAGCGATTTCCAACCTGGGGTAGCGTACCCCTGGGGGTACGTGACGGGTCTGCTGGGGGTATGTGAAAATATTATCGGTAATGGCGGAAGTCGCAAAAATGTTAGGAATATCAATGTAATTTGCATCGATTTATTATATGGTTGTGATAAGAAGATTACTAATGAAAATAAGCATATTTACGTTATCTCCTTGAGTGGAGGGGGGAGGGGGCGTGTTTATGAGAAAGGGGGGTACTCCGAAATGAAAAACCTAAGAAAGGGGTACTTGAAAGAAAAAAGTTTGGGAAGTGCGTACGTTTTAGCAGTTTTAAGGGATACTGTGAAAACGGAAAGTATTTATAACGGAAACCTGCCTAAAACGGAAAAGTTCATAGTCCCGAAGAAAGACATATCTTTGAATTATACCTTCTTAGACGAACACCTCTCTAAAGCGGAATTTTTATACATCCTTTGTGATTCTGTCTTAGCAGGTATCCATGATTCAGTAAACCAGGTCTACATTCGGGGGGGGGGGTCCGGACCCCCTGGACCCCCCCCTTGGCTACGCCACTGACTCCAATGAACTCGTTCCTTTCGGTGAACGATTCCAGCTGGAACGATTCCTTAAAAGGAACGATGTTGCCCATCTCTAGTTGCTTGACTAAACTAAACTTAGTTGCCTGGTTAAACTAAAAATTACAAGTTAAACTGTGAAAATTAAAAAAAAAATGCAGCGGTCTGTGAGACCGCTAACAGGAGTGACGTCACACTGACCGGGTCGAGGCTAACGAAAAAGCGAGGCTACCGCGGTGCACAAAGTGCGTATATAGTATAAGTAAGAGTCCTATCTTAAATGGGAGAGGTGACCGCAAGATTAAGGGCGAGGTCACATCAATCAAGGTCGCACACCACGTAGCGCAGGGGTTAAACTATAGGAAGATGCCTAACTGTTTTCTTACTTCACACCACTAAAATTGCAAAGTTTTTTTCACCTTGATTATTAGTTGAAATGTCACTGACAAGGCGAAAAAAACTTCGTGGTGTCAAGTGAATCTGGACGTCCCTCTTGCTACGCCATTATTTTGCAATAGATGTGGTAAACAAAATTCAGTTCCATGAGTGACTAAAGATTTCGAAAATATGCGCAGATGGTAGATATCCTGTCATATATGACGTCACACTAAAAGCCCGTGTATGTGGATTATCACCCCGTCCACAAGATAGCGCAACTGTGTTAATTTACGCCCGATTCCAGCATTAAGTTAGTGCGCTTACTTATATCGCTTTGGCGGTGCATCCCACGTGTCTTTTTTTATAGACCGCTAGAGTGACGTGATGCTCTTTTCGCACAACTTCATTGGTACATTAGAGCGTCATGTGACTCCAGCGGTCTCTAAAAAAGATACGTTGTCTTTCTCGTTAGCCTCGGACTGGGTCTATTATATTCATCTATAATTATCAAGTGCTAGTATTAGAGATCCAAATAAAACAAAATTTATCTAGTAACTAGAATTAAATTAAAAATTACAAGTAAAACTGTGAAAAGTGAAAAAAGAAGCGGTCTGTGAGACCGCTAACAGCAATCAAGGGCTTAAGCAGGGCTTCGCTTATGACAGAAAATTTTCTCAACGAATCACATCCTATTCTGTAACTATTTAAACTAAAAATGATTACGAAAATCACATTTTTTACTCAGTTATTGAGGAAATGTATTTATTCTTGAGACTGTAATTTCTAAGATGCAGTTTTTGAAGCTATTACCGAGGGGTTTATTTCATTACATTCTAATTAAAAATTTCGAATAAAGCGTTTGTTTCAATATCAGAAAAGTAGATTGTTTAAATTTAATCTTTTTTGTTACCTTTTGGGAATGCGTGTTTTAAGATCACGCAAAACATAAAAAGCAATTTTATTTTATTTTATGGACTTATTTATGTTAAGTACGCATCCCCTTCATATTTATTTCAGAAATAATGATGTTTATTTCTCTGATTGTCTCTGCCTGTTTATCTGTTTATTTTTATTCTTACGCAATCTGAATCTACAGCTTTTGTACTTAGTAGTATTTTGAGTAGTAAGGAAGTATTGTTTTTAATTTTTAAAGTACCACTGCATCACTGGCATGTCTAGCTTTACCACTCGTCTAATTTTAATACTATTTAAATCTCACTTGTTAAAGACGAAAAGTTATGCTTTAAATAATTTATAAAAGTTTTGTATACAGTATGAATTTTAAATAAATTAGGATAATCAGAGAGTCTACCTCTTTCAGAAATAAATACAACATAAATTCACCCAGCTAGCACCCTCCCGGTTCAAAAAAAAGTTTTTATTTATTTATTTATTTACTTACAATAAAATATAAACATATGTTTCACTAAGTTCATAAAAGATTGTCTCTCCAACATTTATTATTGATATTTCTTTCTTATATGGGCTGAATGCAATAGGAAAACTGGAAATAATATATATTTTTTTTTATGTCATTTGGCTTCATTTATTTACCAAGTATTATAATCAGGGGAGTATGTAGTGGAGGGTTTACGGAGGTATACGCCTATACCTTCTGGATTTTTTTAAGAAGCTCCGTATACCCTCTGTTTGTCAAATAAAGCTATAGCGTATACCCGTATACCCTAGATATGACGTTAATGACTTTAGCGTATACTCTCTACATACACCGTATACCTTCTGGTTTCTTTACGACTGCAACACCGATTATAATTATTCATGCAATTCGTTCACGATGCTGTTATGCTTTGAAGTAAATATCCTTCTTAATTTTTAAGCAACACTACCAGCAAAGAAACACATTGTGCTGTTAAATGTTACTGGTCATTACTATCAACCAAACTTTTGCTTTTCTTTTCTATAAGCTACTTACTAAAATCCGCTATAGTCGCCATTCACCTTTCGATGAAGATCTCGAAGATCAGCCATCCAAAGACAAACATTGTGAGGTTTTCCAAGGCGTTTCATAAAAGATGACAAAAACAGAGAGAGTCCTCGTGTGTAAAAAGCGTAAGAAGTTTTATATAGTGAGTACAGTAAGCTATGAAGGGTGACCGCAGCATAAACAGAGAGAGTGTTCTTGAACCATTGCTAAGGTCGTTGACGACGGGGTTAAGGTAACTTGTTGCATTTTATATACATCTCGCAAGAAAAAATATGAATTTATGGCACTTTACGATATTTAAAATTAAAATACTTATTGCATGTTAAGGCTCAACTGCTCCGCTCCACAAGCGCAAAACGTTTTGACACAAATTCCCTTTTTAACGGAAAGATATAAAATTGGAAAACCTGACCATGGAAGCGATTTGGAATTGAACTGTATTTTCCATTTTTTGATCAATAAATTACCTGTTGAGTTATAAGCGATTTTGATCACGTGACAAACACGTTTTTCATCCTTTCTTGTGGATTTTCTCCTTTCGCGCGAAAATTCGGTTCAAAACGCCCACTTTGACACTATTTCCTGAAAGATCTATTGCGTTTACAAAAAAAAAAAACGGAAAAACAGCTCGATGTCATAGTTTTTGAACAACAACACCTGCTAGTTTCATGCATTTTCGAACAAAAATAAATTAAAATTTATGTCATAATGTTGCCTTCTTGGATTTGAGAACAGACTTAAATGAGATCCAGTGTAATCTTCACCAAATTTATCTCTCTAGCGTTTTTAGGTGCGTTCGTAATTATATAAATACGTAGCACCTATAGTCGTCGTTTGGTCCGTCTGTCTGTCCGTCCACATATAACAGAGCAAAAACTACCCAAACGAATGGTCTGAAATTTTAAATATATAATTGTTGCAAAATTTTGTCGAGTCATTTCAAATTTTATGAAAATCGGATGTATAATTTAATTACAAAGACAGTCAAACGTTTTCCGTTACATTACGGCCAATGGGAATAAATTATTGCAAGTGCATTTTAATGATATTACAGCCTTCCGAATGGTCTGAAATTTTAAATATGTAATTGTTGCAAAATTTTGTCAAGTCCTTTCCAATTTTATGAAAATCGGATGTACAGTTTGATTAAAAGGAACAGTCAAAAGCTTTCCGCTACATGACGGCCAATGAAGAAAAAAATTATTTCAAGTGAATTTTAATGATGTTACTCAGAAAAAAATAGATATGCACTTATTGAAGTGCACTAAAATAGACATTCAGTACAATATGCGGTGCAAAAAATAATTATAAAACTAGTTATAGTACGAACGCACCTCATTTGCCACGTTTGACGAGCAATTTCTAACTTGTTTAAACATGTTGAAGCTTTTGGAGAAGATTGGTTGGCGTTAAAGTCTGACAATTCCAAAACTCCATAAATTAAAAACTAAAAATCTTCGACTTAGTGTGTTGGGGAGACATTTCGAACACACCGGTGGAATATACGTGAAAAATTTTTATAGCTTATTCAAGAGCTTTTAAGAAAACTGGGTATCCTTATGCTTTTCGAAAAATGCCGGAAATACCAGTTTTCCAACTTTTTGCTTAAAATGAATCTAGACATCCGCAATATAGTCTCACGGACAGCCGAAAAGAAAAGAAAATTAAAAATATGCGAAAGAGACTTTTCATTCCATCCATTTTCCTCAAAATAATTCAGAAATGAAATCTTTATTTATTTTGGTTTTTTGGTTTGTGCTTCTTCAATGTATTAGTATGTCCTAAGTGACAAAAGTTCTACAAATATTTTTCAATTCATTCGCTTTTATTCATTTTATTTTATTTATTTTTTTTATTTATTATTTTGTGTGTGTGTGTGTGTGGGGGGGGGGGGGGGTGCGTTTAATACAGCTAAATAATCGGATTTTTAGTAACATAAATAGTTTATTAAAAAATAAATAAAACTTCTAAATAAATAGTCGTTTTTATTGTATAATAATTGTATAATAATAATAATAATAATAATAATAATAATAATAATAATTGTATTGTATTAGTTCTTACATATGTCATGGCAATTTTATTTATTTTTTCTTGAACTAATTAACTTTTTGAAAATATGATCCTTAAAGTTATAAAGCACACTTACAATAAAAATATGCAATAAAAGGATATTTCAAAATGTTCAAAATTGCACAAGAAGTGTGGTTTCAAAAAATTCTTACATTTTACTTTTAAATTAAAATTTTACAATTTTACCACAGTAATTGCATTTTTTGCTTAATTAAATCATTTTCCTTCATAGAACCATTTAATAATATGGTAATCTACATTTACAAAACAAAGAGCTTTTGTGTCTATCTGTCTGTGTACGCTCTCTGGTTATGTTGCAAAAGACCACTACTACGGCATACAATCTTGCCACATCTGACTGGCTTTTTATTTAAACATTCGGAAATCTCACCAGAAAGTTTTAATAGTTATTTTCATTTTATACAAGATGATAATATTTGATAAAATACTTAAATAAAAGAAAATATTCGCTTCAAAATTTTCTGATATGAATTCAAAAAAAAAAAAAAAAAAAAAAAAAACCGTGAGATACGTCAACACTGTTGGACGTGAAGGTAATTCCAAGGTGCACCCGAGAACCCAACGAAGAGATTTTTTAAAAATTTAATTGGGATTTTTTAAAATTAAGTTTTAAGATATGTTTTACTGGATTTTTTGCATTAGGTATTTTCTTTCATCATGCACATCTTCGTTTCAAAATGTTACACAATTCCTTTACAGCACATAATAGAACAAGAAGTGCGCTTTCGAGTATCAATATAAATATCTGCCACTATACCATATTTTGAAGTAAAATATTTGACATTTGTTAAGTGAAATCAAGTTTAAGTCTCAAGAAGTTTATCTTCAGAGTTTTATAAGCATTTCCTTGCACAATAATTTGAAGGGAAGACAATGGCATTCATTTCTGCTGTACCTATCATTGTTAAGTGATGGATGAACATAAAAAAATAACAGTGATTATTCAAGAACGGTGATTATTAAAGAATGTTGATTATTATGGAATTTATTGCAGGAAAAGAGTGGAGGAGGCGTTGGCATTTTTCGTTTCTATTATAACCTATGGCAATTGTGAAATGTTTGGTGAACACAAATGATAAAAGAGTGCTTTTTTAAATTATTACACTCCTTATTTTTTATTTATATTCTCTAATTTTTAGTGTTTAAAATATTTCATTGTTGCAGTTTAACAGCCAGTTGACATATTTTAGTTAACGTGGGTAGGTGCATAATTAACTCTGTTGTAGTTGTAACTATATAACGATTATAGGATGATTTATCACATGCAGTGGGCTAAAATTGCTTAAAATTAATTTACTAATTTATAATTAAGTTATAAAGCTATTAAAATTTTGCATTGCCATCAGAAACACACCTGTGTATATGATTTTTTCTATTCTTGCATATCAGGGAGTGAGTGAAAAATCAATTACAAAATTCCATCTTTTTACCAACTTAAGTTAAATAAGAGAATTTCTCTTTCGAAAACCATTACACTCTTTATTTTTTATTTATATTTTTTACATTTTAGTGTTTAAAATATTTCATTGTTGCAGTTTAACAGCCAGTTGACATATTTTAGTGAACGTGGGTAGGTGCATAATTAACTCTATTGTTGTTGTAACTATAACGATTATAGGACGATTTATCACATGCAGCGGGCAAAAATTCCTTAAAATTTATTTACTGACTTATAATTAAATCCTAAAGCTATTAAAATGTTGCATTGCCATCAGAATCACACCTGTGTGTATGATTTTTTTCAATTGTTGCATATCAGGAAGTGAGTGAAAAATCGATTATAAAATTCTATCTTTAAATAAAAGAATTTTTTTTACAAAAACCATTACACTCTTTTATTTTTTATTTATATTTTCTACTCTTTAGTGTTCAAAATATTTCGTTGTTACAGTTGCTTAGCCAATTGGAAATTTTGGCAGGATTGGTTTGGTGCATAATTAGGATGAGACCTCCAGTAATTGACCTATAACCAGTAACTGACACTTCAGCAATAATTTAACTAAAATAAACATTTTATTGTAAAATTCTGCAAAGTAATGTCATCTAGTGGTAACTTAGACACTTGTTACTTACCCATCATGCGTAGTATAGGGTAAGTCTTGTAATCGTTTTAAAAATCGAAAAAAAAAAATTGACGGATTTACACGTTTCAGACACTGGAGAATCAGAAAAATATCTTATTTTTTTTTTTTTTTTTTTTTTTTTTTTGCCATCGTCTGTTTGTGTGTGTGTCTGTAAACGCTCTATCTCCGGAAGAAATTGAGACAGACTTGAAATTTGGCGTGTACTTAGTATTTAAGAATGGAAAGAAGCCTGTTGAATTTCATTAACCTCGATTATCCGGAACTATTTTTTTCGGACTCTCGAAATATTCGTTGTGATAAAAGGTATATAAAATTTTCCGAAACCGTTTATTTTAATGAGTGACTACAAAAGACAATAAAAAAACATAAATTTTGTATAAAAAATGAAGTCGATCGGATGATTAATTGCCGAGATATTTGTAATAATATTTTCCACACTCTTCGATTTTTCATGTCACTGTATATTTCATTCAAATTTCAATTCAAAGAGATATATTTTAATTGGAAATGAGATGCTTAATCCGACGCAGTAAACTGTTAGTTAATATGATTATCATTTTTGGAGTTATAAGGATGTTTCTTTTACGCAATTCCGTAATAGAGCATTTAAAGTTTATGACGTCATCAAGCCATGATTTTAAACTATCTACCGAACAAATTGAGATAGAGGCTTGAAATTTAGTATGTGCTTAGATTGTAATAGTGCGACAAAGCCTATTAAATTTCAGTAACCTTAGTTATCCCTGGATACAGTGGTGAAGTCGTAAAAAACAGAGGGTATGTACTATAGCTTTCTTGAGAAACTGAGTGTATACGGTGTTCCTTGAAAAAATCCAGAAGGTATACGGCGTATACCGCCGTATACCCTCCACTACATCCGTGCCTGGATATGCATTTTATAATTAGTTTACACATGTTTTATTTTCATAATTTATATTACATGATGGGTAAGTATTGTATTACGGTGACCCCCAACGACTAGTTTTTATTTTGGAGCCAGTTTATTCACCACTAGTAGACCAAGAACACCATTCAATGAGGAAGAAACTTTTGAGAACACAAAAAGTATCATTTTAAGGGATCCATCTTATTTCTAAAATTAAGGTAGTGCTTTTTAAAATCTATTTGTAATGCAACAATCCTAAACTTCCCCTTAAAGTTATACTTTTAGAAATTAGTTAAAAGATACTTAGGATACATTAGGACCATCATTTCTAGTTTATAGTTATTTAATTTAGTTTAATGGGAGTGCCAGTTATTGGTTCCAGTAATTTCATTTCACCAGTCTCTGACAGAGGTGTTGATTATTGGTTATATTAAAGAAACTTGAAATCTATTATTTGAACTGTTAAAAAACGTAATAATAAATTTATTTATCTTGTAGTCAACACCATTAAAATTTAAGTTGTTCTACAAGGGCTTGACACCAATTGTCAGTTACTGGTTCGTAAATGTCAGTTATTGGATATCTGGCCTGCATTACTAATAATGTAAAACATAAAAATAAAGGACACATGCATCTGTTGTATGATATCATACATAAATAAGGTTTAAGTATCTTGTTTTTATATTAAAGATGAAAGAATTTTTAAAGTATAAATTCCTTAAAATATAAAATAACTTTCTTTCTTTTTTCTTTTTTTTTTCTTTTTTTTTTTTTTTTTATCTTTCAAAAAAAAAAAAAAAAATGTCAGACAGTGGTTCACTTTGTGACAGTTATTGGTTTTTCAAAATGGTGTCCGTATTAGTCTTTGACCATATATATGAAAAAATATAATTTCTAATAATACAATGTATAATTTTAGGGAATTTTGTCAACAGTAATTTTTTAAGGCAATTTAATTTTAAGGCTCAAATTCAAAGAGGCAATTTTATGACATAAGTTTTAATTCATTTTTGTTCGGAAATGCATAAAACTAGCAGGTGTTGTTGTTCAGAAACTATGTCATCGACCTGTTTTTTCCGGGTTTTTTTGCAAACGCAATAAATCTTTCAGAAAATGGTGTCAAAGTGGGCGTTTTGAACCGGATTTCCGCGCGAAAATAGAAAAAGCGCTCAAAAAATCTTGAAAAACATGCTTGTCACGTGGTCAAAATCGCATTTAAATCAATAGGTAATTGATTCATCGAAAAATGGAAAACACAGTTCAATTCCAAATCGCTTCCATGGCCAGGCTTTCCAATTTTATATCTTTCCGTTAAAAAATGAATTTGTAAATGCGTCAAAATGTTTTGCGCTGGTTGAGCAGAGCAGTTGAGAACAGCCTTAATGTATCTCTTCTCTTCTTTCATAAAGGAGGATAAGTATAAAATTAATTTAAAATGTTGTACTAGATATGAACAAGAAAGAATCCTTAAGGCTGTTCTCAACTGCTCTGCTGAACAAACGCAAAACATTTTGACACATTTACAAATTCATTTTTTAACGGAAAGATATAAAATTAGAACGCCTGACTAAGGAACGATTTGGAATCGAACTGTCTTTTCCATTTTTGATAAATAAATAACCCATTGAGTTATAAGCAATTTTGATCACGTGACAAAGACTTTTTCACCTTCCTTGAGTAATTATTCTTCTTTCGTGCGGATTTTCGGTTCAAAACGCCCACTTTGACACTATTTTTTGAAAGATCTATTGCGTTTGCAAAAGAACGGAAAACACAGTTCGATTACATAGTTTCTAAACAACACCTGCTAGTTTCATACATTTACGAACAAAAATGAATTAAAACTTATGTCATAAATTTGCCCTTATGGATTTGAGAACAGCCTTAAGGTGTTTGTTACTGGGGGTTCAACACTAAATCCTTTCACAATATATATTCCAAATGGAAAAATCAAAACATATATTAAAATATTTATTTGCTTAAAAGACGTTGCTAAAAATACATTAAAAGTATATTAAAAACCTATATTGACATGTTTCAACTCCTTCACTGAGTCGTCATCAGAATGTAAACAGAAATTTCAAATATAATGCATATGAAAACTGGAAAAAAAAATCATCGAATACAAACAAGTAAATATAAAACGAAGGCTACATTTTCGCGATCGCACGTGTTCCCTCTATGTCGCGACTATATTGTGATATGGTTATTAGTAGAGTAATTAAGACTTATTACTCTTACGAATACTTAAATTTGTACTAAATCATTTGTTTTTGTAACACGTATAAAACAATTGTATGCATAAAGATTACTAGCGGGTATGACAGAGCTTAGCTCGGTCAAAATTAGCCTTGTGTTCAATTCGATATTTCATTCCCACTGTACAATTCTTGCTGTTTAGATAAAATTGGCAAGATCCTAAGCCATAGGTACCCACTAACCGAAATCTTTCGAACACACGACCTAACAAATGTTCTTCTCGAACACGAAAACGATAGATTACAAATTTAGTCAAAATCGCTAAAGTCCTTTTATAGGTAAAATTAGCTTGACCCACGGTAACCCAAAAAGGACCTACTAATTTAAATTTATCGAACATCTGACCTATCCCGGTGGTCTTCTTGTGCTAGGAAACGGTGTGATAAAAATTTTTGTCAAAATCGTTTGAGCCATTTTTTAGATAAAATTAACTAAACCTTGACCCACAGTGACCCAAAATGACTGGTTAATCCAATTTTCTTGAGCATGCGACCTAGACCAATGGTCTTCTCGAACCCGAAAACAATAGAAAGCAAAATTTAATCAAAATCATTAAAACTGTTTTCTAGATAAAATTAACTTGACCCACAGTGACCCCACAGTGACCCCAAAATGAACCATAAATCCAATTTTCTCGAACATGTGACCTAACCTAAAGATCTTCTCGTGCACGGAAACAGTATAATACAAAATTTTGTCAAAATCGTTTAAGCCTTTTTTTAAGATACAATTAGCTTGACCCACAGTGACCCAAAAATGACCCACTAATCGAATTTTCTCGAACATGTGACTTAGCTCAATGGTATTATCATGCTCAGAAACGATATAATGCAAAATTTTGCCTTAATGTTTTGAGCCGTTATTTTAGATACACTTAGCTTGACCCACAGTGACCCAAAAGTGACCCACTAATGGAATTTTCCCGAACATGTGACTTAGCCCAATGGTCTTCTCATGCCCAGAAACTGAATAATACAAAATTTAGTCAAAATCGTTAGAGCCGTTTTTTAGATAAAATTGGCTTGACCCATAAGGACCCAAAAATGACCTACTAATCGAAATTTCTCGAACATGTGACCAAGCCCAATAGCTTTCCCGTGTCGAAAAACGGTTGGATATAAAATTTAGTCAAAATCGATTGAGCGGTTTTTTAGATATAATTAGCTTGATCTTGACCCATTATGACCCAAAATGACCCACTAATCGAATTTTCTCGAACATGTGACTTAGCTCAATGGTATTCTCATACTCAGAAACGATGTAATACAAAATTTTGCCTTAATGTTTTGAGCCGTTATTTTAGATACACTTAGCTGACCCACAGTGACCCAAAAGTGACCCACTAATTGAATTTTCAGAACATGTAACTTAGCCCAATGGTCTTCTCATGCCCAGAAACTGTATAATACAAAATTTAGTCAAAATCGTTAGAGCCGTTTTTTTAGATAAAATTGGCTTGACCCATAGGAACCCAAAAATGACCCACTAATAGAAATTTCTCGAACATGTGACCTAGCCCAATGGCATTCTCGTGCCCGAAAATGGTAAAATACAAAATTTCGTCAAAATTGTTAGAGCCGTTTCTTAGATAAACTTTGCTTGACCCACAGTGACCCAAAAATGACCCATTAATCGAATTTTCTCTAATATGTGACTTATCCCATTGGTCTTCTCGTAATCGAAAACGACAAAATACAAAATTTAGTCAAAATCGTTAGAGCCGTTTTTTAGATAAAATTGGCTTGACCCATAGGGACCCCAAAATGACCCACTAATCAAAATTTCTCGAACATGTGACCTAGCCCAATAATTTTCCCGTGCTGAAAAACGGTTGGATATAAAATTTAGTCAAAATCGATTGAGCCGTTTTTTAGATATAATTTAGCTTGATCGTGACCCATTATGACCCAAAATGACCCACTAATCGAATTTTCTCGGACATATGACTCAGCCCAATAGCATTCTCGTGCCCGAAAATGGTAAAATACAAAATTTCGTAAAAATCGTTAGAGCCGTTTTCTAGATAAACTTTGCTTGACCCACAGTGACCCAAAAATGACCCACTAATTGAATTTTCTGTAATATGTGACGTATCCCATTGGTCTTTTCGTAATCGAAAACGACAAAATACAAAATTTAGTCAAAATCGTTAGAGCCGTTTTTTAGATAAAATTGGCTTGACCCATAGTGACCCAAAAATGACCCACTAATCAAAATTTCTCGAACATGTGACCTAGCCCAATAGTTTTCTCGTGCCGAAAAACGGTTGGATATAAAATTTAGTCAAAATCGATTGAGCCGTTTTTTTAGATATAATTAGCTTAGCCTTGACCCATTATGACCCAAAATGACCCACTAAACGAATTTTCTGGAACACGTGACATAGCCCAATGGTTTTATCGTGCCCGAAAATGGTAAAATACAAAATTTCGTCAAAATCGTTAGAGCCGTTTTTAAGATAAAATTTACGTACACACACACACACACACACACACACATACATACACACACAATTTTTGCTCGCATCATAGTATAAGATTTAGCGATTTATCACCTGCGGCCTTAAAATTACGTTCTAAAAATATTAAGATGTTATATTGTCACAGGAAATACACCTTTGTACATAATTTTTATAATTCTAACCTATCGTCTTTACATATAAAGAACAAATTGAGTTAAAAGAGTATAAATAGTCATTTCGTAATTGATTTTTTTTTTTTTTTTTTTTTAATGATGGTTCAGATGTATTCAAATACATTAGAGACGTTTTGTATAAATGAGATATTTCATTAGATCACAAAATCAAGCAAAATAATGTATTTAAATATACTTCAGATAAGGAAAGGTAAAATCCTAAAAATCTTACACGTTGACATTATTTTGTCATGTCAAAATAAAAAAATGCGTGTTTTAAAACAATCTTATCATCCAACTTTTTAGATAAGGTGTCACTCAGACACGAATATTAAACACTGTATAAACATATAAATTAGATAACTGGCCAAAACAAGTACTATTTTATTTTGCTTTGTTTTCTTTTTAGTAATTCAATATCACAAGGCCATGATCGTGTAATCTTTTAGCTTATATGCGCATAAAACAAATATCAATTTTCATTCTAAAAGAAATACAATAGAATCCGGTACCGTATATTTATGTGTGAAACTTTCGTTACATTAGGATTTCTTAGAAATAGATTCTACTTTAATTATTTTTAAATCCTTTTTACCCAACTGCCAAGAAGGGTTATGTGTTTCACGCGTATCTGAGTATGTGGATTTCTTTATACCCTCGAAACATCCCGACGGCTGGATGGATTTTAATGAGTGAGGGCTCTATCGATTCGTCTTAACCGTCCGATGGTTATAGGCTAGGTTTTGTTTTTATAAATTCAAAATGGCGGTAGAGACGAAAAAAATATTTTACGCACCCTATTGAGTGGCATATCACTAGATAGATCTTTCAAATGAAGACGGTGTTTCACTGACTATTTTACAGTCAGAAGCTCTGTTTAAATATTACACAACCAGGAAGTTGTGTAGGTAGGATCTCTAGTTTTATTGCAACTCTAACCTTCATAGGCATCTATAGCCCTCATTAAAACAGTGTTTACAGATAGGAACTAACAATTAAGCACAACTTAAAAGTCATCAATACAAGTAAATTAAAAAGTAGGTAAGTAATATAAAAAATAGTTTCACATTGATGAGAAATAATTAATTAATTCGCTTTTAACGCAGTCGGGTTTTTTGACTTTTTTAATTTAATTCTTACTTGTTGAAGTAAGCCATTTAGGGTGAAAGGGGACGTTGAATTAACGTGTTCATTTTACAATGTACAGCTTCATAAATACGACGGACATAAGCAAGTTACAAAATATATTATGTTTTATAATAAATAAATAAATAAATTTGTGGTACAGCAAGTTAATTAAAATTAGCAAAAAGTTATATTTTAAATTCAAGGTAGTTATTTATGGAATATTAGAAATATTTATATGATCTAAAATGCATGAGAGATTAAATGATAACGGGCAAAAGCCATGCAGCATAATATTGAAAGGATAAATTATTTATTAGCAAACGGTTTAGACAGTATGTTAACATTAGTAACGTTCCACAATGGAAATTCTTTGCTGTGTAAAGATATTTCATTCTAACATGATTCAGATTACTGCATTAGTTATAAAAATCGAAATGACAAATTATATTTATACTGCTCTTCGTGTCTTTAATTTAGAAATTGATATCAATCACAACCTTAAATAAGAAAATTCTTTTTCAGGGTATATATACCACCAAACGTAATTATTCTTACTTAACACACTCTTTCAGAAATTATTTAGAAAATATATATTGTGTGCGTATATAAAATGAAGTCCAAGACTGTGTACTTTAACCTCTTCAGTTCCGAAGCTAAAATAATAATGCAAATGCTTATTATTGGATTTTATTATAGGATAAGCAATATTTGTTTACACGAGTTGCAATTTTTCCGACTAACTGAGAAAATGTCCACACACACCTGGCATAAAGTCATTTTTTTAATATATATATTGGATTATCCATTGGTTTTTTCCAAACAAAATGACATTGTAAGTAACAGAAAAAATATCTTTTCTGAAATTGGTCCTTTAGGCGCTTAGTAAGTTAGGTTAAAAAATATGGATCTAAAACTACAAATCCCCTTAAAAACATCAATTTAACCTAATAACCATTAACCTAAATGAACGCAATCACAAATTTAAGAGCTTTAAACAAGTAAGTAATATACAAATCCTGAAATTTTTTTATTGAAAAAGGTTTAAGTTAAATGTTTATAAAAATTTCTCACTTTCTTGGCCATACTGTTTTTTGGTCATTTTTAGGATTTTGCAAACTCGGATGAAAATAACATTTATTTTATGTGGGAATTAGCTTATATATGCTACCATTTATTCGTTTGCTTTGAACGCAAAAAAACATTCAGCTATTAAGAAGTGATGTGAAAATGTAAAAAAATCGGACATTTTAGTTTTTATAAGGAAAAGAACAGAGGTCCCCGTATGGGGACCCAGGGACCGAAGAGGAAAAGCAATATTTGTTTACACGAGTTGCAATTTTTCCGACTAACTGAGAAAATGTCCACACACACCTGGCATAAAGTCATTTTTTTTTAACCTTTAACTGATGTTACCGGTCTCACAGACCGGTGCTTTTTTCAATTTTCATAGTTTAACTTGCAAACTTCAGTTTATCTGCAAACACTACTGAAATTTTGTTTCGCTTGGAACTTTAGTACTAACACCAGATACTTTTGAACAAGTGGATTTTAATTATAACACTCCTGTACAAAAAGTTTAGTACAAAAACAACATCCTATGAGTTAATTGCGACTTTTATTCATCTTTTGATGGAGCGGTCTCACAGACCGCTTCACACTAGTTGTGTGACAATTTCTGTGACATCAGTTAAAGGTTAAAAATGCATATAGCATGTTTTCAACGATAAGATACACCGTAGAAAAGGGACAAATGTTTATTAATCTAAGAATGTATAATACAACCATAAACGAAAACATGAAATAACCTCTTTCGAATTACCCGCGGTTCGGAAAGGCATTCTTCATCTTTAGATACCTCAGAAATTAATATATATTCGAGATTTAAAGAAGCATGTTTCTGTCCAGATTTTACTCTCAGTATCCTGTTTTTGTGAAATTGGGAAACGTTTTTCATGTTTGTGAAAAACCTAAGTCATAATTTTGTGATTTTGAAATTATAGTTATATGCAAGTTCTTCTTTATCTATTTTTAACAAGATCCTGTATGTGTAAAAAAACTAAATAATAGATTATTTGGCAACTTCAGCTGTTTTGTTAAAATCAGATTTTATTTAAACATGATTAAATTTGTAAAAAGTACAGTGGAGATGGGAAAGCTTTATGAAAAGTCTATATTTCAGACAAAGAATTTTGTGAAAGGTCCTGTTTTATGGTGAAAATTTTTGTTAAGATTCCTGTTTTAAGAAGAAAAAAAATGTTTTGTGAAGGGTTCTGTTTTAAGATGAAAAGATTTGTAAAGGGTCCTTTAACCCTAGAATACTAGACGCTCGTAATTATTACGACTATCGTATTCGTATTATCGCGCTATAGGGAAGATCGGGGGAATGGCGACACCTTAAGGGAATTTAAATTTTTTCACCTCAAAAAAATGTTTATTTTTTAATAGCAAAAATTCTAAAACTGAATCATGATCTTTAGTATCTGTATAAAATTAACCGTAACCATAACTGTAAAGTAAGCACACATAAAAAAAATGTCTTTCAACCTCTGTATAGTAGCGGGATTACGCAGGATACTGGGGGGTAATTCCACCACTGTATCGGGGTAATGACGCCACTCTTTAATGACCTAGTAAATACATAAAGTGGATACTAGGAAACACATAAACTACTGAAAATATTTAGAAAGCAATGTAATTTAGTAGAATAATGATACAATGTTCCTTAAGCTAGATTTATTAATGTGCTAAGCTTACAATTTAATTCAAATTGCAAAAGTCACCCTCTGCCATGGTGGCGGCTTTACACCGAGAGGATAATATAGCGGAAATCCCCCAGCAAAGCCGAAAGAAGAACAAAACTTGCTCAACAAATTGCATCAAAATGTCGGCGAATGCATGTAGATTACGGATAATATTATCTTAAGTACCTAATGTTACAATAAAAGGTGTTTATCTCTATTCATTTGAAGCTCCAAAATAAGAAGCAACTAGATGAAAACTAAATTTTTCACTAGAACAAACGAACGACGTTCAACAAAATCACTCTCACTCTAGACACTGTTTCTATTGTTGGCCGCTATAGTGCAGGAGCATTCACTATCTGAAACTGCGGTTAGTTTTTAAACTAGGCGGGGTTGCGGCATAACCCCGAGTGGCGCCATTCACCCGGTCTCCCCTACTAACTATGCCTAGTACTCTAGGGTTAAAGGACCCCTACAGATCCACGGGAAGCATTTATAAAAACGAAGTTTCTTTTGCTGACACTGATTTTCAGAAACGTTTGTAGTTTTTATAGTGTATTAGTCAGTTTTCTCAACCCGGAATATACGTTTTCCGGATGCTATCCATTCTCAAGTAAACATTTTCATGTCAACAAACCTGTTTTACACACAAACATGAGAAATTAACAGAATTAAAAATAACATTATAATTAATATTATTTTTTACTCTTGCATGCATAAATTCCGTTACGCAGCTGAAAAAGTAAAAAAGAAAAAAAAAACTGATAGCATCCTAAAACCAATATTCTGGTTTGAGAAAACTGATTAATAGGGGAGACCGGGGGAATGGCGCCACTCGGTGTTATGCCGCCACTCCGCCTAGTTTAAAAACTAACGTCAGTCTGAGATGTAAATGCGCCTGCACTATAGCGGCCAACAATAGGAACAGTGCCTAGAATGAGAATGATTTTGTTGTACGTCGTTTGTTTGTTCTAGAGAAAAATTTAGTTTTCATCTAGTTGCTTCTTATTTTGGAGCTTCAAAGGAGTAGAGGTAAACACCTTTTATTGTAACATTAGGTACTTAAGATAATATTACCCGTAATCTACATGCATTCGCCGACATTTTGATGCAATTTGTTGAGCAAGTTTGGTTCTTCTTTCGGCTTTGCTGGGAGATTTCCGCTATATAGTCCTCCCGGGGTAATGCCGCCAGCCTGACAAAGGGTGATTTTTGCAATTTGAGTTAAATTGTAAGCTTAGCACATTAATAAATCTAGCTTAAGGAATATTGTAATTATTCATTATTTTGTTAAATTACATTGCTTTCTAAATATTTTCAGTAGGTTATGTGTTTCCTAGTATCCACTTTATGTATTTACTAGGCCATTAAAGAGTAGCGTCATTACCCCGATACAGTGGCGGAATTACCCCAGTATCCTGGGTAATCCCGCCACTATAATAGAGGTTGAAAGAAATTTTTTTTTATGTGTGCTTACTTTGCAGTTATGATTACGGTTAAATTCATACAGACACTAAAGATCATGATTCAGCTTTAGAATTTTTACTATTAAAAAATAAACATTTTTTTTTTGTGGTGAAAAAATTTAAATTCCCTTAAGGTGTCGCCATTCCCCCGGTTTCCCTTACACTATAAAAACTACTCACTCAAAAACGTTTCCGAAAATCAGTAGCAGCAATATAAATTTTCTTTTTAAAAATGCATATTTAAATATAGAAAATATATTGGTTTCTGGGGTTTCTAAAGACAAAGATTGTTTTTCGGAATTAAGGGTAACTCGGAAAAGGTTTTTTTTAATATTTTTCTACGTGGTTATATTAAATTTTCACAGATAAAGAAGCATTTCTCTTTTTTTTTTTACAGTGTATAATTTTAGCGCTCAAAAAGCTTTTTTTAAAGGAAAATAAAATGCAAAGTAACGCTCTATTTTAAAATGTTCCTTGCCCATTTCTTTTCATCAAATCCTTCTTTTGGAAATTACGAGTGTTAGTGACCTTATTAGTCACAAAACTGTGCATTTATTTCAAAAACAAGAAACTCTTTCGATTTCAATCGCGTGACGTGCGCAATGAACATTTTAAAGTAGAATGTTTTTTTCCCCCTTTTTTCCCTATAAAAGAGGCTTTTCCAATGTTGAATTCAGACACTTTTTTCTGTAGTTCCGGGGGGGGGGATTGCACATTTTCCCCTTTGAAAACACAAAATATCCAATCTTCTGGGGGGGGGGGGGGGGAGAGGTGATATCGCACTGTTCCGGGGGGAATATCCTTCCGCCTGAATGCAACACTGGGTTTTTCCAACCCTTAAAATTGTACTTTATCCTTCAAAATATCTTGCATGAATAAAAAAATTATTAGCTTTATGTCAATACATGTCTTATGAAGCAGTAAAATCTAACATTTTATTTAATTTTTTTTCAAATTAAAAAAGGGCTTTTCCATCCCTAAAATTACATTCATTCATCCCAGTAACTGACACCTTGATTCTTTCTTGTTCAAATCACTACTACAAAATTTTAAATCCATTTTATACTTATCTTTTTGCTTGAAATAGTAGGCACATTAAAACTTATAGTTGACTAAATTTAAAAAAATTATGCATTCTATTCCCTTATTAAAAATTAATTTTCTTCATAAATAGGGTCAAGAACTCCAGTAACTGACACTAACCCTATTTTGAAAAACTAATAACTGACAAAAACTGAACCAGTGTGTGACACTTTAATTCCAAAGATTTAAACAAAAAGTTATTTTATATTTCAAAGAATTTATGCTTTAATAATACTTTAATCTATGTTATAAAAACAAAATACTTAAACCTTATTTATAGTAGGGGAAAGTAGGAGAGTAGCGCTCACTTAAGGGAAAACATGAATAGCTAGCCAAATTCAGACCAAAAAATCAATATTTTATTAACGAAGTAACAGTTTGCAATCAACTAATTTGCATTAAAGTTTAAGGAATTTTTTTTTTTATCGCTTTATTTAAATAACCATCGATTGAGCGGTAATGCCCGACATGGTAGGGTCATTGCGCTCAGAGTTTGAACACAACATTTAAGTAAGACAAAAGTCACATTTGTAGTTGCATGGGCTGTTCACACCACTGTAGACTTTTTGCGACCACTTTACACATATAGTGTTACACATATAGTCAGTGGCGTAGCCAAGGGGGGGGGGGTCCAGGGGGTCTGGACTCCCCCCCCCCGAAAGTAGACCTGGTTTACTGAATCATGGATACAAATACAACAGTAAAAACTGCTAAGACTGAATCACAAAAGATTTATAAAAAATTCCGCTTTAGAGAGGTATTCGTCTTACAAGGTATAATTCAAAGGTATGTACTTTTTCAAGACTATGAACTTTTCCGTTTTAGGCAGGTTTCCGTTATAAACACTTTCCGTTTTCACAGTATCCCATAAAACGGCTACAACGTACTCACTTCCCAAACTTTTTTCTTTCACGTACCCCTTTCTTAGGTTTTTCATTTCGGAGTACCCCCATTTCTCATAAACACTCCCCACTTATCCCTCCTCCACTCAAGGAGATAACATAATCATGCTTTTTTTCATTAGTAATCTTCTTATCACAACCATATAATAAATCGATACAAATTACATTGATATTCCTAACATTTTTGTGACTTCCGCCATTATTGATATTATTTTCACATACCCCCAGCAGACCCGCCACATACCCCCACGGATACGCTACCTCAGGTTGGAAACCGCTGCTATAACACCACCTCTGAAGAGCATAAATGTATTACAGGAAAATCTGTGAAGATGACCTATCTCAAAGGAAAACAATTCAAAGTTCGACGAAGACAACATTATATATTTGTGCTTGCTAATGTTTGAAACCTATCTGAAATGAAATTTGTTCCAATTGTTAATCCTTCTTGGCAGGTTTTCTGAAAACACGGAATCCTCTCGTAAACAAAAACATTTTAATGCCCCGAGACGGAAGGATAACTATGCAAGTATACCTGCTATTCCGTTTACACAAATTTACTGTAACTAGATTAAACGTAAAACTTCTTCATCTTGGACTTCGATGGGGTTCTGTTGCCGACACTTATGGGAAAGAACAAGTTTATACGAACGCAATAACGGTACATTGGTTGAGTTTCGTGACCCTTATCTTTGTTCACTTTACAATGGACAATATTAACAATTACTTTAAATCTGCTGCCTGCAATTAATAAAAGTAACTTTATTTTTGACTGGTTATTTGTTACCACTTTCAAAATACACTGCGAGAAAAATTAAAGGAACAACCATAAGAAGGTGCTTTATGTTAATTCTATTAAGGGAACTTCCAGAAAGGTAACTCAATGTCAACGTTATCACGTAGTTCAATGGGATTAACATTCGCTACTGAAATATATGCAAATTTTTAAGCCTCAGCCCGTTCTTTCGGTTCACGTGTGAAAAGGAGCGCACGTGGGTAATTTGAAGTCTAATTTTAAGGATTGTACGTGTAATTAGGTAAAACTTTCGCTTCTAGTAGGTGGAATATGTCGTCCAGAAGACATTTGACCGATTTTGAGAAATTGCGATAGGGAGCATGGAAGCAGGACAGACACTCTCAGGGGTCTGTAAAGACTTAAAAATAGCCAAAAGCGTCATGTCAAGAATCTGGAAACAGTTTAAAGACACTGGTATAATGTCCACAGACAACCAGGTCAAGGTAGAAAACGCACCACAATAGGTTCTCAGGACTGTAATTTTCCAACGATTGCTAAAAGAAATAGGCAATTGACGTCAGTTCAGATTGCAGGGAGTTTGCTGCAGCAACAAGAACTCGACTATCCTGGCTTACTGTGAGTGACAATCTGCATGCAAGGAAACCCATGATTTGTGTTCGACTAACTCCAGTAGCGAAATGCGCCCGGTTAAAGTGCTGCAGAGATTATCGTCATTAGAGTACCACGGATTGGAGCCGAGTTCTCTTTACCGATGAATCCCGATTTTGTTGAGAGAGTTACTACAGACGTATTACCATATGGAGGGAGAAAATCACACGCAATAAGGCTGCAAACATTCGTGAAAGCCATCGATACGAAGGTCGTGAAATCATGGTATGGGCGGACATCATTTTGAATGGCCGCAGTGACCGACACATTTTTACCAGTGCAACTGTGAATTCTGAAATGCACAGAGATGAGGTTTTTGATCCTCCTGTCAAGTTGTTTAAGGGAGCAATCGAAAGATTCGGAATTTTATGATTATTAATGGTGTAGAAGGGCGCTACCCCCCTTCCACGGAACTCCTAAGTGTCCCTTCCAGAGCTGCATTATTCCGACTCGTCCGAAGCTTACTGCTGAACTTGGAGAATGTTCTAAAACTGTTTCGAACCATCTAAAATAAATTGACTGAGAAGTAGAAAAACAGAAACCACCATGAACCATTTTTTACGCATTCTAATACTTCCAAAAAAGTGCTAATCCATCACAAATAAGCTTATTACAAAAATTTAACTTCCTTATAGTCGACCAGATATCGGAAGCAACTATTAGATCGAATATGGTATCAAAAGTGGCGAGACATGGAACATGGAAACCCAAAAGAATTATGGCTGATTAAGACAATTGTAACAAGACTGCTTTTTCCAGAATGAACTATATTTGATGTGCTTCTTACATTACTAGTTTCTGTAGCTGAAAATGCAAGATCTTTTTCTTAAAGTTAAAACCTTCCCACATAGCATTTTTAGTTTGCAGAAAATTTGCAACAGTCTTGCTCTGAAAACCTGCAAAGTTGCAGTAAGCTCAACATGACAAGACTAAAAGTTCATAACAAGACTGCAGCAAGATAACGCAAACGCCGAAGTCATCACACTTTGAAATTGCAGCTAACTTGTCGTGCAAGTTAAATTCATACTGCATCAAATTTATTGCAAACTAACGACAAACAAGTAATCAAAAATACTTCAAACTTACTGCAAAGCAGTAATCTTTCCATGTCACACTATAAGTTTAACCCCTTCGGAGGGGTCCATAGACCTGATCAAGTCTATTGATGCGAAAGCGCCGTCAGAAGGTGCATGCATCGGTTTTATCACCATAAACAAGTTTAGGTAATATTTGTACTTTTCATTTCGTGCATTTTTTGGTATTTAGTAAGTATAGCATTTAGAAAAAGCGGTGCCTACCGAATAAAATTTCTGCAATTTCTGCGTATGTGCAGATTGTCTATTATCTCAACAGATGGATTTTTTGATTTCGTCACTTTCATGAATTAAAGACAGTCTTGCATCAGTTTCACAACAAACTAATCATGCAAGTGGGTGATGACATACCTTGCGGGAGATTTGCTGCGAATTTCTCAATTCAATTTTGTCACGGCAAGATAATATCAGAAAAAATCAAATTTGCTGCTAATGTTCATGCTATATAAATTATCTCAAAAACTCCCATGGGGAGCGCGGCGGATCGCATGAACGGCTCATGCAATTGACACTTAAGTGAAATCATTATCCAATATCTATTACAGCACAAGTTCTTAATTCAATGGCAAGAAATTAAACATGGAAATTGCTGTTTTAAACTTAACCACGTGATCCTAACTTTATTGTAGGCAAATGTTATGTAATATGAAATTCGATTTAACCCATTCGCTGCCAAAACTATAAAGTAAGAATTTTCAAATTTTTTGTTAAAAGTCGTTTGCTACCGCAAATTCAGAAAGGTAAATTTCGCTTTACTAATACAGCGAAATTTCTGCCAATAAATGAGGCAATTTTTTTAAATTCTAAAATAGTGGTGACAAATTAATTAATAAATTAAAGCCACGAGTATACTCGTGGATAACAGCGAATGGGTTAATTAAATTTAACTATTCAGTATGCGCTCAGCTTTTTACATCATAGTGAATCTTTTTCATTGGTAAATATGAATGTAACTTCAATGTATTATTAGTTGCAGTTATAGAGATTGGCCTTACATTTTTTATCCATGCTTTTTTCTTAAATTAAGAAATTAAGTAAGGATATACCTAAATTCTTAAAGTTACTCGAAATACTTCTATTATACATACACAGTCAAGACAAGATTGCAAGGGACTGGTAAAAAGCTCTATTTTAGACAGGCTTCCTTAGAAAGAAGTGTAATTAATTATGCTTCTAAGGTACACTACCTCAATAAGATCTATTGTTCGTTTCGCAGGGATTCTGAAACTCTTCCGTTTGAGACAGGATTCCGTTATAGAAATATTCCGCTTTCACAGGTTTCACTATGTTTCACTATGTTTCACTAAAGAACGATGAAAATCCCCTTTCAGACAGGTTTTCAGCAAATTTAATTCTATCGCAATTCATATGATGACCATGTAACGATTCTGTTAAAGACTGTTATAGACAATTACCTATTTTGACAAGTTTTATTCTATTCATATGACATAAATAAGTATATTTATATAAATATACAGAACACGTAAAAATGGAACCTGCCTATAACGGAATTCTGTCTTAAACAGAAATATTCCATAGTGCTACGGAAAATAATACTATACAAATACACCTGATAAAACGAAAACCTGTGTAAAACGGAATTTTTCAGCATTATTCACGATTTTATCTTGACAGGTTTTACTATTTATATAACCTGAAGGAAAAATTCTGGACACCCCCCGAAACGAAATCCTGGCTACGCCACTGCATATAGTGGGCTACTTTCTTTAAATTTAGGTTTTTTGATTTTCATCACTTTTTTTAAATCGTAAAATTCTCCGTGTTTAATGACATTAATTAAGGCGAAAACAGGGGAATTTTACCATTTCAAAAAAGTGATGTTAATCAATAATTTTGAATGTAAAAAAAGTTGCCTACTGGCAGCACTTCTTCTGGAATTCCACGCGAGCGCCATTACTCGTTATCGCCATGTTGGATTTTAATGCATTATAAATGGCGTAGCAACGCACTACAAAAATAAATAAAAGTATGAAAGTACAGCTAAATGTATATATTTTGTAGACATAATGAGTAAATTAATATTTGAAAATAAGAGTGTATGCTTACCTTCAAGTTAGATGTTGTAGAATTTTATAATAAAACAACTGCAAACTAATAACGTGAGGACACAAAAATACTTTCCTTCCGACGGTCACTATATGCTTACTGGGAACTTGCGATGAAGTTCACTAGGTGCCGGTACCGTTCGCACGTTTTCAATTTTATTCTGTTTAGAGATAAGCGGGTGAGCGGGATTGCCCATCTGAGCGTCATTACCTTACTTTCCCCTATATGATATCATATTACAAATACATGTGTCCTTTTTTTTCATGTTTTAATGCAGATATCCAATAACTGACATTTACGAGTAATTGTGAAGTGGTGTCAGACACTCGTAGAACAATTTAAATTTTAATGGTGTTTACTACAAGATAAATATAAGTTACTATTATGTCTTTTAAGCAGTTCAACTAACAGATTTCAATTTTCTTTAATATAGCCACTAACTAATACCTCTGTCCGAGACTGCTGAAATGAAATTCCTAAAACTAATAATTGGTACTTCCCCATTAATATAAATTAAGGAACTATAAACTATAAACCGTGGCCCTGATGTGCATTAGGCATCTTTTGACTAGGTACAACTTTAAGGAAAATTTTAGGATAGTTGCTTTACAACTACATTAAGAAAAACGCTACTTTAATTTTAGAAAGCGGACGGTTGCCTCAAAATGGCACTTTTCGTGTTCTCAAACGGTCCTTCCTCATTGAATATGTTCTTGGCCTAACTAGTGGTGCATAAATTCATTCAAAAATAAAAATAAGTGTATAAGCTACCACTAGATGACATGATTTTGTAGAATTTTACAAGAAAATGACTATTTCAGTTATATTTTTGCTGAAGTGTCAGTAAAAAGTTATTTAGTTTATAACAATACATGATTTACGAAGCTGTAAAATGTAAAGTTTTAATTTCAATTTCTTTCCTATAAAAAGAGAGCTTTTCCATCCCTAAAATTATATTTTATCATAAAACGTGTTCTATACATAAAACAAATTATTGTCTTTATGACAATAATAGGTTACGAAGATGTAAAATGTAAGGTGAAAATTTTTAAGCGTAAATCCAGTTGAATCTTTGACATTTTTTTTTTTTTTTTTTTTGGCTTTGTGAGTTGTTTTTTGATATTTTTTAAAGATTTCTGCCTTTTTTTTTTAAATTTTTTTACACATTTCTTGATTATCTCAATATATGCCAAACATCCTTTTTTCCCTTTTAATATGTTATAAGGAGCTGAATATTGTCATTTCTAGTCCATATGTCGACGATACTCAATCAAACAACACATCTTAACTACGAATTGCAGATACGAGGCTTCTCTGACAATCCAATATCACATTCATAGTTTTTACTTTCTTCTATCTTTGCAAGGAAAAAGTATTGGATTCGTGAAAAATTCCGACTTCCGGTTTTGGACGAATTTATACGTTTTAGAAGGTCCAGAACACGATTTGACTGTTTAGAGAAAATATCTGTCCGTGAATCTGTCTGTCTGCACAAATTTTTCGGGTGTTTTATCTCAAGAACTAATGCACGGAATTTACTCAAACTTCAGATTCGGTTAGCCCTTGACATAAATCGGTGCTGATTAGGTCTTGATATAAATCGCCCAAGAGGTGGCGATACTACGCTGCGTTTTTCATGATTCCCGCGATAGCTATATTTCAAAAAATAAAGCATGGAATTTCACCAAATTTTATAATCTATTAGACCCTGACATAAATAGATCGTTATTGGGGTTTGGGTGTATACTGCTACTGCCCAACAGGTGTTGCTATGCTATGTTCTGATTTTCACGATAGCTATATCGCAAGAACGAGTAGATTATTATTTAATTTTGGTTGCAGACGATTTGATTTATAAAGAAGACAATTTTGTGATAGATACAACATGTAGTAATTAATTTTTGTATTTCACATAGGTCATTTACTACTTATCTATCGTTAATTTTTTAGATTTATTTTATGTACACATGTTTATATATACTATAAATATATACTATACACATATATACATGTTTTTTAAGACATCGCAGCTGTTTTTAAAATCTAATGGAATAAAAATAACCATAAGGATTCTTTATATGCTTATATCTGTACCTTGGAACAAAAAGAGCCAATGTCCATTTTTCTCAGATGGCAGGAAACCCAATTTAAGTTTGAGGAATTTTAAGAATTTTGCTACGATTTCTGTACTATTATTTTTCAAAGTTGTACCTTTCAATTCAGTAATGTTTTTCTCACTACAATCTAATATTACATTGATTTAGTTTTTTTTTACATTTTAAATTGGCCATTTTTACATTAACAATAAGTAACATTGGCCTCGACAAAATATTTTGCTTCCAATGATCTAATATTAGGAGGACTTTGTCCCTTTTAACAATTACTTTATATTGCATCCTGAATTCATTTGTGCATTTAACTCAAATTTCTCAATTTTAGACATTGGCCCTTTTTGTTCCAAGGTTCAGATATATAGCATATATACATATATATATATTTTTCCCCTCCAATTAATGAACTCGATACTAGAGTATAATATCACAAGTCTGGTCTATATCATTTCATCTCACTTTCAAGAATCTTTTCTGTTAGCTAATGTAACTTATCCACAGTTAATATTAAATTTTTAACATTGGTTAAAATGAATATTATATGAATATTATGTAATAAATATGATATGAATTTTATATAATAATTACTATGTAATTAGTATACATTAGTACTCCATTATAATATATATATATATATATATATTTATGACTGCAAAAACGTAAGTTGGACCTCCAGCTCACAACTCTACCAAATATTGCTCTTATAGAAATTTTAGTGAGTACCACTGTTTTAAAGGGATTCTCAAAAAAAAAAAAAAAAAAAAAGAAAAAAAAAAAAGAAAAAAAAAAGAAAAAGAAAAAAAAAGAAAAGATAATTTAAAAAAAATCCCGCTCAACAACACTAAGCTTTCTGACACATTTCCCGACTCTTTTTTTAACGTAAAATCATGATACTTCCAGGCATGATGATTGAAGTGATTTGTGATCGAGCAGTTTTTCATTTTTCCATAAATGAATTACATCTTGAGTTACAAGCGATTGCGTTTTACAACGGCTACTTTTCCCCCTCCCACGCTGTCGTGAACAGATATTCGATTCAAAACATCAACTTTGACAGCATTTTCTGCAAAATCGTCTTCTTTTACGGAAAAATGCAAAACTTTCGATTTAGACAGTTTCTTAATAAGGGCACCTGCTGATTTCATACGTTATTTAAGAACAAAAAAGAAATGGAAAATTAATCAGAAAGTAGCCAATTTGGATTTGAGGACAACCTTAAGGGGCTACTTCACTCACGTGCAAACACCCGCTCTCCAACGTTAATTCTACGGGAGAAGTTTTGTAAAAATATCTCGTTTACATTTCCGTATTTTTAATTAATTAATTTATTTATTTTTTGCATTGGATAGCTGAGGTCAATCTCTGAAAAGGAAGTATTTTACTTTTTGATTTTGTCTGCAGGTTTTTTTTTAATGAAGATACAGTCGTCCCCGCTTAAACGAATATTGACGGTTCCGACAAGTTGTATTCGATTAAGCGGGGTATTCGAATATCCGGGGAATCATTTAGATGACATTAATTTATTGCGATATGGTAGAATAACACATATGTAACAAAATAACATGGAAATAACATTAAAAATAAAAAAAAAGACAAAAATAGATAACATAAAAGACAAATGTTATACATACCTATGGATATTCCAAATTTTAATATTCCAAAAAAATTTAAATTTAAGTACATATTACTTTGGCTGAAAGAAAGCTGTGATAGTTGATTGTTTTTTATCGCACGTGGAACACTTCTGTATTTCTTTTTCTAATTTATAAAGTACATTATAATCACTTCCACAAGCCTCAAAGTGTCGGCGAATTATAGCAAATGATGTATTTACTTCATTTAGAGAAGGGGGTGGCTCAATTGTCTCATCATCGCTCTCATTATCTTTTTCTTGCGAGGAAGATATAGTCATTTCTTCATCGTCTTCCGTCGTTTCATTTTCATCCAATTCAATAAATTGCACAAGTTCCGTCTGAGTAAATTTTAGCTCTCCGAAGTCTCCTGTCTCAAATTCCTCCAAATCCTGAATTCTACTGTCATCATAATCATAAATTACGGTTTCATCATCCCGTATTTCGCGTTCGAGATTTTCCAGTTTCACAAATTTCGCTTTTCTGAAGCAATTTTCAATGACTTTTACAGGCACACTGTCCCATGCTTTTTTAGAAAAGTGCATGGCTGTTAAAAGGTTTATTTTCTTATGGATGCCAGCAAAGGATTCGATATCATCCAAATGATGCAAAAGATCTTTGATTACTTGTCTTCGGTAAAGGGCTTTGAATGATCTAATTATGCCTTGATCTAAGGGCTGAATTTTGCATGTTGTATTGGGAGGCAGAAATTGTAGTTTAATATTAGTGAGACGTACAGAACTGTCATCGATTTTATGACTATTTACGTTATCTAAAAACAACACAATCTTTTTGTTGCGTTTTTTGAAATCCATATCTAGCTTCATCAGCCAGTTTTTAAAAATTTGTCCTGTCATCCATGCGTTTCGAGAATGAGTATATTTCACGGGATAATTTTTTACGTTCTTTAGACACCTTGGACCTTTACTTTTCCCTATCATTAGAGTCTGAAGTTTTTCTGTTCCGGTTTGATTTACGCACAATAATAATGTGACCCGATCTTTGTTTATTTTCAATCCAGCAACCTTTTCTTTTTTCTCAGCTAAAGTGCCTGTCGGTAAAGCTCGATAAAAGAGTGCAGTCTCGTCACAATTAAAGATGTCATTTGGACTGTATTTTGCAAGGATAGGCTACAAAGTTCCTTTACACCAGGTGTCAATGCATGAAGTATCAACTGATCCTGCTTCACCATGTCCAGTTTTAAAAGTTAAATTATTCCTTTGTTGCCACCTATAAAGCCAACCTTTGGATGCACAGAAATTTTCACCATTTTCATCAGTCTTCGCTATTGACTCAGCTTTTTCCATTATCATAGGCCCATTTATCATTGCACCTTTCGCTCTTTTACTGGAAAACCACTCCAGTACAGCTTCATCAACACTATCAAAATTTGATTTACGTTTTCTCTTTCTGTCTAAATTTCCATTTCTCCTCCACTCTTCTTCAATCTTTTCAGCATTTCTTTTAATATTAGAAACTTGCGTTTGAGAAATTTGAAATTCTTTTCCAGATTCAGTTTGCGTTTTTTTTATTTTTTAGTGAATCTAACACTTTTATTTTATCGCATAAACTCAAATCCTTTCGTTTCGTATTCATCGTGCTTACTAGTCAATTATTAAAGAAAGAATATCGGCCAGAATGTTAGCATATGTTCACAGAAGTATTCACAGGTATGAAGTTCGAACTAAACCTGTTCGGGTAAGACACCTCTTTTCTAATCCGTTCTCAGAAATCGATTGCAACAGCTTAGTGTCAGAGGTGAACTGACCTTTTCCAGTTCCATGAAAGAAAAGAGGGATCACCATGCCTTTGTCCAAAATATGCTGAAGAGGGGAAAATGAATACGTGTTTTGTAGGAAAACAATAATTTTATTTTTAGAAAAGAAAATCTGGTATTTTTCTGTTAAGTATGCATTTTTAGTAAGAAAGACAGTTCAGACTTTATTCGAATAACCGGGGACAGCAAGTAAAAAATATTTGATAAAGTGGGGAAATTTAACATTATTCCTATAAGACTGATTTTGGTTCTAGCGAATTTTATTCGTATAAGCGGGGTATTCGATTATCCGTTACCCGATTAAGTGGGGACGACTGTACTTTCATTTTGAAACCGGTTCTGAAAGTGAAAGTATCCTAATTTAAAAAAAAAAAAATCTGTAATAAAATCGATAAATTAAAAATCGTCTTTTGTAGAGATCAATCTCAGCTATCCAATAAAATAAAATAATAATAATAATAATGCTGAAATGCAAACTATGGTCGCATATTTTCGCGTGAGTTCCTTTCAATTAATTATTAGATTATAGAATAGGGAAAGAAATGCAATGTGGAATAAATTATTCAATGGTCACTCATGCAATTCCTTTTTAAAAACAGAGGAAATGTAATCAATTAATTATCTATGAAAAACAGATGAATGCAGCTTGCGACCTTGACTAAACAGATGGCAGCAGTCACTATCCTCAAATACACAATGGGTGGGCGACTGTCAGAAATTGATTTTGAAGCTTGTGTTTGGTTTTTTTTTTTTTTTTAAATGCTTGTTGTTTTGAGTGTTGTAATAATTACCAACATTCCGTTATTAAATATATTGAAATAATAGCTTGTAACCGACCTTCAGAACGTACAGGTAAGCAAAACTTAGATGCGTTAATAAATAAACAGGATTTTCGTAATTGCTAAACTTTTAAGACGATTAAAATATCACCAGCAGACTAATCTATTGCAAGGAGAAAATCTTGTTTTTACTCTTGTTTATTTAATGTAACTTGGTTCATGTATGCAATGAGGAAATGTTGTAAACGATTGAAATCGATCGATGACATTTTAATAGTTTTAGAACTTAACTATAAAATTCCCGTTAGGCAGAAGCAGGTGATAAATCACCAAATATTCTTCATGGTTAGGGACTGTGCATATATAACGTTATCATTTTAGGGGGGAGTGGGGGGGGACCTCTGGCACATGATATCATAAGACATCTCAATGGGGAGGGGGATTTGTCTTTTGATATCGTTATCATTTTTTATCTAACCAAAATTTTCTCCTTTTTATTTGTAACTTGCTCCTAACATCAGAATAGAATGTTATCTTTTTTTAGTCTGTTATCTATTTTTATGAAAATACAAAGTGATTATTAAAATCATCAAATGATTATAAAATTATTTAATACCAAAATATGGAATACCTCAACGTTTGGCATTCCTATTCCTCTGCAATATGTGTATGCACATATAATCGGCTGTTCGAGAAACCAAAATATTTGAAATTATAGTTGTGTTTTGTCTGCCCAGCTCCCCCCCCCCCCCCCCCTCCGTGCGGAGGCAAGTGCAATAAAGGGAATGGAATTGTTTTTGATGGGATGTAAGGAGAATTGTTTTATCTGATTCTGCAGCTATTGCACGTCTAGTATTAGTAAAATAAAGAAGCTGTGGGATATCCCTTGTCTATCTTCGTTTTCTGTTTGAAGTCCTTTCACAGAATTATTGGAAAGTAGAACACATGTCTTTTTGCCATAGTGGTATTGGATTGTTCGGAAAGTAATTTTGTTTGGGTAAAATTAAAGATTTTCTTATCTTATGGCAATTTTCTTATAGTGTATATATATTTTATTGAATTATGTATTCTCCATTTTTGTCCAATACCTTTTGCTATCTTTCAGACAGTTGCATGATTCCACGCTCATAAAACTTCTGATCTTTGCTGGCAAAAAACTGATCCAAGTCATTTTTGACGTCCTCATTTGAAGTAAAGTTTTTACCATCTAAAAAATTTTGTAGAGACCGGAACAAGTCACAATCCGAAGGTGCCAGATCTGAAGAATATGGCGGGTGTGGTATTATATCCCATCCAAGCTGTAAAAGATTTTGGCGAGTTAGCATACTTGTATAAGGTCTCGTATTATCGTGGCGGAAAACTATACAGTTTCTATTGATCAATTCTGGCCTTTTCTGTTTGAGTGAATCGTTCAATTTGTCCAGTTGAGTTGATGACAGTACACTTCAGAATTGGTCATGGTATTGTCCAGTAGAAGCTAAAAAAAAAAAAAAAAAAAAAAAAAAAAAAAAACGGTTCCCTTGGAATCTCACCAAACAGACAGCATCACATTTTTTGACGAATATCGGTTTTCGAAGTGCTTTGAGCCGGTATCTTTTTTACTCCATGATCTCTTAACGTTAAAGATTGTTGTAGACAACCCGTTTCTCGTCTCCAGTGATGATTAGCTTCAAAAATGGATCATTTTCTTGGCGTTTGAGAAGTAAATCACAGACGTCAATGTGACGGAGCAAATTTATTTCTGTAAGAACATGTGGAACCCATATGTCGAGCTTTGAATTCGGCGCCCCTTATCAATCCCCACAAATTGGCTAAGTAATATTTTATCCCGTCCAGCACTTCGTTTAAAATTAAAACAAATTTTTAGCTTTTTAATGGACCTATCTAACAATTAATTCTATACCTCTTACCTTAACCAGTTGCCGCTTTGGATTTACTATCGCCCTTGTCGCGTTTATGGCGATCTGGTCCACCACCATAATCTGTAACTTCTCTATGTATTTTGCTTTTTTTTTTAATTGTTTCTTAAAGTCGCCGATTGCTCGCGTTTTCTTTTCCGGCGGCTTGAGTCTGTGGACTCTTTGATGTAACCTTTTTTTGATTTTTTTTTTGTTTGTTTGTTTTAAGATCTTAATAAAGGTGTCCGGGAGAACATCTATGCTCTACAGACGTGGTTTCCACGTCTGAGCAGTTCTCCTTTGGCAGTCAAATAAATTAAACCAAGGCGTTTCACGTGATCATGTACGGTCGAATTCCCCAAATTTAATCACTCAGCTATCTCACGAGTTGGTTATTCGGCGGTTTACATCAATCAATGCCTTTATTTTGCTTTCATCAACTTCAACTGGCCTTCCAGAACGTGGTGCAGCTTCAACATCAAAATTGACGAACGAAATTTTGCAAACCAGTTTTGGTACTGGCGTTCTACCAATACGTCTTCTCCATATAGGGGAGACCGGGGGAATGCCGCCAACCCCTGATTATGCCGCCACCCCACCTAGTTTAAAAACTAACGGCAGTTTGAGATAGTGAATGTGCCTGCACTATAGCGGCCAACAATAGAAACAGTGCCTAAAGTGAGAGTGACTTTGCTGTACATCTTTCTTTTGTTCTAGTGAAAAATGTAGTTTTCATCTAGTTGCTTATTATTTTGGAGCTTCAAATGAGTAGAGATAAGCACCTTTTATTTTAACATTAGGTATTTAAGACAATATGACCCGTAATCTACATGCATTCGCCGACATTTTGATGCAAAGTGTTGAACAAGTTCGGTTCTTCTTTCGGCTTTGCTTGGGGATTTCGGCCATATTGTCCCCTCGGGGTAATGCCGCCACCATGCATATCGGGTGAGAAATGGCCTCCTTTGAATGTAGTGGAGCCGATTCAGCAGAGTGACTTTTGCAATATGAAGTAAATTGTAACCTTAACCATTATTCTGCTCAATTACATTGCTTTCTAACTATTTTCAGTAGGTTATGTGTTTCCTAGTATCCATTTGATGCATGTACTAGGTCATTAAAGAGCGGCGGCATTACCCCGGTACAGTTGCGGAATTACCCTAGTATCCTAGGTAATCCCGCCACTGTGCAGAGGTTTAAAAAATATTTTTTTATGTATGCTTACTTTACAGTTATGATTACGGTTAAATTTATACAGATACTAAAGATCATGATTCAGCTTTAGAATTTTTACTACTAAAAAATAAGCATTTTTTTGAGGTGAAAAAATTTAAATTCCCTTAAGGTGTCGCCATTCCCCCGGTCTCCCCTACATCGAATAATTGTTTTCTTGCTTGAACAGCATTTTTACCTTTTCGATAGTAAAAAAGTAAAATATGCCGAAAATGCGGCTTTCCACTTTCCATATTTGATAGGGCACCAAATTGAAACTGTTGCGCAGAATCAAACAAGCTATATCAGCTGTCAAAATAATACACTGCTCAAAACAATTAAAGGATATTGCAGTTTTAGGTGGATTTTGTATCTGGTAAACTGTTTAGCTGATTGATACATGGTCGACAGACATAGTAGGTTATGTTAGAATAAATTACACATGTTTGGCAGAAAAAAATGCATTTTATTGCGCATTTGTGTACTAAAGGAAAAAAACACAATTTGTGCATACGAGAAAAAAAGAATAAGAAAGGGTGTTTTCTTCAAAGAAAATCATTTTCAGTAGGGGGTATGGTTTCCACGGGCGGCCAGCAACGTTGAACACCTTTGAGGCATGGACTCAATGAGGCTATTAATGACGAGTTGGGGTATTCTGCCCCACTCTTCCAGAAGAGCTCTTTCCAGTTCTTGGAGAGTTTGTGGGGGTTGTTGGCGGCCAGAAACTCGTCTTCCTAGAGCGTCCCAAACGTGCTCGATTGGATTCATGTCTGGAGAACACGCTGGCCATTCCATTCGAACGATTCAATCCTCGAAAAGGAAATCCTCCACCAGGTTTGCACGATGTGGCCTGCAGTTATCGTCCATTAAAATGAAGTTATCTCCGATTGCTGCAGCGTAAGGGACTACAATAGGTCTGAGGATCTCATCCCTATATCGGCGACCAGTCAGAGCTCCATCTATCTCGAATGATGTAGAGGTCAGTGCGCCCGTCAATGGAGATGCCACCATACACCAACACTCCTCCACCGCCAAATTTGACACTTTCGTGCACGAACGCAGGATTATTCCTACTGCCACGGTCCCTCCAGATGAAAATACGCCTATTATCCGGATGCACAGAAAAACGGGACTCGTCAGAAAACAGAATATTGCTCCATTCATTTCTCCTCGAGTTGACATGCTCGGTTGCCCACTCCCTTCAGTCGCGACGATGCCTTGATGTTAATCTAACACATACCATCGGTCGGCGAGCATACAGACCTACAGCATAGAGCCGGTTTCGGACAGTCTGAGTTGAAATGGTGGTGCCTGTAGCCGAGCGAAAGTGTTGTTGGAGAAGAGTAGCGTTCATGGTTCGGTGTCTCCGAGCTGTTAACGCTAAATACCGATCTTCATTGGGCGTTGTTGCCCGTCTACGACCTTGCCCTGGTCTTCGGCCTGCACATCCACTCTCCAAAAAACGGTTCCAGATCCTGGAAATGACACTTTGTGACACTCCAATGGCTTGCGCTACTTCGGCTTGAGTTTGGCCCCCTTCTAACCTACCAACAATTCTCAAAGCTTCTGAATCTGTCAAATGGCTTCGCTGAGACATCGTACTCATCGAAACAAAGCAATCACTGAATGCCGATCATCCTTGTCTTCATTCTCTTTTATCCAGTTGAAAGTCAAATTTCTTTCGCTGCCGCTGAAGCGACGTTTTTGACGTCGAACTCAAAATTTGCATACTCCCCAGTTGGAAAACCAGAAAAATTTGCATTTGTGATTCTCTTCTTCTATTTTCGGCAAAAAAAATTCCGTTTATATCTTTATTTTATATAAAACTTCAAATATCCTTTAATTGTTTTGAGCAGTGTATAATGATAATGTGGCTTAAGTGTGAAGATGGCTGTGAAAAAATACAATAACGTTCTGTTGGGAAAAAACGAAGTTACTTTCCGAACAACCCAATACAGTGATTTCAGTGATAATTTAAAAGAATAAGAATTGTGACTTTTGAAGATTTCCGCCTGTAATTAGGTATAAATAACAGATTTGAAATTTTAATAAGATTTTCAGGGACATGAAAATCACGAAATGTAATCGTGAGGGAGTATTTTAGGATTAATTCTTATTTCTATGTAAGAAGATATTTTTAATTTAGAAAATTAATTGTTAATTTACTTTCGATGTCCGGCACGGTCTCCGAAATAGGAAAATCTCATACCTACTGCCTTTTTCAAACCCCTGTTGTCAAATAATTTGATAATCGTAAAACTCTACAAATTTACAGCTTGTTAAATCTTCTGTGTATAATATTTTTAGAAAATGACCACTAATAACACATACTAATGGTTTCCCATAAACCAACTGTAATAAAGCATTTTAACATGTCTTCTGTAACAGGGTAGCCTTTTTTGCACCCGGGGCAAATATGGATTTTGGCGACCCCCCCCCCCTTTCTTCCGCAAAGCATGTTTACAATGAGAATTTTACTAAGTTTTTAATAGCCGACTTATTTTAAAATTTATAATATGCAATACTGAACTACGTAATCTACAATGGCGGATCCAAACGAGAGGTCACGGTGGTCATGACCCTCTTCTGAACACCAACAAAAATATAAAAAAGATCCTTTTTAATATGAAATATACAATAGAGTCCCGATTATCCGAGTTTCCACTTTAACCAAGTTATTTTCTTCTGGTGGACTGACGCCTTCCATTATTATGAAATATACAATAGAGTCCCGATTATCCGAGTTTCCACTTTAACCGAGTTATTTTCTTCTGGTGAACTGACGCCTTCCATTATTATGAAACAGCCATTATAAATAAAGTGTTGGGTGAAGATGAAAAAGCAGTCGTAAAAAGTTAGAACTCTGATTTTCTGGTTAGAATGGGGGGGTGGGGGGGGGGGGAATGGCTATAATTTTTTTTCAGCAGAAAATGATCCATTCCAAAGGTATAATTCTTGATTTGGCGCTTCTTCATTCTGGCGCCCGGGCACATGCCCCCTCTGCTCCCCTTAGTTTCGGCCCTGGTCTGTAACTAACAAAATGTGATGAAAAGAAAGAAATGCAACACATTATTATGCTCTCACTCCATAACGACACTACTATTCTAAGAAAAATGGCTTAAAACTTGATTTTCGCGGACTTGTTTATCTTATGCACAACCTCGTCTATTATAGAAATCACAAACATTTGTTACATTTCCTCAGTCATAATTCTTTTCATGACATAACAAAATCCCCCTTTTGTTTTTTATGCACCAACGTCATTCCTTTCGCTTTCAAATAAGAAAAAAACCTCCGAGCTTGCCGTTTTCAAAAATAATCCTTCTTAATCCCTTCGCAAACTTTCTCTGTTATGCTTCCTTGAGTTATAATAACCAAATTATGCTAAGAAAATTGCGCTTCCTTCTTTTATCGTGTAAGCATTTGACCTTAAACAATGCAATAAAAATGTTTGCTCCTAAGGCTGTATATGGTCATAGTTGGATAAAAATTTGATATGTCTAACATAATAAACAACAACAACTGCAAAAAAATTGGCCAAAATAAGCTTTTGTCCAAATATAATGACAGCAACTGGTCTTGGAGTTTGTATTCTAGATAAACTGTTTACTTTAGGGCAATTCCACGTCAATGTTACCAATTATAGTAATTTATTTTTAAAATGAAATAGGTAATACACATATTTCCTGATAGTATTAAACCTATATTTTTGATATTTGCAATGTATTTTATAAAAGGTTGAATAATCAAAATCAGTGAAATTCATTATAATCGGCATAGTTTCATTTTATGTGCTTATTTGTATGTCTGTTACATATTGGATGATGGTCTGTTACAGTTAAGATTACATATTTTTCATAACTATATTGTGGAAATAGTCAAATTTTGTGGAAGTCAAATGATTGTAAACTGCCTCTGAATGAAAATACATCTTTGTTATAATAAATTGTATATTATTTTATAAATAATATAGATAAACACTAAGGTGTCCGAAAAGCATGGTAATTCCTGTTTGTCTGTTACAATACCACTTTTTTAATCATAATTATTCACATTAAATAACTTATTCATAATAAACTACATTATTTTATCTTATAATATCATATATTAATTGTAGCCATCATTTAATTACCTGATTATTATTTTTTAAATAAGGTAAAGTCATTTTTTCCTCTATGACTGTTAGTCTGTTACGATGGAATTGCCCTTTAATGATATTGTATACAATAAAACCTGTAAAAACGAAAACGCTAAAGATTATGGAAAAATAAAGTTTTCACCAGGTTTCCGATTTTGGTGGGGCTTACGCTTACTTTCGTTGAGACCATAGACTTTTTACGTTTAAGGCAGAATACCGTCATAAACAGGTTCCGTTTTGAAAGGTTTTATTGTATATACAGGGTGTATCTTCTCTTTTATAGTTGACCAATAGCTAATTCCTAAACTGTTAGTTACAGGGTTTTCTTTCTACTCTTCTTATCACTGACAGACAGAATGAAAACACAACCGAACGACTGACCCATAGGGTTAAGACAGAGCCGGCTAGAACCATCAAGTCAAAATAAACCCGACAGGAAGATGTCTTTTTTTATTGTTTACAAAATTTTAAAAATAATTATAAAAGTTGACAAACTATGGAATGTTAACAAAATATATACATAGTCAACTGATACGGAAATTTGATTAAAAATAATAACAATAATATCTTTAAATAAAAGAATAGTTTGTCTGTTATCAGGAGTAATAGCAACGACAGTTCCAACATGGGAACAAGATATTGGAAACCATACGATTGACAAAATCAATATAGTGGTACTTGTAATGGTAATTATAATAAGTATTTAGAATTTCGCTAAATTGACTTCATTATACTGTCGTATGATATTATCGCTTACTTATAGATTTAAAAAAGATTATATATTATTCAAATATTGTTGCCATTTCATAATTGATTACTTTGATTAATTTATAAATGAGTAGTACAAGCTTAGTATCGTGTAGTTTCCCTTTATGCTTTTAATTAAAATTTGTTTGGTAGTAATGAGAATTCGAAATTTTTGTTCCAGGGTTATTGATGTATTATATTTGAATAATTTGGCATTAATGGATGATTTTTTATCGATGACCAATAGCGGTGATGTAAAGAGAAAGAATATGTAAGATATTATTTAAACGCGTTATTCTTCAAAATAAGTCAACTTTCATCCAAATAGAATGGCAACAATAGATTTTCGAGCTTTCTCCTGCGAACTATTTTCTGGAACAAAATTATATATGTAGAAATTAGAATCTCCCTTTTTACGTTGGTTGGTTGGATGGTTGTATTTATGACGGCCAATTATCAACACGAGCTTTTTACGTTGGTAAGAGGCTTTCTCTCAATTCACGCTAAAAATTCCATATACATAAAATTTTGCGGCATTCATGTTCTTCAAAAATTTACATTTTAAAACTTTTGGAACGGCAAGTTTGTAACCTGAGGACTTCAGTTTAACAATTGGCCATTGAAACACTATATGCTACAATCGTGCATATTAAATCTGGGGATTAGAATTTTTTTTTTCTTCGCATGATACTAGGCGGTGTGGAACCAGGATAGACATAGAGAAAACGAGAAAATAAAAATTTTAACTTCATGATCAGAAGTTTAATAAATACGATTGAATTTTGTGAGCATAGATTTAACCAGGGCCCAGTTAAAATACGGCGCCGGGTGTATCGCAAAGGTAGGACCCAGACAGAATCTGAAAAACCTACTAAATACCTTACTCGTGGCCCTAATTTTTTGCGCATTAGTTTGTCGATGCTTTTTTGACAATAAAAGTTAAAAATAATTCAAAAAATTTTATGTAAATTATTTTAATGAAAAATGGTGCATTTTACTATTACATAGTGAAATTGAAAAACAAATAATAAACGGCAAGTACTTTGTGACCAATGGAATGCATTTTTCTTGCAAGATTTTTATGTTCTTAATGTTTTACGCATGTTCGAATGAGACGAAATGAGTAAGTCTTACCACTTCGTTGGTCCTCCTTTTGTCAACGTAAACATCTCTCACTCTTCTCGGCATAGTTAAAACTAATCGTTGGCATTCGGAAATCGGAATTTTTTTGCCATTCTTGAAGAAGAATTCTTTTCAACTGCTGATTGTCACGTGGATTTCTTTTTCGAACTTCCTTCTTTAAGTACCGCCACAAATCCTCGATAGGATTGATGTCCGATGAATTCGGAATCCAATCTAGCACAGGAATAACATTTTGTTGAAGCCAGGCTTTTGTTGTCCTAGCTGTATGCGGTTTGGCTAAGTGTTAAAATTCTTTCTTAATAGGACTAGTTTTACGTGAAGAACCTGTGTAATTAGTATTTATTTATTCCAGAAAACGTTTATAAACATGACGTATGCAACTACATACACAATACTCAATAATTAATGTTTGTGATTAAAATATGCTACACTATACACTATACTCCGAAAAAGCTTGTGAATAAATGGTATGCTACATAATACACGCCTGTAAACAAGTGACAGATACCGTGTGTAAGTGAACTGTTAACACGAACTCCCGGCAGATGGAAGCACCACAAGTTTTCGTCAATCCGGAACTTATTTCATCTCGACGCTCACAGATGGCCACACCATGCAGTGACCTTATGCAATTGAACTTTGAAGCTTCATTTAACAATGAAAACCGCTGACTTATGTACTATTTTCTGTCTCAACCCTTTGAACAGTTTTCGGGACCCCAGATTTTGTCAGTCTGCTTTAAAATCTCAATGCAATAACAACACGCTTGTGGTGTTCGACGTCGTCTATTGTTCTTCGAAGGAAGCGACAGCTCCTTCTCAAAATGTCACATAACAACGTCTTATAGACAGTTTGAACTGTCTAAATTTATCTATGTCACTCATATATTAATTAACCGTGTTTCTTCTCCTATTTTCTCATAGTAGTCCTGAATAGAATTGTGATTCTTCAAGATCCCGTGTTTTCTGAAGAGTACACGCACACAACGGAATTGCAGGATTTCCGTTCATATACTTCAATAAAGCTTATTTCTTTCAGATAAAAAGCACGGAATAGATCCAGCTACTTACAGAGAATACAGGTAGGACCTTTCCATTTTACATTTAAATATATTTTTGTCTGCTTGTGTAAGTTGTTTTGGCTGACGCCATCGATAAAATCACTCACTGCTCCCTTATTTTTTTATCACTAAGTCTTGTTGAAAAAGATAGCCTGATTGAAGACGAAGTTGTTGAATTGAAGGCAACAACTTATTCTGCAAAATGTCCTGATAACGTTGTGCATTGATAGTCCAGTCATATGGCATCATTTGGTCGACACAAGAATAACCAAAACATTATGAATTTTGAACATATGACGGAAACTTGCACTCTTGTTTGACGCATTTTGGGTTTAAAACTTTATTTGCTTGCCGTACGACCCGACGACCGATATTTCCATATAAACCTGGAAAAGGGGATTCATCCGACCATATAACACTTTGCCATTGCTGATCTATCCATTGTAAGTAATCCACAGCCCACAGAAAACGTTTATTTTTTTGAGCAGGAGTTAACATTGGCTTACGTTTGCTTTTGTAAGATTTAAAACCCATTTTATGCAATCTTTCCCTAGCCATTTTACGAGTCACTGGTCGCCCTATGCTGTCTTGCCATAGGGATGTCGCTTCTGTCATTGTTCCTGGTCTGCTGTTCATTACCACTCTATGCAACATTCGATTTTCTCGGGCCGTTGTTGTTGATGGGCGACCTGTACTGTTTCTTGCCAGTATATCTCCGGTTGCAACGAAAGTTTTCAAAACATAACGAACTGTTGATTCAGGAATCATCAAATCCCTGCCTATTTGCCTCATTAAACATCCATTATTTTGTTTTTCGATTATCTTTTTCCGCAGCGCTACCGTCAATCTTTTACCACCCATTTTCTTCTTATGAATTGGTTTGAAACCGCTCTTATTTTAAACAACCCATGCCATCATTCCCGGATGTAATAATTTGTATAGTTGGAAACAACCAGCCAATCGAAATTGTCGAAAATTTTCTTTAAATGCACATGCGCAAAACAATAGGGCTTTCTATTTTTAAGAGGAAAAATGTTTTATATACCCAAATGTGATTGTGCAACTTTAATTATTTTTTTAATTCAAGGCAATTAATTTTAGACGACTGACATTTCAAGAATTTGGTTGTTTACTGAGAGAAAATTAAGTTTGAGTTTTCTTTCTTTGAAAAACTTTATTTTTAAACTGGTGCGCAAAGAATTAGAGCCACGGGTAAGGTAGTAGAAAAAATAATTTTCATATGAATCTAAAAAAGGATCAATATTTTTTTTAATGCAAGATGCCACTAAATGTTTATGTGTTTCATTGTAAGGTGGAAGGCGTGTATTACTGGTCTTTAAATTTTGTTGCCAATGGAATTTGCCAAATTGTGAGAGATGCCTAATCAAATCTACGTGATGATATCTAACAGATCCCAGTTTGCTCTGCTACATACATTCTTATGGTGCATGGCGTAGCCCGTAGGATAGATTTTGGGTGTTCGGGAATATTCAAAGTATTTTACCTCCTATTTAGTAGCTACTGTAGTATTTTGGTAGTTGTTCATGTTGGAGTTTAAGTGGCCTATCAAGCCAAAAGCACTCCATTCTCGATAGCAGGAATTCGCTGTCTCATATTTAAACAATTAGAAAAAATCTCTTGTGGCTATGCTGCTTTTGAAATGGAAATAGGTAAAATGCTCTTACCTGGGATTCATCAATATCGCGATGACGTATAACTTCATCGGTGTGGCGTGGTCAGGGATTTATCCAAAAGCTTCTTGAAGAAATTATTTTTATTTTATTTTGTGAAGCATTATTTATCCTTTGAAGTATCCTTTGAGAGCTTAATATAAATCGCTAAATCCATGGGAAGATATAATGTAATATGAATTAGTATTGTGTGTTTTTACGATAAAGAAAGATTCAACTTTTAGCTTTAAATACTTATAATTAAACATATTACTGGAGTATAAGAAACTCCGTGTTAACAGAGAAGCTACATGATTAAGAGTGATAATACATAAAGCTGCTAAAACACATATTCGCAGCGTAGAAAAAATATATAATAATTAAAGGTGTCTGGCAAAAGTCAGAAATGTTCAGATGTTCCTTTTTGGTTACATATGAGTGGTGAAATCTTAGTTATTAGCACATATGCTTTAGAGAGTTACTCAAGTGGTCTGTAATAGCACTCATTATCAAATGCGGAAGTAAAGAAACAGTTCGTAAATTTGCTTGTTAAAATGATCTGTGTTTAGTAACAAGTTCTTTCTTTTTTTTTTTTTTTTTTTTTTTTAAATCACTTTTAGGAGTTGCCGAAGAACATCTGGGGAATTAAATTTAACACCCCTCCTTAATCTCCTCAGATGGATAAGGTAACAAGTTCATAGTCTTGATGTCACACAAAAGTTGAGGTTTGGGTGTGGGCTTCGTCAAGCAGTCAGCAATCATGTATTGCGTGGGACAATATTTTAATTCGATAATTTTATCTTCCTTTAATTGTCTTATGGCGTGAAAGCGGATATCAATGTGTTTTGTCCGCTTCGAAAATTTTTCATTTTCTATCATCTTTATACTGCTTTGGTTGTCATGGTAAAGTAAAATAGGTTTTACTTGATACAAGTTAAGATCTTCTAGCAGTTTTAATAGCCATAAAATTTCTTGTCCTGCGGTTGCTGCAGCAACATATTCCGCTTCAGCCGAAGAATATGCAATGCTTGACTGTAATTTTGTAGTCCATTGAATGGGATTATCACCCAGAAAAAAAATATTGCCGGTGGTTGATTTTCTATTTTTAGTGTCCCCAGCCCAATCAGCATCAGCATACGCGATGAGTATTGGTGGTTTATTTTTACTTATTGTTAGGCATAGGTTTTTTGTGCAATTGAGGTAAATAATAATTCTTTTTGCCGCTTTCCAATCCTTCTCGCGTGGCGTTGCACTTCTCCTACTAAGTATATTTACTGGTGCCATAATGTCGGGTCGAGTGACTGTGGCAATATACAAGAGCGAACCGATCGCTTGCCTAAACTTTGTATTGTTCGGAAGTAAATTGTCGCTATCTTCTAATTTATAGAAACCTACTTCCATCGGTGTACCAATAGGTCTTGCATCTGTTAAATTTAACTTTCTAACCAAATCTTCTATTTTTGACTTTTGGTTTAATTTGTAACCATCATTCGTTTTGATTATGTTGGTTCCTAGGTACTGACTTATTTCGCCTAAGTCTTTTACTCCGTACTCATTTTGCAATTGTTTTATTACATCTTTAATTATTTCACTTTTACTCGCGATTAAAATATCGTCAACGTAGACGATGATATAAGTGAAATTTTCCTTTTCTTTTCTAGTAAACAAACATGAGTCAGCAGTGCTTTGCACAAAATTCATGTTTTTTAATGATTCTGCGATCTTTTTGTGCCAGGCTCTAGCTGCCTGCTTTAAGCCGTAGATTGTTTTATTCAGTTTACACACTTTGTTTTCACAATTTTTTTTCTATAAAACCCTCTGGTTGTTTCATGAAAATTTCTTCTTCTATTTCGCCGTGAAGAAATGCAGTGTCGATGTCAATGTGTTGAACAGAAAGATTTTTATATGCCGCTGAGGCTAAAAATGTGCGGATTGTTGTGTGTGAAACTACGGGTGCGAAGGTTTCATCATAATCTTCGCCGTACTTCTGATTATATCCTTTCGCTACTAAACGGGCCTTGTATTTTTGTACATTTCCTAAATTATCTAACTTTCTCTTAAAAATCCACTTACAACCAATAATTTTCTTATTTGGTGGGGGATCCACTAAGTCCCAAGTTTTATTTTTCTTTAATGAGTGGATTTCTTGTTGAGTGGCTTTGAGCCAATTTTCTTTTTCTACTGGGTTGTTCATGTTTGCTATGTCATAAAAATCGGTTGGTTCGAATGTGTCATTTGTTTTTACGTGACATACGTATCTGTCGGGTGGTACTCCTCTGTTTGACCTCTGAGACCTTCTCGGTTCTACGTCGGGTTGTTTGGACGCGGTTGGTTCTTCGTCCGAATTACTTAACTCTGTTTGAATGTAGTTGTTGTCATTGTCTGAGTTTTCTACCTCTTCGCTTTCTTTTAAGTTGTTTTCACTATTTTCTATAAATTTAACTGTTCTCGCTATTATTATTTTGTTTTCTTTTGTAAATATACGGTAACCTTTTGATTTGTTGTCATACCCCACAAGTATTCCTTCCTGCGCTCTATCATCTAATTTGTTTCGCTGATGTTTTTGTATATAGGCATAAGCTTTACAGCCGAATGTACGCAGGTAGTGTAAGGTGGGTTTTCGGTTGAACCAAATTTCGAACGGTGTTTTGTTTGTTATTTTGGTTGGTAGCCTATTCTGCAGGTGATTGGCGGTATTTATGGCTTCTCCCCAGAATTTTTGAGGTAAGCCTGCTTCGGAGAGTAGACTCCTAGTCATATCTAATAATGACCTATTCTTTCTTTCCGCTACGCCGTTTTGGCTCGGACAAAATGGTACAGTAAACTGGTGTTGGATTCCTCTTGCCCTTAGGTATTCTTCCGTTTGTTTACCTAAATATTCCCCTCCATTATCGGATCTAATAGCTTTAGGGAATCTGCCGAATTGGGTTTTCACCATGGCTACATAATCTTTTAACTTTTCGTGAACTTCATTTTTATGCGAAAGTAAGTAAATTACTGTGAACCTTGAATAGTCGTCTATAAAAGTGACGAACATTGTTTTTCCCCCGATAGTAGGTGTACCGATAGATGTGCACACGTCCGTGTGTATCAGATCGAGCACTTTACCTGTTTTGGGACAGTTTGTTGATTTCGGATATGGGGCATCACTTATTTTTGTTTGGATACATATTTCACATAATGCATTATGATTACAGTTATTTATTTTTATACCGTCTGCTAAGTTTTTATTTATTAATTCTTTTATCGCATTATAGTTACGATGGCCAAGCCGTTTGTGCCAAACTTCTATGCAATTTTTATTTTTACATTCATGTGCAATGTTTACTTTATTAGTTTCAGCGCTTTCTAATAATTCGACTTGATATAAATTATTTTTCATTCTTGCTTCAAGATAAATATTCCCGTTTCGGGATAACGTGCATTTTTCTTTATCGAAAATTAATTTATAGCCATTCTGTGTTGCTTTGCTTACCGATATGAGGTTCGATTCTAATTCTGGTACGTATAATACTTCTTTTAATGTGATTGTGTTTATCCCTCCATCGGATGTTTTTGTTTTAAATGTCGTTTCACCTGTACCGTGTGAATTTAGCGTTTTTCCATTGGCAATGATGACTGTCGTCTTTTCAGTGTCGTTAAACTTAGTGAATGCATCTTTACTGTTTAGAATGTGTGTCGATGAACCTGAGTCGATTATCCAGGTTTGTTTTCCTGGTTTCTGGACTAAAAAAGCTGCGTCGCTGCCTTTTCCTGAATTGCCCTGTGTTTTGTTAATCCGAATTGGTTCTGTTTCACGGTTTTTGTTTTCTCTATAATTGTTTGTGTCTTCATAACATAACGATGATGTGTAATACTTGGATTTGTGCGGCTGTTGTTTTTGTGACGGTGAGTAAGTGTTTCTGTTCTTAAGATGCCAGCACTCTCTGTATGTATGGTTTTTTAATTTACAGTATGTACACTGTTTGTCCTTTTTATTATAGTGTTCAGCCGGAAACCTTTTATGCGTTTTAAACGCTTTTGAGGAATTCTCGCTCTGATCTGTGTTTTCTAAACGTCTTGTATATTCATCAGTGAGTTTTCCTTTTATAAACTCTGAATTAAGTTCATTTTCTGGACGGGCCTCGAGGGCTATAATTAAGGTGTTGTAGCTAGGTGGTAATGAACAAAGTAACAGAGCTGAAATGTGCGAGTCATTAATAGTTTCGCCTATGGCTGAAAGTTTATCAACAAGTTCTAAAATATGTGTAATGTGTTTTATTAGATTGCCGTTTTCTGGGAGTTTTGCTCCGTATAATTTTCTCAGCAAATATAACTTGCTTGAGAGATTAGCCCTTTCATGAATTGTTTTTAAAGCTTGCCAGGTTTCTCTGGCAGTGTTTAAGTGCTTTACATGCACGATCTGTGAGTCTTCAATACTCAAGTTGATAATTGCACGTGCTTTACGGTCCCTCTTCGTCCAGTCCGTGGTAATTGGATCTGGGGGATTTTGTGTTATTACATCAAACAATTCTTCTTTTATTAAAATCATTTCTGCGCGAAATTTCCAATTTGAGTAATTATGCGAATTTAATTTTTCGACAATTTGGACGTCTTTTATCCCTGCCATGTTTACTCTTATTTATATATGCGACGAACCTATTTCCTTTTTATTTATTTAGTTACTGTAAAATGAACGATTTCTTTTTTTTTATTATTATTATTACTCACAACCAACAAATTGTTCATTCACTAATTATTTAAATGTTCATTACATAAAACATAAATATATAAATGTTTCTTTTTCATTCACCTTTATATTTCTGGTACAATAACATTCATAATTTTATTCAATGCAGCATCTTTTTATTTTTTTATTCAGAACATGAATATTTTTAATATTTATAATCTAAGCCACTATATAAAATTTTTCTTCTTTTTCGCTAAACATGAGCACTTTATCTGTCTCATTAATCTTTTTGTTGGAGTTTAAGTGGCCTATCAAGCCAAAAGCACTCCATTCTCGATAGCAGGAATTCGCTGTCTCATATTTAAACAATTAGAAAAAATCTCTTGTGGCTATGCTGCTTTTGAAATGGAAATAGGTAAAATGCTCTTACCTGGGATTCATCAATATCGCGATGACGTATAACTTCATCGGTGTGGCGTGGTCAGGGATTTATCCAAAAGCTTCTTGAAGAAATTATTTTTATTTTATTTTGTGAAGCATTATTTATCCTTTGAAGTATCCTTTGAGAGCTTAATATAAATCGCTAAATCCATGGGAAGATATAATGTAATATGAATTAGTATTGTGTGTTTTTACGATAAAGAAAGATTCAACTTTTAGCTTTAAATACTTATAATTAAACATATTACTGGAGTATAAGAAACTCCGTGTTAACAGAGAAGCTACATGATTAAGAGTGATAATACATAAAGCTGCTAAAACACATATTCGCAGCGTAGAAAAAATATATAATAATTAAAGGTGTCTGGCAAAAGTCAGAAATGTTCAGATGTTCCTTTTTGGTTACATATGAGTGGTGAAATCTTAGTTATTAGCACATATGCTTTAGAGAGTTACTCAAGTGGTCTGTAATAGCACTCATTATCAAATGCGGAAGTAAAGAAACAGTTCGTAAATTTGCTTGTTAAAATGATCTGTGTTTAGTAACAAGTTCTTTCTTTTTTTTTTTTTTTTTTTTTTTAAATCACTTTTAGGAGTTGCCGAAGAACATCTGGGGAATTAAATTTAACAGTTCATACATTTTTTTTCTTTCCCTATAAAAATTTAGCATCTGATGCAGTCGTTCCCATGGTACTCCCTATGCTACGTCACTGCTTATGGTGGCCAGTACAGTATAATGTGAGCAATCCCTGTTTAAAAAAGTCTTAAAAACAAAAGTATTATTCCAATTTTAATGGTACTGTGCATGAAAAAGAAAAAAAAAACAGAGAAAGATAAAAGTAAATAAATTGAGATGTAGTTTTCAAACAAATTGCATTTAAAAGTACATTTTTTCCCCAATACGACTGTATAAAAATTGAAAATGTGCGATGCTTAGAAATTAAAAAAAAATTGCTATAGAGTATTTAATCGTACGATGATATATTTGCTTTGTTTTACAGCTGGCTTCTGTAAGGTAACGTTATTTTTTGGAGATGACACAAAATAAGCTGGGAGAAAGAAATAGCATCCCGGGGGCAAATAAAAGATAGTATAGGGGAAAGTAGGGAAATGGTGCTCACTTAAGGGAAAACATGAATAGCTAGTCAAATTTAGACCAAAAAATCAATATTTTATTAACGAAGTATAACTCCAAAGCATAAGGAACAGTTCGCAATCAACTAATTTGCATAAAACTTTAAGGGATTTTTTTTATTGTTTTATTTAAATAACCATCGATTGAGCGGTAATGCCCGACATGGTAGGGTAATTCCGCTCAGAGTTTGAATACAACATTTAAGTAAGACAAAATAGTCACATATGTAGTTGTGCACACCACTGCAGACTTTTTGCGACCACTTTACACATATTGTGCACATATATTGTGTTACACATATAGTGGGCTACTTTTTTTAAATTTAAGTTTTTTTCATTTTCATCACTTTTTTGAAATCGCAAAATTCTCCCCGTTTAATGACATATTAATTAAGGCGAAAACAGGGGAATTTTACCATTTAAAAAAAGTGGTGTTAATCAAAAAATTTGAATTTAAAAAAGGTTGCCCACTGGCAACACTTCTTCTGGAATTCCACGCAAGCGCCATTGCCCGTTATCGCCATGTTGGGTTTTAATGCATTATAATTAGCATAACAACGCACTACAAAAATAAATAAAATCATGAAAATACAGCTAAATGTATATATTTTGTAGACATAATGAGTAAATTAATATTTGAAAATAAGAGTGTACACTTACCTTCAAGTTAGATGTTGTAGAATTTTATAATAAAACAACTGCAAACTAATAACGTGAGGACACAAAAATACTTTCCTTCCGACTGTCACTATATCCTTACTGGGAACTTACGATGAAGTTCGCTAGGTGCCGGTACCGATCACACGTTTTAAATTCTATTCTGTTTAGAGATATTGGGTGAACGGGATTACCCTTCTGAGCGTCATTACACTACTTTCCCTTAAGTATCTGAAATTTTTAAACTTTCAAAAACTGGTTGGGACACATGTGAAAAGTAAGGAGAAAGGAGGGCATATTGGAAGTAAGGAAAAAAGAGGGGGCGCTAGAGTACGTCCGCTATCAGAATCCGAGGGCCCTCAAACGGGTAGATTTGGCTCCGAGTTTAATATTGGAGAGAAGGTTTTAATTATGAGTATAGATTTAAAGTATGAATGATCTGCACCATTAATAAATAGCTCAATAGTGTCGATAAATTTGAGTCACTATTCTGATTTTTTAAGTAATTTTATAGGTAAAATTTCATTTTATATATATATATATATATATATATATATATATCATCATCATCACCAAGTCTCCCCTAGATTTTTTTCATTCTTTTCTAGGTAATGCCATTGTCATCCAATTAACTGCAGCTACTTTTCTGATTTCGCCGCTCCATCTTACCGAGGTCGTCTTCTTGGTCGTTTTACATTTCTGAGATATCACCGTACGGTGTTTGTACTCCATTTATTGTCTTGTCTTCTTTCAATGTTCCCAGCCTACTTCCGTTTTAACCGTTTAATTAGCTTTGTTTAATTAATTAAGGATTTGATATAACAGCGAAAATCGCCAGACCCCTTTTAATCCTTGAATTTTTATGTGTCCTATCACTTTTGTGATCTATGTATCATACCTCATATGTTTGATTTCAAAATAGTTAATTTTCTTGAAAAAAAAAAAAAAAAACACAATGAAATTTTCCTACGTTTTAATACAATGCAAACTTCTCAAAGAAAAAAAAAACTCATAAACAAAGATTAATATTGCATTAAAAATGTTCCTCTAATATCTAACACACATACCTCGTTCCGAATACTCGTTCGCAATTAACCTCGAAATTCTCACGTATTGTTTTCTCATGTACATAAACATACAAAGCCTTAAGCGGCGAGTAAAAACCGAGAACAGCCTTGACAAGAGCGGGGGGAAAAAATTACGTGCGATTGTTCTATTTTCAGCTATTTGGCGGAAAACCATTTCACTAGGCAAAAAATGTGACCTTGATATTGCGATCTCTACAGGTGACCAAAGGAAAGAATTTCTCTGAAGAAGGGCGAATGGCATTACGTGATGAAATTAATAGCGTATTGCAGTGTTTAAGTATTACAGGTAAAGGTAAAAACTAGGAAAGTTGGTTAGTAGCCAATGGTCGGTGGATGCAAATGTTGTCAACTCCGAAGCAGGGGCACAATTTGGGGCAAGCTAAAGGGAAATTGCCTCAAGGAATCCAATATTTCAGAATGTTTCAGTCATCACAAGTCCAACACATATTAATACACAAAAAAGAAAAAACACCGAAATTGCACAAAAGCTAAAATAGCTTATCAGATTTGACTAAAATGGAAGCATTAGCATTAAATAAACATAGAAATTAATAATTATCAACAACATTTGATAAAACCATGCAATTACAACATAAAGTGAGACACATATCATTTATGAGTTAAAAAACAGATGATAAAAATATATGTATAAAAAACTGTTTTGTTTCTCAGCTGTGCAAAACATATAATAAGACCAAAAGAATTTTTTGTCCCCTCAATGAAAACTTTGCCCGTACTCTCTCACCACCAAGAAAGTTTTGAAATGGCGCCTCTGCTTCGAAGGGTTATTAATCATTTTTTTTTTTCAGTTCCTTTCAGCACATCGTATACTCAGAGGTACGCCATTTCAAAATTATCTTGGTGAGGGGGAGGGGGGGGGGGCAGAATTTCATTGATGGGTCAAAAATTCTTTTGATCTTCTGAAAGCTACAACCTGAGAAACAATTAATGCAGTTTTATTCTCACACATATTTTTTTATATCCTTCTATCTTCGATTCGTGAAAATTTTCGAATTCCGGTTTTCGAGGAATTTACAAGTTTTAGGGGTCAGAGATACCGAAAAACATATTTTTAAAAAATGTCTGCCTGTGAGTCTGTCTATCTGTCTGTATGCGACACAAATTTTGTGGGCGCTCTATCTCAAGAACTAATGCACGGAATTGAGTAAAACTTTAGATTAACTTAGTCCCTGATATAATTTGGTGCTGATTAGTTTTTGGTGTAAATCGTCCAACAGGTGGCGCTGCTATGCTGCATTTTCCACGATTTCCGCAATAACTGTATCTCAAGAACTAATGCACAATTTTCATAAAACTTCAGATTCAATTATACCTTGATCCTTGATGTAATTTCGGGCTGATTGTTTTTTGGTGGAAATCACCCAACAAGTGGCGCTACTAGGCTGCATTTTTCACGATTTTTGCGATAGCTCTATCTCTATAACTAATGTACGGAGACATGAATTAGATAGAAGAAAGTTTTGGAAGTGGCAGATCCGACTAGTTTTAATTTGCCAAAGTACTCATTAATGAAAAGTGAGACTCACTTTGAGAATCTTGTAATAATCACGCTTTAGCAAATATTGCTGATAATATTATTAATTTGTGTTTTTAAAGTGTTTGTTTAATGCCTAACGTTTCTATTTTTATTTACCCATCATACGTAGTATAGGATAAGTCTTGTAATCGTTTTAAAATAGAAAAAAAAAATTTTTGACGGATTTACACGTTTTAGACTCTGGAGATTCCGGAAAACATATTTGTAGGAAGAAAATAAATTCCGTCTGTCTGTGTGTCTGTAAACGTTCTATAGAGACTTGAAATTTGGTGTGTACTTAGTATGTAATAATGGAAAGAAGCCTATTAAATATCAGAAACCTCGATTATCCAGAACTATTTTTTTCGGACTCTTAAAATATTTGTTCTGACAAAAGGTATATAAAAATTTTCGAAATTGTTTATTTTAAGGAGTGCATATAAAGGACAATAAAAAACGTAAATTTTGCATAAAGAATGAAGTCGATGGGATAATTATTTGCCGAGATATTTGTAATCTTATTTTTCACACTCTTCGATTTTTATGACCCTGTATTTCATTCAAATTTCAATTTAAAGATATATTTTAATTGGAAATGAGACGCTTAATCCGACGCAGTAAACTGTTAGTTAATATGATTATCATTTTTGGAGTTATATAAGGATGTTTCTTTTACGCAATTCGGTACTACTTGATTATCCCGTCGACCAAAAAACTATCACCAAACTATAAGATTAAATGCCAATAATGGGTTATCGTAAATGTCACATTCACTTGACATTAAACACGTTACACGTGTTTGTTACGTCATCAAGTGGGTTTTAATTCGACGTTTTATTTGTATTTTTATTAATGTACTTTTACTAATTTATTTGTTCTTTCGTTATTTAAAATAAAAATTATGCCAATTTGTATAATTTTGCGAGTAGTTTGACGATTTATATAATTTGTCGAAATGGGTCGTCTGGATAATCAAGTAGTGCCCGCAATTCCGTAATAAAGCATTACTATGTATAAAAAATGTTTAAATATACGTTTAAATTTTATTCTGGAATTGCAATGCATTTTATAAATAGTTTACCGATACGTTTTATTTTCATACTTATATAAATACGTTTTATTTTCATATTTTATACTATTGTGCATATCCATGATGAGTAAGTATTACGTTGGCCCCTAACGACTAGTTATCATATTTGACAAGTCATTTTAGTTTTTGTGCAATTTCTGATTTTTAAGCGTTTGTGAGCTGAAGAGTACTATTTGAAGTGAAAAAGTCCCCACCCCCGGCCCTTATTAAGTTATATTTTTAGCCCAACGTACTGATTAACAACAGTTTAGATGCAATTATCATATTAAAGTATCTTCACGTACGGTTTATTTTATCTCATTTATTATAGTGAAGGCTTAAGCATCGTCTTTCCATTTTTATTTTTGTTACTGTGGCTTAGTTAATACAAAAGAGAAAATTCAAAATTAAGATGATCTAATTTGATTTGAAGTTTCTCTTATCACGTTTTAGCATTATTTGAGTGGCATTTTAATGAAGAGCAGGTTTTACAATCTGTAAATAAATTAATGAATTTTCTCTAACAAAACATGCAAGCGAGTTATTATCCTATTGCGGCTTGACAAAAAGAGTTATGTGTTTATAAACCTAATATAGGGTTGGCGACCAGGCGTCTCCGGTTAAGTAGTAAAACGATTTTGAACAGTCTAGCTTAAGGGAAGACAAGACTGTGTGCAATCCTATGGGAAATATGAAAACTTTAAGACCCGTTTAAACCTCGGAAACTACCCGACCGATTTTGATGAAACTTGGAATCCCTATTCACTGGATTATGCTCAAGACTTATGGCAGACAGTTTTATTTAGCGACTAAAACCTATTTTAGAGCAATGGCAATTTTTCAGAATTTTTCCATTTTTCAGGATTTTTTTTCTCTGAATCTAATTATTATTTTTTTTAAACTGCCAGTCACATATGATCTGTTATATTTATAATCTACCACCAAAAAAAGTTTTATCGAAATCACCCGAGTACTTTGGGAGTTAATGGGGTTTTAGCTGAAAAGTACAATTTTTCGGAGAGCTAAAAAACTTGGACACTTCTCACTTGTGCGAAATTCTTGCACAGTTTTATCAAATACATGAATTAAAATAGGGATGCACAACCTGTGGCCCGCGAAGGGTTAGCGTGTGGCCTGCGAATTTCGTCAATTTATAACTGGAAAAATTTGCTGTTTTTGTCAATAGGTCGTAGGGAAAAATCGTGAATTTCGTCAATTTGCCGCGGGAAAGAAATGAAAATTTCGTCAGTCATTAAAGAATCACGAATTTTGTCGATCAGCAGCGGAAATATCGCAAATTTCGTTTATTGGGCTCGGAAAAATCGCTAATTTTGTCGATGAGGCTCGGAAAAATCGCAAATTTCGCCGATCGAACACGGGAAAATCGTGAATTTTGTCGATCGGGCTCGGAAAAATCGCGAATTTCGTTAGTCGGGCCCAGAAAAATTGCGAATTTTTGTCGATGATGATCGGAAATATTGAGAATTTCATTGACCGGCAGCTGAAAAATCGTGAGTTTCTCAGTTTATTGGGAGAAAAAAAAACGCAAATTCTGTCAATTTCACGCAGGAAAAATTTGCAAATTTCGTCAGAGCCAGTTAAGAATCGCGAATTTCGTTGATTGGGTTCGGAAAATTCGCAAATTTCGTCGACCAGGGGCGGAAAAATCGGAAATTTCGTCGATCGGGCACCGAAAAATCGCGAGTTTTGTGGATCGGGCTCGGAAAAATTGCAAATTTCATAGGTCGGGCACGGAAAATTCGCGGATTTTGTCGATGATGAGCGTAAAATTTGAAATTTTTGTTGACCGGCAGCGAAAAATCGCGAATTTCGTTAGAGTCAGTTAAGAATCGCGAACTTCGTCGTCCATGGAAGGAAAATCACAAATTTCGTCGATTGGGCACGGAAAAACCGCGAGTTTTCTCGATCGGGCACGGAAAAATTGCGAATTTCATTGGTAGGGCACGAAAAATTTGTGAGTTTTGTCGATGATGCGCGGAAAAATTGAAAATTTTGTTGACCAACAGCGAAAAATCGCGGATTTCGTCGATCAGGGACAAAAAATCGCAAATGTTGCCGAAAGGGCACGGGAAAATCACGAGTTTTGTTGATTGGGCACCGAAAAATTGCGAATTCCGTTAGTCGAGCACGAAAAAAATCGCGAATTTTGTCAATCAGACACGGAAGAATCGTACATTCAGTCCACTGGGCGTGGGAAAAGTAGCGAATTTCGTTGATTAGGCGGATAAAAAAAGCGAATTCTGTTGATCGCGTGCGGAAAAGTTGCGATTTTTGTCGATCAGCTTCGGAAAAATTGCGAATTTTCTCGATCAGACGCGAAAAAATCGTGAATTTCATTGATCAGGCTTGGAAAAATCTCAAATTTCGTTGATTGGATCCTTCTATCCACTTCGTTCATAAAGTTCACACTTTTTTTTTTTTTTTTTTTTTTGGCACTAGCCACTTTTATGACTATGTTTGTTAAGCACTTGTAATAAAACAAAATTCACTCCCGCGAATAAAATCAAGAGATATTATCACTCCTTGAAAACAATCCTTGCTATATCTGTGTTATATATACAAACGTAAACTGTTGACATATCCTTGCCAACTAAATTGAATAATTTGAGTGGATAGGGGAACCTAGAGGTGTAACGCCCCCCTCCCCCTGAAACCATATTTTTTATCTGATATAGGCGACAGATCACCTCCCCGAAATACAATTCTCTCCATGTTACTGATGTGGCCCTCGACAACCCAGACATTTTTGTAAGTGGCCCTTCTCCAAAAAAGGTTGTGTACCCCTAAATTAAAGTATATATAAACACCTGGATAAAAATTAATTACATATAATAAATGAGTCTAAAATGTTAAAGTAAAATTAATGTGAGTGGGCTTGGCGTCTCAGTCGTGTCTTCCCTTAAGAAACAGAAAGAATGGGTGCACTGCACACTGCATACTGGTACAATTTTATCAAGATTGTTACAGATTTTTTTTCTTCAGGTTTTAGTCCTTTTATGATTGATATCACTGACGTTAATGCAATTAAAAACTAACTTTACTGATTAATAATCATAAAGAAATGAAAGAAATGTCATTTTGCTTCTATCTCGCAATTCTAACGTTTATTTTTAAAAAGGCATTAAAACTTTCTTTAAAATGTATATATTTTTTTCAAATTATGATTTTCTACACATCACAGGCAAACTTATACCAGCATCTTGATGTTTTTTAATCATAATTCGAAAACTACTTGGAAGAAAAAAATTAAATTGAGAATTTGCATAAAGCAGGACATAATTATAAATCTATATAAAAAAAAAAATTTGTAGGTTGCAATTCATATTTTTTTCGAATATTGATTTTATAATTCATATTATAAATTTTTTTAAATTACAAATTCAATTTATTTATGTTTGGGTTTTTTAATACTATAACCACACAGAAAAATTATCACATTAGGATTATAATTTCAGGAGATATTAATTAAAATATGAAATATGAAAATATAATTTAATATTAGAAGCCTAATTTTGTATGTTTATAATTCAAAAACTTATCATCCAAATGACTTCAAATTTCGCTTCTAGGCATAGTTTGAACCGAAGATTTAAAATATATTGTCAACATTGGGTTTTGCCGTTGGAAAAAAAGTTTGGTATAATTTTGATTTGTAGATGGCCCCTTAAGCAAATTTTATATACATCATTTAAAAATAGACTTTATTTCTAATTGTTTGGTTCTAGTAATTTTCTTCTATTATAATTAGTTGCAGAGTTAGTAGTGGTATTTACTTTTTCTTTTCCCACGACTGTACAATTGTGTGTTCCTGATGATAATACAATATTCTCATATTTTCATAACTTAAATATCAGTTAATAGGTTAATTTTAATTAAATTTTGGACGTACGTTGAGAAGGGGCATATGTTGAGATATGTTGAGGGCATACGTTGAGAAAGAAAGTTAAAAGTCCTAGATCAGGATCGGCGAACCTTTTTACGTGCGCGTGCCAAAAATTCACCAACAATATCTATCAATGGTGTAACGTGCCACATTTTGACATAAAATAATTTTGCAAAGTACGATGTTTATACAAAACACTAGTTAAAAAATCAGATGCTATTTCTCTACATATTTGAATAAATCATTAAATTAAAATTTTAATTCGTAAATATGTTTCATTTATGTAATAATTTTCACTATGATAAGGAAATAAAAATACGAAATTTTAATTTAGAAATTTTTGACCTTATTATTTATGCATCTAGTTATGATTATCCAAGTTGCATTAAGCATTGTATCAATAAATTATTGATGAGATTTTTACTGTTGTATGTTCGATGGAGAATGCTTTATACCTGATTCATATTTTGATAGTTTTATAAATTGGATCCATTTGCCATCTTACTGAAGGGACTGTCTAAAAAATTAATTTGAAAAATACAGCATTATAAAAATCATACAGAAGGGCAAAATACATGTCGCAAACGCTGCATAACATCGCAAGAAAAGAAAATTATTTTCATGCAAAAATAATTGCCTTATTTGTGATAGTCTGTCCGTATGAAACAAAATTTTATTCATTATAATAGAAATTAAATTTCATCTGTATAATAATTATAAAATTTATTTTTTCGCGTGCCAGAGAAATTGTCTTACGTGCCAACTCTAGCACGGGTGCCATAGGTTCGCCAACCCTGTCCTAGATAGTTTAACCCTTTCCGGCGCGGAGTAATTCTGTTTATAAACTGAGGAAATAATGGACTGACACCAGAATTTATAAACAAATATATTAGAAAATACGAACTTGCTTATTTTCACGTACATTATAAAAGGGAAATTTTAATTAAATATTCTTGGTGCCGATTGTCTGTTTTGGAATTAAAATTAGGTGTCCTTTTTTAAAGACACCGCCCTCGAAAGGGTTAAAGAATTTTCAGGTATGAGTTTTATAAATCTATTACTCCTCTGACTCAACAATAAATATACGCTTGTTATGATAATTTACAATAGCATTTGTAGTAATACAAAAAAATATATATTTTTATTTCCTGTTCCCACATCTTAAAAAGAGACTAAGCATAAATTAAATTTTTTGTATTACAATCCATTAATTTTGAACCTTTAATACTCGTATATGGTGTTTAGATCGGAATGAAGCGCCATACACTGTAAAAAAAATACGACCAGTTTTCTGTAGGAATCGGAAAAATAGTTGTCCTTATCGTACCGGAAAAATTCCCGAACCAGCTTGGAATAAAATCCGTAAAATCGTAATAAAATCCGTAAAATACCGTTTTATTGACTATTTCCTTTATTTTACGGATTTTATTCCGAGCTGAGTCGGAAAATTTTCCGCTACGATAAGGGCAACTATTTTTCCGATACCTACAGGAAAACTGGTCGGATTTTTTTTTTTTTTTTACAGTGTATGAAGAACGTGAATTTTCATTTATAAAACATTAATCTTAATTCGGCGTATTTTTACTTTTTAACCCCTTGACGAGCGATGGGATATATTATATTCAACTTCTTTTTAATCAAGATTTGTACCAGAATCTTTTAATTAATTTTTTATTTTTTAATTTTGGTGAAAATAATGTAAAATTGCTTTTTTTATTTTCAAATAAAATTTTTCGAAAATCCAATGTCAATTCAATATTACAGAAACACAACTACCTTGTTCTTGAAAGGGTTAAATAAACTAATATAAGAATGTTTCTTCTTCTTTTTTTAAAAATATTTTTAACTTTTATTTTATTCATACCAATGAAATGTGTATTCATTGTCTTTATTTAAACACGACAATTCATGCAGACAATAAACAAATACTAAACAACTAAAGTTTTGAGCATTATTTGCAGAGTCACGGCAAAACATAAAGTCACGCATTCTTCGCGTGATTCTGCATTTATTCAAAGTTGAAATTTACCAATAGATTAAATGTATATGAAAACAATTAGGAAATAAATGATATATTCTTCTCCTTCTAGCTATGATACATATTGTAAAGTATTATGAGATTACTGTATTTAATTAAAATATACTTACGATGTACTATTACAAATATTGCGAAATCTATCTATGCGTCGTCCAATGTTTAGCATGCACAAAATGCTGGGGACGATATTCACGTATTCGATGTCATCGCGGTCCGGTCGGGGTGAGGATGCAGGGTTTTCCTCATACGAGAATGATAATTCTGGTCACTTTCCCTTTAGAAATTTTCCCTGAAGGCTTCCCTTCTAAAGCAAATATCCACATAGCATTTTTAGATTGCAGAAAATTTGCAGAAGTCTTGCTTTGAAAACCTGCAAAGTTGCAGCAAGCTCAGCATGACAAGACTGAAAGTTCATAACATGACTGCTGCAAGATAACACAAACGCCGAAGTCACCACACTTTGAACTTGCAGCTAATTTGTCGTGCAAGTTAAATTCATGCTGTATCACATTTATTGTAAATTAACGGCAAACAAGTAATCAAAAATACTGCAAACTTACTGAGTAATCTTTCCATACCACATTAACTGTTTACAACTGTTACACTATAAGTTTAACCCCTTCAAAGGGGTCCATAGACCTGACCAGGTCTATTGATGCATACGCACCGTTAAAGTGCATGTATCGTTTTTACCAGCATAAACAAGTTAGGGTAATATTTGGGCTTTTCAATTCGAGCCTTTTTTGGTATTTGAGAAGTATAGCGTTTAAAAAAAGCGGTGCCAACGGAATAAAATTTCTGCAATTTCTGCGTGTGTGCTGATTGTCTGTTCTCTCAACAGAGGGATTTTTGCTTTCGTCACTTTCGTGAATTAAAGGCAGTCTTGCCATCAGTTTCACAACAAACTACTCATGCAAGTATAGGTGATGGTATATATTGCGGGAGATTTTCTGCGAATTTCTCAATTCAAATTTGTCATGGCAAGATAATATCAGAAAAATCAAACTTGCTGCTAATATTCATGCTATCTGGGATATGAGCATTACTGGCTGGTGTTTAATAAAATCCCTCTCTTCCTTATTTAGCCTCATATTGGAAATATTTATAATTAAACAGCAGTATTACAGAAATATGGGCATTTTATTAGAAATAAATAGAATTATCCATATAAACATTTACTCATACTGATGTTTTGCTTTAAATCTTTCCAGCATTGTGTCTTTATTTCATTGCTTAATAAAATTGATTTGATAGATATTGTTGGGAGAATTCAACATGTATTTCCGATATGTAAGTACGCCGGTATGAGCTGAGCATATGTTTTGAGCTATCGAATATTACATTATGGTTCTGTCAATTTTGCTCTAAAATTAATTTAGTAGTAGATACAAAATTCCTATGTTTATTTCCAAATCATAAACAGTCTTGCGTTTTTGGGGGACTGTTCAATAGCATGGAATATACAAGAATACATATCATAATTTTTTTTCTGTATTTTTACTGATAGTACAAAATACTAAAGTTTGTATCTCAAATGAAGTAATAAATACAGTAAAATCTCCACAACGGACACTCCTGAATAGCAGACACCTCTATTTAGCGAATACTTTTCAATCACCAGCACATTTGCGCGCCATTGTCTCAGAATAGCAGGCACCTCCGAAAATCGAACAAATTCTGCGGTCCTGGAGTGTATTTTTATTTTTGGCTATTTAGAGGTTTTAATATATATAATTTCACATGCATATGATTTGTGCAACATTTCTGATAGATAACAATATTTTACCAAAAGAAATAAAATAAAATGTATTCGTTATGATTAGAATATTTATTAAGAAATTATGACTCGGAATGTGGACTATTTACCAAAGAACCAGTTTGTTGCTGAACGGCTTTGCATTAGTCTAATGCCCCATCAGCATAACATCTCGCAATCCGTTTTCTTTCTCTCTCTCTTTCTCTATTAGAATTGGAAAAATTTTACGCCCAAAAATCTCATGTACAAATATTACAAATTGCAAGATGGGATTTAAAAGGAAGAATTGATCCAAAAATCCATATATATAGATTGATTATTTTTAGAGAAAGATAAACAGGAAATACTATGAATAAACAAAGTCACTCTTTGATACAACTGAAGGCACTAGTAGAATCATGTGTTACATTAGAATTCTTACTTTTGAGTGCCACTATTTACGAAAATTAGTATTCACATTATTTAATTGCAGGATTAAAATGGACGAATATCATACTTAGAAAATTGTGGTATTCAAAAGTAAGTCCTGGTACGAACTATGTATGTAACTAAAAATAAAAGTTTGAGAGGATTGAAATGAAAGGTTTTTATTGCGAACTGTTTTGATTTATATTTGTCTTGGTTGTATATGTTTCATATGTCAGGTAGTGCTGAATTCTACCAGAAAAACTTTTTAACATTAAACTATTAATTATTAAATATTATTATCACTATTATTTCATTTATAAATTTAAAAAATATTAAATATTAAAGAAAAATTAGAATTTGGTATTTTAGTTTTAATAAATGATAGATTACCTAGTAACACTTTCATCCAGAAAAAAACTAAACTAAACCTGTGTCTGTACGATCCATAAAGGACCAGGGCCTACAGTGCCCAACTCTGTTTACTTGACCCTGGGCCCCGAGGTGCTATGCAGCATGAGTCCCGGCCAGGTGGTCAACCCAACGCGAGACCCTTGGTGTTTAGTTCCCAAGCAAGCTTGGTACTCATTTTATCGACCTCGAAGGGATGAAAGGTTGAGTGAAACTTACCTAGCCGGGAACAGAACTCGCAACCTGTAGCGTGGCAGACAGGCGTGCTGACCACTACGCTACTGGGCTTTCAACTATAAAATAAAATAATTTTAGAAAAAATTGCGGCCTTCGTGTTTTTAATTGTATTAATAGTTTATATAATTATCTTTATAATTATGGTGATAAAATAAAAATATAATTATTTTGATTAGCTTTATTTTAATGTAGCTTTCCTGCTTCAACAACTACAGGGTAACATATGGTAACTTACACAGAAATGTAAGATCAACAAAAAGGTGGAAAAGCTTGAATAAATAATTAATCATCTTTTTAATCTGCTAATAAATTAAAACTGCAAATAGAAGTATAATTATACGTTGTAAATAGTAGCATTTGTGAAAGCCTTTCATACTATGTAGTCGAATATCTCCATCTTCATTGAAATATAAGAGAAAATAAACTTATTTTTTCATTCACCGTCACTTAAATTGAAATCATTTACCCTTAAGATCTTTTTCATTATATTTACTTTTTAATTCACTGTATCTGAAATAATAAACGGAATTATGCGCCAAACACATCGTACAAAAGGATCACGAGAAAGTTCTTGTTTCTTTTTTTTAACAGCCTCATTTCATTGTTTATTATTAATTCATTTTTTAATAAGATACTGAGTTACTTTGTCGGAAAATTAAATGACGATTGAATTATACATAAGTGCTTTTTTGTCGCATTTAATAATATTAACAAATTGTATGCGGGAAATGTAAAATGTATACGTTTTTGTGGGTTAGGGGTAGAAATTATTACTGGTACAGGAAATTTTATAAGGATGAAAAAAAAAGGTGTAATCCAAGCATGTTTCCTTCTGATTGGTTGTGAGCAGGTTTTATTTTACAGTAGGATTCGTAAACGTATGAAAATTTTGTTCTCTGTTTCGAAAAATAGCCAGCATACAACGTGTGTTAAGGCTGTTCCCAAATCCAAAGGGTCAACTTTCTGACATAAGTTTTAATTAATTTTTGTTCGGAAACGCATGAAACTAGAAGGTGTTGTTATTCAGAAACTATATCATCGAACTGTTTTTCCGTTTTCTTATAAACGCAATAGATCTTTCAGAAAATACTGTCAAAGTTAGCATTTTGAACCGAACTTCCGAACGAAAGGAGAAAATCCAGTCAGTAAGGGGAGAAAAATGCCGTGTCACGTGAACAAAATCGCTTATAACTCAATAGGTAATTTATTGATCAAAAAATGGAAAACACAGTTCGATTGCAAATCGCTTCCATGGTCAGGATTTCCAATTTTATATCTTTCCGTTAAAAAATGAATTTGTAAATGTGTCAAAACGTTTTGCGCTTGTTGAGAAGAGCAGTTGAGAACAGCCTTAAGATCATTTGAAGTTAGTTATTTACAACAAATCTACAAAATACAATAAATTAAAAGTCAACACATGTTACATAACTTAAATTAAAAATTAAACGTTTCTTACATTTTAGTGACAATTTAAGGAAATGACTATTATTTATTTATTTATTTTATTTTGGTCAAAATATTTCAGATGCATTTTAGTTTAATTTTAAACGGACGCATAATAGCCAACAATCATTAGTGGACCGTTTACCTTAGTTAAATTTGATTATGACCTTCAGTATAGAAAAACAACGTTTTCCCATTTAAAAAGTGGTATCCTATTATTATACAGGTATTTTATTTATGTAGTTTTAAACATGGTCACAATCAAAGCAAACTATTTTTTGTGATAACTGATTCTTGTATGCTACGTATAGCGTTTAAAATTTTAGCATATGCCTGTAGCCATTTCAGCCTGTAGCATAATGACATATTTATTAATTTATTAAAACTGTACAGACTCAATTGTGAGCATTGGGGTAGAATATAAGTTTAATTCTCGGATAAGATATGAATTCGAAAAAATTATTTAAAGTTGTTTTTACTGCAATTACCAAAAACAATAATTAAATATTATTAAAGTATAAATGCAAAGAGATGTGACACGTAATTTCATATTTAATCATCTTATTTTCCCCTTAAACTTTATTTTTGTCGCTTCATTCCAAGGGCTTAGGAAAGGGAGGTGCTCAGGGGCTCCAGTCCTCCCCATTTAAATGACCCTATTTTTTAAAAGTTTGAAACCAATAAAGCTGCATATCTGGGACCTCAAAATCTGCTCTGCAAGTATCATCTTATTTTGAACGCATTTTATTTAAAGGGTCTCAGAACTCTTAAAGCTTTAAAATTTTCGAAGTTTTAATTTTTTTAGATATTAAACTACTATCTTTTCTGAACATTTTGTTATAAATGTTTCCTTGAAATTCCTATTAGAACAAAAGTTATGGCTTTTAGAATTATACACGCTCAATAGCTGAAGCGGCGTTTCAGAAACTTTGAAGTCAATTTTCTCCAAATGATGTTTTTTGGGCATAACGCGCACGATATCTCAAAAACTTCTGAATCTTTTTTCATGAAATTTTCAAAACATATGTTTCATGTCAGTCTGTATAAACTGAACCTAAAATTTCCTTCTTATTGTTCAGAAATATATTCTTTATAGATGATTATACTGTTGAAAATTTCTAAATTTTGCATTAACTAAATACAACTTTGTATTAAAAATAGAAAAATGTTTTAAATACAAATTTATTTAGGTTCAGAGTAATTATTATAATGTGAAGCATAAGTAGGACCCAAAATTTTCCTTCTACTTGCAAAATTTATTTTGTAATCGTGCGCATAATCTGTTATGCCGATTTTCCGCTCGTCAAATGTCTGACATTTTGGAGCCCACTGTAAACTCTAATCCTGCATCTTGTAATTTTTCAAATACATGAAATGAAAGAAAATACTTATACCTTTCATCCCAATATAAAATTTTGTCTTAAAATCAATTACATTTTAAGATATTATATGTTGAAAATGGTCTTTTTTTTTCGATTTTTCCAATTTTAAGAGTCCTGGGATCCCTTAATACTCCAAACTTTCAAACCACAATTTCATTTCTTTCATATTAGTATTGATGCAAGTAAGATTTTAAGCAGTTCAGGAAATTTAACTCTTACGAATTGCAAAGCAAAATACTATTACACCAGGTCTGCCACACGCGACTATATTACGACTATACTATAAATAAATTTTGTAATATATATCTTTTGCAAATGATGTCAAACTGTGTGTCAAAGATTTTTGTTTTGCGAAAGTGGTGCGTGGTAGAATTAAAAAATAGTCACCTGTGGCAGCCCTGTATTACACGCATTAATACTCTAAGATTTTTCATTTTCTGCATAAACGTGTTATTGAGAGGCTCTTGCCTCCCTCTCCATTGTCTCAATTTTATAATGGCAACTCTCTATGGTTTTCAGTATCATTAAATCTTCTATCTAAACTAATTACAGTATTGATTTTATGATAATGTCATTAATAATCACCTTAAACGTTTAATAATTCTCATAACTATTTAATTAATTACACTTGCAATTGTTCTATTTATTTCAAAAATAAGATTTGAGTACCTTCTATATTTTTTTACCGCTTCCTTTATTTCTTCAAAAAAGCATGTCCATTGGCGTGTATTATTGGAAACAGTAATAATAATAATAATAATAATAATAATAATAATAATAATAATAATAAAAGAAACGGCCACAATAAGAATCATTAAGGCGAGTCGCTTTTTATTCAGTTAACAATAAAGATATTTTAACTTGCGCAATAGATAATGAATACCCAAAGATGCTGAACAACAAACCTCAAAGACATGTACCAAAAGCAATTATGACATTTCAAATTCAAGCTCACGAAAAGCTTCTTATCGACTGAGCATACGTCAAGTATTGAATTGTTAGATAGTTCTTTTTAAAGTATTAATACTATCTTTAAATTTTAATATATACAGGTTTTCAAGCTATTCCGCTATTTATATAAAGTTATTTCTCGGTTCTCACCTTTAGTAAATGTATTAAGCTCTAACTGCACTGCTTGTGTTTCGGTTCCATCTTCCTAAAAAATTTCATATGCGAGATTGAATTGATATTTTCTTTAGTTTAAGACTATAATTTAGGGCGATAGCATTTCAGTTTTACAGCGATAACGTGAATCTATAAACGGATCAGTACGGATTATTGTTTAAAATTCCAGCATATTGACTGTCGCATAATGACACATTTATTAATTTATTAAAACTGTACAGACTCAATTGTGAGCAACGGAGTAGAATATAAGTGTAATTCTCGGATAAGATATGAATTCAAAGAAAAGTATTTAAAGTCGTTTTTACTGCAATTACCAAAAGCAATAATTAAATATTAAAGTAAATACACAGAGATATGATATAGTAGGAGAGCTGTTGAACATTTTTGAGTAGGTATTTGAGGCACCCTGAAAATTTGTGCAGCACTTCTTTTGTAATGCCTGAATACAAAATCGAATGTCTGGCTGAAGGATCGTGGCCCAAAACCTGTGCCAGACACGTGTCAAGTGCCATTTTTTGACACTACCCAAAAAAAGTATTTGAGGCACGCTGAGATTGAAACAGAATAATATTTATACTTAGAAAAAAATATTTTGAAAATGACAGACACTTTAGTCGGCCCGAAAACTGTGCCAGACACGTGTCAAGTGCCATTTTTTGACTACCCAAAAAAGGTATTTGAGGCACGCTGAGATTGAGGCACAATAATATTTATGCTTAGAAAAAAATATTTTGAAAATGACAGACACTTTAGTCGGCACAAAAACTGTGCCAGACACGTGTCAAGTGCCATTTTTTGTCTGGCACAGGTTTTGGGCCACGATCCTTCAGCCAGACATTCGATTTTGTATTCAGGCATTACATAAGAAGTGTTGCACAAATTTTCAGGGTGCCTCAAATACCTTCCCTAAAATGTTTAACAGCTCTTGGACTATACGTAATTTCAATATATAATACATCTTAATTTTTTAAAAGTTTTCTTTTATCGCTTCATTCCAAAGACGTGGGAAAGGGGTGTGACTAGGGGCTCCAGTCTTCTCCATTTAAGTGACGTCATTTTTTAAAAGTTTGTAACTAATAAAGCTAATTAGGGGGCCTCAAAATCTGCTCTGCAAGTCGTATTTTTTTAAAGCATTAACATTTAATACTTCAAACTTTCAAACCACAATTTCATTTCTTTCATACTAGTCCTGTTAGTATTGATGCAAGTAAGATTTGAAGTAGTTCACGAGACTTAACTCTTACGAATTTTAAAGCAAAATACTGTTACACGCATTAATACTCTACTTAATACTTTTAGTAAGATCGTTTATTTTCTGCGAAAACGTGTTATTGCGAGAATCTTGTCTCCACACCCCCCTCCATCGTATCAATTTTATAACGGCAACTCTCTACAGTTTTCAATACCATTAAATCTTCTATCTAAACTAATTAAAGCATTGATTTTATGATAATGTCATTAATAATCAGCTTGAACGAGTAATCATTCTCATAACTATTTCATTAATTATAATCGCAGTTGCTCTATTTATTTCAAAATTAAGATTTGAGACCCTCCTATATTTTTTTACTGCTTCCTTCACTTCTTCAAAACAGCATGTCAGTTGCCGTGTATTATTGGAAACAGTAATAATAATAATAAAAAAAGAAACCGCCACAATAAGAATCATTAAGCGAGCCAATTTTTATTCAGTTAATAAAAGGGATATTTTTAATTGTGCAAAAGATAATGAATATCCAAAGATGCTGAACAACAATCGGCAAAAGACATTTCAAATTAAAGCTCATGAAAAGCTTCTTATCGACTGAGCATACGTCACGTATAGAATTGTTAGACAGTTCTTTTTAAAGTATTAACACTATCTTTGAATTTTAATATATGCAGGTTTTCAAGCTATTCCGCTATTTATATAAAGTTATTTCTAGATTCTCGCCTTTAGTAAACGTATTAAGCTCTAACTGCACTGCTTGTGTTTCGGTTCCACCTTCCTAAAAAGTTTCATATGCGAGATTGAATTGATATTTTGTTTCGTTTAAGACTATAATTTAGGGTAATAACATTTCAGTTTTTCAGCGATAACGTGAACCTATAAAACGGATCAGTACGGATTATTGTGGAATTATCCCTATGGTCATATTTTTCCTTTAATCTAAAAATCAGCATTTTGGGGGTTTGAAATTATCATTCTAAGTAATATCAAGTTCGACAAGAAGGAATGATAGCTAAAGTTGTAACTTCGAAAGAAAAAGACATCAATGCAGTATTTACATAGAACATATACAGTAGTACGTGCAATATTGTGTATGCTATATTGGCACTAATTACTGGATATATGGATACAACCTCTCATCTTTTTTCTTCATTTTGGGAACAACGGATTTCGAGCTTATTCTATCAACGATAATTTTCAGAATTTTCAAGCTATCTTTTTGAGACTTTCACAAAAGTTGCTCTATACGCTTAGCTAATACGTTATGCACATTATGTTTTGATTGCATTCGCGCATGCGCAATGAAACATTTTTAGTAAACCTGCTCATTTTCCTTCCAATTTTTGTTATTTTTTAATTCTGACTGCAGGGTATTGTGTACAGTGTTGTTTGTCATATTTTCTGAAAAGAACTTTTTTTTATATTAAGAACTCTACAAATTATAAGCTAAAAACTTGGCAAAATTTGGGACTTTTTTTTTTTATAAAAACTTTAATTGCTGTACAAATACACATGCTATTCTCATAAAAATGAGCGCAGTTTATTGCAATAAGTCACTTAATCATAATCTACCGTGTTGAATGCTTTTGCTATGTTAGTTTTTACAGGGTTATCCAAAAGATATTCGTTCTTTTTCAATTTGTTGACGGTCCCCTATGGCGTTTCTGGAAAAAAACTTCACGGAAATATATGACCTGTACTATATTCTGTTTAAGCACCTGGAGTTTCAAGATAATTCTTCATGTATTTTTCTAGATATTTAAGAAAATGTCTAAAATCGCAAGTGACCGGTCACCTTTGTCCATATAGTGTATTAGGGAGCAACCCTCCCGGGAACCCATGATTTCTGTCCGGGGCATTGGGAAGTGTTGCCTTGCCAAATTGGGGAAATCTTTTAATCAAAGTATCCATTACCATCACCATTTCAGAATAGTAATATTCGCTTTATTTAATGAAAAGACATTAAATACAGCGAATGTTACTAGTTAGTAAAAGTGGTAGATATTTTGAATGAAAAAATTCCCCAATCTGGCAATACTGGCACTAGGTAAGATGCACATTTTTTGGACCATCACCATTTTAGAATAGTAATATTAGCTTTATTTAATGAAAAGACATTAAATACAGTGAAAATTACTAGTTAGTAAAAGTGGTAAATATTTTGAATAACAAAATTCCCCAATCTGACAATACTGACACTAGGTAAGATGCACATTTTTTGGACCATCACCATTTCAGAATAGTAATATTCGCTTTATTTAATGAAAAGACATTAAATACAGTGAATATTACTAGTTAGTAAAAGTGGTAGATATTTTGAATAAAAAAATCCCCCAATCTGGCAATACTGGCACTAGGTACGATGCACATTTTTTGGTGTACAGTCTAACATTTAAAACCAATCGTATATATTATTTCTGGTGGCAACATCCCTTTTTCTACGTACGTATGAAACACACAACAATGGAGAAGGTATCATTCGAAAGGTTTTGATAAGGCTTTCGATATAGATTCATATTTCGTTAAAACTTTTATTTGATTTAAAATTGCAGTTAATTATAATTTAACGGAAAAACGTACCAGCTAATAATCTCAAAAACTGCAATGTAAAAACCCTGCACGGACCAACTGGTTTAAAATTAATTATTTGTAATGTATTTTGGCAGATACAATATATAACATTCAAAGCAAGTAGCTAAGTAAAATTTAGTTCAAGCAAACTGTTAGTATCTAACACAAAATTTTAAAGCTTAGATAGATAAATAATTTTCAAGCCTAATTTTTAACTACTAAAACACCCACCTAAAAAAAAGGTATAGAGCTTTTACCTCCAAATTATCGTAAGCGACAAAATGTTGATTTTCTAGGAGAGAGTTTTAAAATTTAATTTACTGTTATTTTCGATTTAGAGTTTTCATTTTGTTTTCTTTGTAATTTCCCAACCACACATCCAACCTGCTTTAAAACTGGCAATATGTTTTTTAAGTTACAATAAAATCATTTGCAATAAAAATCCATTTTTTCAAAAACTGTCGCTTATGATTGTTTGGCTGAAAGAACACAATATCATCTTTAAGAGAGGTTAATTTATTTTTGAATAAATTTTTATACAGAAATACGTAAATGCATTTTAATAAAAGAAGTGTATGAAGAATGCTTGCACAAACACTTCTTAAAGTAAAATTAATTAAATAATAAGAAAAATATTGAAAATTGAATCATTTTTTAGTGACACAAAATTTATAATATAGTAAAACCTCGGTTCCCGAAGGCTTCAGTTATCAAAGGGCTCGGTTCTCGAACAAGAAATTCAAGCGAAATTTATTTCCGTTTTCGAACAGTGAGAGAGTGGTCGCCAAATTGGACCAATGCAGCAAAATATATCCCTTTTTTTTTTAGTCGCAAAACGCACATACTTGAGATACATTAACGAAATTCAAACATTTTGAGATTCCCGTTCAGCATGATGCAGAATTCACTGACTTTTATTTTTATTTATTTATTCTTTTTTCTTTTCTTTCTTTCTTTCTTTATTTTTTTGCTAGTTTTCATACGTGTGAAGCATACATGTGCTGTTGTGATATCGCTGGTAGCAAATATTATGTATTTTGATATTAAAAAACAGCGAGTTAGTTATTCTAATGATATAAAAAAAAATAATTGAAATCTTCCTCCTTTTCAACAATTTCAAATCATCTAAAGTTTCATCAATAAAGGTGTGGCTTCGATTTTTATTAAAATTTTGTTAAAATGTTATACAATTGTCATTGTCTCATGTAAATTACAGGTCTGTTATGTAGTTTAATACTTTGCTGTATTCTTCTATACAGTGTATCGTTTGAAATAACTAAATATAGGGAGTAACTTAAGGCTGTTCTCAAATCCAAAGGGTCAACTTTCTGACATAAGTTTTAATTCATTTTTTTCGGAAACGCATGAAACTAGAAGGTGTTCTTATTCAGAAACTATGTCATCGAACTGTTTTTTCCGTTTTCTTGTAAACGCAATAGATCTTTCAGAAAATACTGTGAAAGTTGGCATTTTGAACCGAACTTCCGAACGAAAGAAGAAAATCCAGTCAGTAAGGGGAGAAAAATGCCGTGTCACGTGATTAAAATCACTTATAACTCAATAGGTATTTTATTGAACAAAAAATGGAAAACACATTTCGATTCCAAATAGCTTCCATGGTCAGGCTTTCCAATTTTATATCTTTCCGTTAAAAAATGAATTGCGCTTGTTGAGCAGAGCAGTTGAGAACAGCCTTAAGAGGAATTAATTGTATTTCCGTTATTTCCCGTGGTAAAATTTTATTCATTTTTCAAGCAATTATATTTTCGAACTATTCTTTTGACAAGTTGTGTTCGATAACCAAGGTAACGCTGTATATTATTTTTCTGGTTTATTAAAAAAAAAAAAAAATCAAAATCAAGCTTTCATGCAAGAGAATTAACCAGTAAAAAAAAGTAAGTGTCACATTTTAATACAAACTCGTGAAGTTCCTTATAGTGTAAACTTGTTTCACATTGTTATATAGTATTATTAAATGTATTAACACTAATTTTTAATTTCAATATATGCACAGTTTCAAGGCATTCTGCTATTCATTCAAAGTCATTTTTCGCCTTTAGTAAACATATTAAGCTCTAACTGCACTGCTTGGTTTACAGTTCCACCTACCTAGAAACCTCCATATAATATGATTTAGTTAAAACCACACCTAGTAATCAAAAAAAGGGCGTTTGCACTTCAAAATGTAGCTTGTTGTCTTATCAATGACCTTACGTTACAACAGCACTGTTGTCAAACTTTCCTACGCTTATGGCAAGCCGTAATTTTTACTGTTTGTAAAGAGTAATAACTTAACAGTTTGTAATCACTGCCAAATTATGTAGTTTATCGGATTTAATTTTGACTATATGACATGTATTTTGATTGTATTAGAGCAGGGTTAATGGAGGAGAAAGAAAGTTGAAAAGGATTTGTGGAAAAATATGTTTAGTGTATGAGGTTAAAAATAAGAGTAATTCATATAATTCAAAAACAAATATTAAAATCAAACTTACCATAAGCAATAATACATCTTGTATTATTTATGCTCTCGTTTTAGTATTATTATACGATCTCAGGTTAAGGGGTTTCAGGACTCTTAAAAAGATTCAAAATTATCGAAATTTTAATTTTTTTAGATGATAAACTCCTACCTTTTCTGAACATTCTGATATTAATTATTTCCTTGAAATTCCCATTAGAACAGAAGTTATGACATTTAGAATTATATCCGCGCAATAGCTGAAGCGGCATTTCCGAAACTTTGTAGGTTATTTTTCTCCAAATGACGTTTTTGGGCATAACGCACAGGATATCTCAAAAACTTCCGAATATTTTTTCTTGAAATTTTCAAAATATGTGTTTCATGTTAGTCTGTATAAAATGAATCTAAAATTTCATTTTTATTCTTCAAAAAAATTTTTTTAGGTGATTATACTGTTGAAATTTCCAAAATTTTGCATTAGCTATACAACTTTGTATTAAAAATATAAAAATGGGTACTTTTCGGTTAGCCGGGCGCCAGTGTTATATATACATATATATATATACATATATATACACATATATCTACATATATATATAGATATGTATGTATATATATGTGTGTGTGTGTACATATGCATATATGTATATATAACACTGGCGCCCGGCTAACCAAAAAGTACCTAAAAATGTTTTAACTTACAAATTTATTTAGGTTCAGGGTAATTATTATAATGTGAAGTATAATTAGACAATAAAAAATTTAATTCTAGTTGCAAAATTTATTTTGTAATCTTGCGCGTAAGCTGTCATACCAATGTTCTGCTCGACAATTGTTTGACAATTTGGAACCCCCTATAAATATTCCTTTTGCATCGTGCAGTTTTTTAAATACATGAAATAAAAGTACATACTTATATCTTTCATCCCAATTAAAATTGTATTTTTAAATCACATACATTTTAAGATATTAAATGTTGAAAATGGTCTTTTTTTCTTTTTTCCAATTTTAAGGGTCCTGAGACCCCTTAATCCTTTGATTACTGGTTTGGGACATATGTTGTCCCACAGACTATTGCTTTATTTTATTTGCAACCCTTTTTTGAAAACTATTCTCTGCCATGCACTTATACCAGTATAGGGGCCGTTCAAGTATTACGTAAGCATATTTTTAGTCATTTTGTACCCCTCCCTCCCCTTGTAAGGAAAAATAAGCAAATACTAGCCCCCCCCCCCCACCCCTTTGCTTACGTAAGATTTTTATGCCATTCTAGACATTCTAACATCAACACTATTTGCCATAAAAAATTACAGTTAGCGATAAATTGCATTATTAATCCAGGAAATTTACATAAACAGACACATAGGGGTTGTGGTATTGAAGGGAAAAAAAATCGGTTATATATATTGTTACTGATGGCGTTAAACAATTCATAGAATACAAAATAGTATTTTTATATTATTATTTATCGCATTGAACAACAACAACAACAAAAAAAAAACTTTAAGAAATGCAACCAGCCCTAACTTATTTAGGCACATAACTAAAAATTTTAACAAGAATCATAGGAATATTATGTGTTTTGGCGTTCGCATTTCTAGTCTGGTGTCCAAGTTCTTTGAATCCATGTTTCTGCATTGTCTATTATTAGGTTTTCAATGTAATGGTGGGCTGGAATGATCCTCGTTTCCAGTCCTTGTTTACTCCATATCTTTTTTCTCAAGTTGTTCAACATCCGCAGAACGTTCATCTAAATCATGCTTTTTTTGCTTTTTGTTGCTAAACTATAGTTGCTTCGTTCTCTAATGCTTACGTAAGAACTTTCGTGACCCCCCTTTCCCTCTTGTCAGCAAAAATAAGCAGACACTGGACCCCCCCTTCCCCACTTACTGCTTACGTAATACTTGAACGACCCCATAATATCAAGAGATACCTACCACAAAGAAACTTTTTTGTAAATTGTGGCATGAATAAATATAAAAATAGTTGCCAGTCCTAGCCCGTAATCAAAAGGTTAAAGGTCTGTTTTAAATTTTGTATAAAAATCAACAATATGTTAAGTTTCTACATTCTTTTATTCAAGTCGAACTGGTTTTTATACGGAAAGATGGAATTTTGCAATCGGTTTTTAACCCACTTTCTGAAATGCTGGAATTATAAATAAACAATTAAATTTAAAAAATCAAAACACCCGACTGCGTAAAAAGCGAACTAATTAATTATTTCTCATCAATGTGAAACTATTTTTTCTTTCAATTCCTACTATTAGCTCACACTCTCGCTATATATATCTTGTTCAAATTTTCAATCGTTAATAAAATACTTATTATTCATCCAATCAAGCTCAAATAAATTTTTTTAAACTTGCAGTGGATGACACTTGATGTTAATCCAGTTTTTTTAAATATTAATTCATTAATTAAATTAAATTAATTAATTTTTAATAATCGAGAGAGCCCTCTTCTTGATCAAGGTATTTTAAGACCGAGAGAGCCCTTTTCTTGATCAAGGCATTTTAAGCGTCACTCAAGAGGAAAGAAGAATGGGAGAAAAAAAATTCTCTTATTGACCTAAGTAGGAATTGACTTAAAATATTTTTTTTATACTACTTATTTATATTATTTACCTTTTTTTTTTATTTACTTGTATTGATGACTTTTAAGTTGTGTTTAATTGTTAGTTCATATCTATAAATACTGTTTTGATGAGGTCTATAGATGTCTATGACGGTTAGAGTTGCAGTAAAGCTAGAGATCCTACCTACACAACTTCCAGGTTGTATAATATTTTAACGGAGCTTCTGACTGTAAAATAGTCAATGAAACATCGTCTTCATTTTGAAAGACCTATCCAATGATATGCCACTCAATAGAATGCGTAAAATTTTTTTTTCGTCTCTTCCGCCATTTTGAATTTATAAAAACAAAACCTAGCCTATAACCATCGGGCCGTTAAGACGAATCGATAGAGATCTCATTCATTAAAATCCATCATCCATCCAGCCGTTGGGATGTTTTGAGGGTATAAAGAAGAAATCCACATACACAGATACGCGTGAAACATATAACCCTTCTCTTCAGTCGGGTAAAAATATGTACAAAGGTGTGTTTTCGATGACAATACAACATTTTAATATTTTTACAGCTTAAATACTAATTAATACATTAATTCTAAGGCATTTTACAATTAGCCCGCCACATTGATAAATCGCCAAATATTCTCTGTAACTCATACATGTATAGGCATTGAAAAAAATTATGGATTTAATTATGCAACCATAAATGCTCGACAAAATGTGCCAAATTACAGTGAAACTGCAACAACTAAACATATTCGAGACTTAAAAGTAAACAAGTAATATAAAAATTTTGTTTTTAAAGTCAATTCCTACTTAGGTCATCAAAGAAAAATTTAATATAATCCCTTAAGCTAATATTAGTTTTTGTTGCATTAAAATATCTCAATTTGTTGATTTTCTATAAGCAAGTAGGTTTACAATGGAACTCTACGGGAATTTGGCGAAATATTAGAGATATCGCAAAGTTGGCGTCACTTTTAGCGACTCATTTTGGCCGCCAAATTCGGCGATATACCGCCAAGTTTGAACTTGGCGGTATTTGGCGACAGAACAGGGTCTCCCTATGGTAACCCCTTATTGAAAATACTTGAAGTGATCTTCAATAACCAATGGACGCCATTCTGTTTCCCATGCAAAGCAAAAATTAATTAATTAAAATTTAATTAATTAATTAATATTTGAAAAAACTGTATTAACATCAATTGTCATCCAGTACAAGTTTAAAAAATTTTATTTTAACTTGATAGGATGAATAATGAGTATTTTATTAACGATTGAAAATTTGAACAAGATAAATATATAAATAAATAAATAAATAAATATAGGGAGAGTGTGAGCTAATAGAAGGAATTGAAAAATAAATTATAAATAAAAAGTAAAGAGTGTAATTAAAATATATATATACGCTTTTATCAATTATTAGTTAAATATTAAATAATTTACGATTGAGAAATCAATTTAGAAATTCTAAAAAGATGGCTAAATAATGTTTCATATTTTCTTTCCTGTTCCTTTTCTTTAAAAATAAACAGGCCAAAAATGATAGATTTTTTAATAAATTCATTTGATAGCGCTCTCTACCACGCGTGAGGAAAACTAGTCGTTGGTGGGGCCGCCTTAATACTTACCTATCATGGATATGCATAACATAAAATAATGTGGAAATTATGATCGCAAATATCAAAGTAACTGATTGTCCGATGGACTTCATTCTGTATGTAAAATTTATGTCACATTCATTCTTTAAAAGAAATAATTCCGAAAATTTTTATATACGTTTCATCAGAACGAATATTTCGAAAGTCCGAAATAATAGTTCCGGCTATTTAAGGTTACTGAGATTTAATAGGCTTTGTCGTACTATTAGATTCTAAGTACATACCGAATTTCAAACCTCTATCTCAATTTGTTCGGTAGATAGAGTGTTTAAAATCGTGGCTTGATGACGTCATAAACTTTAAATGCTCTATTACGGAATTGCGTAAAAGAAACATCCTTATAACTCCAAAAATGATAATCACATTAACTAACAGTTTACTGCGTCGGATTAAGCATCTCATTTCCAATTAAAATATATCTCTTTGAACTGAAATTTGAATGAAATACAGGGTCATGAAAAATTGAAGAATGTGGAAAATACGATTACAAATATCTCGGCAACTAATTATCCGATCGACTTCTTTCTTTATACAAAATTTATGTTATTTATTGTATTTTATATTCACTCCTTAAAATAAACAATTTCGAAAATTTTCATATACCTTTTATCAGAACGAATATTTCGAGAGTCCGAAAAAAATAGTCCCGGATAATCGAGGTTACTTAAGTTCAATAGACTTCTTCTCATTATTAAATACTAAGTACCAGGGCTTAATTTGCGCCGGAGCCCACCGGAGCTGAGCTCCGGTACTTCTCTGTTTTCAGTAAATATTTAAATATTGGTCGGAATTCACCGGAGCTCATAAATGCAGGGCTCCGGAGCCCAAAGCAACAGCGCTTTTTTTTTTTTTTTTTTTTTTTAATGAACGCAGCCCATTTTAAGGCTCTGCTCTGCACATTTACGAAGTCACTTTCATTTATAAGTAGATATAATTACCATGCATTGTTATTCTGATAGAAAGCAATCGAGCAGTATTTCCCCCTTTTTGTATAAACGTATTAAATATTTCCGATAACGGTGTCAAATTTTTAATTTAATCTGATTTTCAGGGACTCACCACAAAAGATTGTTAAGCGGAAGGAATCGATTATAGTTTCAAATATGCACCTTTTATAGGAAATTGAAAAACGCTGTTCCATTCTTCAACATATAAATATTAATTTCTATAAATTTCATTCACTTTTTCATGAAAAGGCATAACTGGCGAACTATTCCTTTTTTGCGTTAGCGCTATTTCCGAATCATAATCCTTACCATATTTAATCCCAGAATTCTACAATTAATTAACATTAAAATTACGCAAAGATTTCTTTTCGGAAGGAGTGATAACTAAAAAGTGGATTAGTTGACAGCTAAGTATATTAAATAATTATGCATTATAAGTGTATGATATATTTAAATATATTTAAATATATAGAAAATATAAAATATATATATATTTAGATATATTTAAAATTATTTTGCTAAAGAAAAAAAGTGCTTTAAATTTTGCAAATAATGTATGAAATATAAATATGCGGATTGGAGTGACGGGGAGGGGAGGGGGGGGGCACGCTACGGTTGTTAGTACTGCAGAATATTAGGGCTCCGGTACTTTTTTTTGTTAGAAATTAAGCCCTGCTAAGTACATACCAAATTTAAAGTCTCTATCTCAATTTGTTCGGGAGATAGAGCATTTACAGACAAACGCACACAGACGAACGGCAATTCATAAATTTGTTTTTCGGAAATTCCAGTGTCTGAAACGTGTAAATCCGTCATTTATTTTATTTTATTTATTTATTTATTTATTTATTTATTTTTTTTAACGTTACTAGACTTACCCTACACTACGTAATGGTTAAGTAAAAACAGTGAATTTTTCATTACAATTTTCTTTGTCCGCTCCAAATTAATGTATTGCAATGGAAATTTTTGGAAAAGAAAACAAGAATTGCAGTAAAAAAATTGTAGTCAATGTTCAAGATGACCATTAAATGCTTAAAAAAGGCTGTTTTTTAAAACTATTCTTACTTTTTTTTTTCATTTCATTCTTGTCTTATTGATGACCAGTGTTGTCAAACTTTTTCTACAGTTATGGCAAATCGGTTTTTACTGTGTGTGTAAAAAATAATAACTTAACAGTTCGTAATCACTGCCGAAATTTGTATTTTGTGAGATTTAATTTTGACTATGTTATATGCAGACCTGCCAACCTTTGAAAATGAGAAATCGTAGCACACAAAATTTAAATTAATCTGAAGGTTGGTTGGTTGTTTTTTCGTGTTACACAGCCATCTTTTGACATTCATAAAAGGAATAAGGTTTCAGTCTTTCAACTCAATATAGTAAATTTTTTCCTCTGAAATTTTTTATACGATTTTTAAGAGTTTCTTTTCGTTTTGCAGCGTTTTTTTTTTTCTTTTCTTTTCTTTTTTTTTTTTTTTTAGATTTGTAAAAAGGAGCCTGGTACGAATTTTGATATTCCCGATTTTTTTACTGCGATCATTGCAGGATATTCACAATTTTTCCACAATCGTAATTCAGATTTTTCTATCACGATTCTTTGTTGAAATCCGCAATTTTTACCATGAACTTTTGACGAAATTCGCATTTTTTACCACGATCCTTTGTCGAATTTTGATTTTTTCCCGCGATCCTTTTGACGAAATTAGTGTTTTCTTTCTGCGATCTTTCGGTGAAAATTTGCGTTTTCTTACTGATTTTTTGATAAAATTTGCATTTTCTTACTAACCTTTTGAAGAAATTCGCGTTTTCTTTCTGCGATATTTTGACAAAAATTCACGTTTTTACCACGATCCTTTGACGAAATTTATTTTCTTCTGCGAACAATTGACGAAATTGATTTTTTTTATAAGGTCATTTGTCGAAATTCGCGGTAGTTTATCGCAAATCGTGTGATTTTGCACACTATTTCAAACCTTGCCCCTCAAAGACCCCCCCCTCCTTTTCAGAAATCCTTAAAATGGTACCTCGTTTCTAAGGAAGCGAATTCCTGCATAAATATTTACAGAAACACGAATCACTCGTGGTTAATATACATAAAGAGAGTGTTTTATGTTAAGAAGTTTGTTTTGCAGCCCAGATTTTTTTTTTTTTTCCATGAGCATTTTTTAATGTCCGAATGTTCGGACTAATGGCCAATTTTTTAAAACTTTCGGCAATGAATACTTTGAAATTTTGGAAATTTCGCGACAGCATCACTCCTGAAAAATATGCTGTGCGGGAGAAAAATCGCAATTAGAAACAAAAAATGCGTTGGCGTCTTTTGCAAAAAGTCGTAGTTTAAGACCGATTTTCGTAGCATCGTAGTTTATAGGTCCAAATCGTAGCAACTACGATTTTTTCGTAGCAGTTGGCAGGTCTGTATATGACAGGTATTTCGTATATCTTGGAACAAGGTTAATTGAGTAAAAAGAAAATTGAAGGGCGCTTGTTGAATTACGATACGTGGGGAAAATATCTTTTAACGTTATCAGCTTAAAAATATGGATAATATTATTATTTGAAACGGGAACGAGAAAATAAAACTTATCAAATGAAACCTTAAAATATTTTGGCTCTAGTTTTAAAATTATGAACGAAATAAGGGTTGAATGTTTATTTTAAATTACTGTGTAAAAATAAACAATGTGCCAAAAAACCTTTTATTTGTATCATTTTTCATCAATTTCTTTTTTTAAAACACTGGTATTAAAAACCTACCCAGATGAATTATGCATCTTATTAGTGTGTAGTCTACCTTCCCATTTATTACTTGATACTTTTAAGTTTTGTTTATCCTATTGCGTTCATGTGTTTAATGTTAATAGCATGAATGGTTTTTGCACATTTGCACTGAATTTGTGCATTAAAAAGCAGTCACTTGGAGTCGCTTTCCCCTTTTATTTAAAAATTGCTTTAAATACCGGATGTTATAAAATGGACTGACTGTTTTTAAAATTCAAACTTGCAAATGGTGATAGCTATTTAAAAAATTCTTGCAGGAGGGTTAAGATGTCAGTTTTTTTTAAAAACTGCAATTTCCATTTTAGTTCCAAATGGCAGCGATAGATGGCGCTGCAAGCAGCAAGCGCTTAGAGATCCTACATTAGAGAGAGATTGGACATTGACGAAATGTCTGCAATTTTCATTACAGAGTAGATGGAACGCCGCCGCCGTACAACGGAATGCATTTTCATCGGCGTCTAACCATTTTTATTCTATTAAAATTATGAAAATTTCATTTTATATTCCTTCAAAGAGTCTTTCAGAACATAAATATGAGCACATTTCCATTTTAATGAGTAAGAATTCTCAGAAAATGCATTTTTTACTCTATTTTTTTACTAATTAAAATAGTGGGCAGAGGAAGATTGGGCATGTAAGAACTTTATTTTAATTTCGCAATATTCGAGAAAATAATTTTTAACGATTATCAGATAGAAAGTGAACTATAGAATTCAATTTTTTAAAACTATCTATAATTTATTACGCATTTTAAAACAACAGTAAGTATTATAATTTTCACCATCTCCGCATTGATAATTTCAGAAACAATAAAATTTGAACATATCATATACCACTCCTATTTAACTATGTATGTGATTCAAAGTTAATTTAATATGTGCGCTGAAGATATTTTATGATAAGTTGCTACGTATACTACTACTTCTCTTTGATATTCTTTTATATCAAAGAGATTCGATATTCTCTGGTAAATATATAGCATTAGAATGAGTATTGTTATCAAAACATTAAATGAAAGTTTAGAAAAATAAATAAATAGGGGCACTGCTGTTAAAAGAAACAAATAAAAAATATGAAAAACACATTCTATAAATAAGCCCCACCAGTGGCCGAGAGGTTCTGCTCTCGAAACTGGTAGACGGGAGGTGCTGGGCTCGATCCCAATCGCGCCCATCGTCCTAATCGTTCGAAGTTTTCGTGGTTTTCTTCGAACCTTGGATTTCCAAGCGTTAATACGGGTTAGGTTCCCTTAGAAAGACCCCCACGAAGGGCACTTCCCCCCTGGGCTTATATCCCTCGAGCAGATAATTGTCCGTCAAAGAATCAACCAACCATTCTATAAATAAATCAAAATCCGATAACTAAGTAAAATTGCACTGCTGCGTAGCTTAAAACAGCTGAGTAAAATAAATGCATTTTATGAGAATTCTTACTCATTAAAATGGAAATGTGCTTACATTTATGTTACGAAAGATTCTTTGAAGGCATATAAAATGAAATTTTCATAATTTCAATAGAATAAAAAGTGTTAGACGCTGATAAAAATGCATTGCGTTGTATGGCGTTCCATCTACTTTGTAACGGAAATGGCGGACATTTCTTCAATGTCCTTCTCTAATGTCTCTTCAATGTCTCTCTCTAATGTAGGATTTCTACAAGCGCTAAGGCACGAATTTTTCGCTTCACTCTTTTCCCAGCATTGACGGAAATAAAGGAGTTTAAATATATGGAGAAGGTCCCAAAGAACAAGATTGCATTAACGACTCAGACCCGCTCCATAAATTTAACCTCCTTCTTTCGCATCAATGCTGGGAGAAAAGCAAGGCCAAAAAAATCGGGCCTCGATTTAGCGCCTGTTGCTTCCAGCACCATCTATCCTTGCTATTTGGAACTAAAGACGAAAATCGCAGTAAAAAACTCTTGACATTTTACATAACCCTCCTCCAACAATTTTTATAACAGTTGTCACCATCTGCAAGTTATTAAATTTTAAAATCAGTCAGTCCATTTTAGGACACCCGGTATATACATAAAAATATTATGTCTCCGAGTTAAACTAAACCAATGAATTGACCACATATTTAGTTTAGTTTATAAATTTAATTTAAAACGCTAAATTTTAAGTTGTCAATACTCAACATCAGTAAGACGTTCAAAATATTTTTCTATTACCAGACACAGTTTTTGTAGGTGCTTTGTAAATAGTGTTGCCAAGTGTCGTGATTTATGTCAAATGTCACGATTTTTAAGTGTTCCAAGATCCGCGGAATGAACGAAAATCTTCATTTCCCATGACGCACAATTTTTCTTAAATTTTTGTTTGTATCATAATCTTGCTATTTATTCGTTAGTTTATATCGAGGGGCACGTAATACAAAATATAGTAACGAAAAATAATTAATAACCATATTAAAAATCCTTGAAAATTTGTTAAAAGAGTAACTTTTAAGACTTATAAGTTGTGAGTAATAAGTTTTATTTATAAAGGTTTTATCTCTATATGTTTCAATGAAGAGTTTATCGAAAAAAAAAATGGCGTCTATTTTTTAAATAGACATGTATCTAATTTACAAATGTAAATAATATTGGAACAAACCAGAATACGTTTTACTTTTTCGAATTCTTATAAGATTATTGAGTTTAATTTATCATAATTTTTTTAGTTCTCACAAATTTAGCACGATAGAAAACTGTTTATAAATTTAAACCCCGACTTAGAGGCCAGTTGGCAACATGTGTAAATCATTTCTTATACCTTTTATGCTGTTTCATTTATGCCATGGATGGACCTTCAATTCGTAATATGCTTCTTCTTTAATCCATTATATTTTATTTATTCTTTTATCTAATGTTATTTCTGTTTTTATTTTTCTGGATTTATTGTTTGCGGTAGCCCTTATTTTGCATATTTTAGCTTGTTATGGCTAATGCAAAGATGAAAACGTACATGTTATTTGTGGTAATCAAGGTAATTTGGGGCCAGATGATTCTGCCTTGGTTCCATAAATATTTCCATTTTTCCAATGTTTACTGTATTTTCAATTCCATGTCGCACTTGTTACAAGGATACTTTCCAAAGAATTTTATAATGGCTTATACATCACTTTTAATTTGAATAAATTCCTTTACAATTTATATATTCACATTTGTTGATCATAATTTGTACTGATTTATATAATGTTTTTATAAAATGTACATATATATCCCACCATTTTTCAACAGAGGATCTGGCAGTACTATTTATGAGAGAGGTCAACCCAAGGCGGACAACATATACGATAGTGGACAATAATAAGGCAACTTTCTCTATCTATAAATACAACGAAATTTTTATTACAGATTACTTCACGCCTTTTTTTGTGTGTCTGTTCAGTATAACCTGTTTTTAAAGACAAAAGAAAAAAAAGTGTGATACACCAAATTCTAGGAAGCCATTCATCAAAATTGACAGAAACAATGATTGATCTATGTTCATTTCAAACATCGTTTTTATCAAGTTTTATCATTCATTTATCATTTAATGTAGAAAAGATTAATAAAAAACAGCTTACTTTTCTGCACGTTCTTTGAATTATAAAAGAGCTTTCATTATTTCATGATTAGGCGTTTATTATTTCAAAATCATACGCTGCCCTTTTATGCTTTTATCTGATAATCTTAACTGTGTACCATGCAAAAAATGTGTGGATGTATATATCAAATGTAAAGGTAAAAGTACATTTAACACGTTTTTGGCATACATAATGAAATTTTCGCGTTGTACTACGTAAAGGTATATATAGCCTGATATTTTAAAATGCTATAACCATCATTGAAATTTTGAAAATGTCCCAGCACAAAATAATGCAGATTGGTCTCTGTAATGATTATCATAAATGTGTACCATGCAAAAAACGTGTGGATGCATTATATCAAAAGTGAAGTTAAAAAGATAGGTACCTTTAACACGTTTTTCGCGTACGTAGTGAAATTTTTCGATGCACTACGTAAAGGTATATAGATCGGGCGGCAACTGCACAAACCACCACTTCGTCGGTTTCACGGCTGAAACTTTAGAATTAGTTAAAACTCGATTAGCATATTAAAATGGAACTGGTCTGCCAAGTCATATCTTGGTGGAAAACACACTTGTAGACCCAATTTTAGTGGTTGATTGGTAGGTTTCCCATTGTGCTTTCCTGCATCCAGTCCTTCATGTTTTCAGACCTTTGGATCAGTTTTAAACATTTGAACATGAAAAGGCGAAATAGAACAAAAATTCTTTTCCACGGTTGATCGTAGAGATTGCTGACGTAAAATTCTAAGTACCTCCTTTGCTTAGTTTTAAGACACTTGGAAAAAATACATTTCACTTTTTTTTAACCATTTGGAAAAATGGTTATTGTTCTCGTCAGGGTAGGAAATCAAAAGCATATCTGAACGTTTTCATTGGTTTAATCCGCAATTTATTCGTTATCTGATTGGTATATACTGTAATCTGTATTTTCCTTTGGTTTCAACAACGATGGACAACAGAGTGTTGCTACTATGACAAAAAAGTAATAAAAACTACAAAAAAAAATTAATAAATCAGAAACAAATTGAAATACAGCTTTCAAACAAATTGCATTTAAAAGTACATTTTTTTCTCTATCCGACTGTATAAAAAGTAATATTGTCGGATGTTTAGAAGTTTAAGAATGAAATTTTATTTAAAATTGGTCGTGAGATTTTTTTGGAAATCTGATGATAGAAAAGCCTTTTCCCGAACAGCCAATGAAATGCTTGGATATTACGTAAGTTTCATAGGAAATCTGACGAGCCGCAGGCGATTTTTCTTGCTTGCAATTTTTCCGTGTAATAACACTATTAACCTTTAATTCATGGCGTACGTAATGTATGACCAGCTCCGTAGAAGTTTAAAAATTTACAGTACCGAAAATTGTAAAACTGAAATTTCTTTTAAAATTTGTTCATGATGGCTCCAGAAATGTGGCGTACGTAATGTAGGATCAACCCCGTGCGATTTTTTATGTTTTAAATTTTAGTCTTTGAAAAAATCATTTTCCAAATGGTCGTTGTAATTTGTTAAATTGCTTTTTTTTTTGTGTGTGTGTGTGTGTGAAATTATTAGAGATAAAGAAAATTTAGGTAGTTAAAATTAATTCAGGGAGGGGCAATGGCCCCCCCTTCCCGCTCGCCGGTGACGATGATTTGCACAAGCATAATTTTAAATAGCCATATAGATGAAAACAGTGAAACAAAACGTTGCAGATTGCGAAACATACATCAACAACTTATCAGAAAATAAAAGTAAAATACATATAATAATAATAATAATAATAATAATAACAAGCATATCATAAAAAATAGTTAAAAAATAATATTTACCGCCAAATAACTTGGTCTAAACATTACTGTTTAAATAAAATGAAATATACAAACTAATATTTAAGCTGCGGAGAATTGGATAAAATTACATTCTAAAAGGGATGAATAAAAAGAAAGAAAGAAAAAGAAAAGGAAAGGAAATATCAACAGAAAGTTATTGTTACTTTACGAAGTGGTGAAACGTGATAAAGGAAAGGATGTTATGAAATTTTATTAATTTAAGAAATTAAACGCGCAAGATTAAAATTAATATTAAAAATCCTCAAAATTATCACATTGCCATTCTGTCAGTATATTAAAAAATGAAAAAAAAATTGGATTTACAATAAAAAAATGTACAAAATTAATTAATTTTCTATGAATTTGTGTATATGTATATACAAGGATTTGACTTTCGATACTCGCTTTATCCAGAATTTAAAAAATCGAGTTTTCTCTATCAGTCTGTCATATTGGTGAACTTTCATCGAAAACACACTTACAATCCGCAAAAAAAAAAAAAAAAAAAAAAAAAAAAAAAAAACTAGTTTTATCGTGTATTTCCTGCAGTGTAAAATGTTGGTTTACAATGAAAACCAATGGACGCAATCAGAGGTTTTTCGCGATTTCCCAAAATTTGATTTTCTGGATTAGGCGAGTTTTGAAACTCAAGTCCTCATATATATATGTGTGTGTGTGTGTGTGTGCATAGAGAAAGAGAGAGAACATTTAAGACTGTTCTTAACTGCTCTGCTCAACAAGCGCAAAACGTTTTGACACATTTACAAATTTATTTTTTAATGGAAAGGTATAAAATTGGAAAGCCTGGCCATGCAAGCGATTTGGAATTGAACTGTTTTTTCCATTTTTTGATCAATCAATTACATATGGAGTTATAGGCGAATTTGATCATGTGACAAACACGTGTTTCGCCCGCTCTTGAGCACTATTTCTTCCTTCGCGCGGAAATTCGGCTAAAAACGCCCACTTTCACACTATTTTCTGAAAGATCTATTGCGTTTACAAAAAAATGGAAAAAACAGCTCAATTACATAGTTTCTGAACAACAACACCAGCTAGTTTCATGCATTTTCGAACAAAAATAAATTAAAGCTTATGTCAGAAAGTTGCCCTTTTGGATTTGAAAACACCCTTAACATAAAGTTATTAACTCTTTGACTGTACCAGGAATAGCGACTATTTTTATATTCAATCGTATCCCAATTTACCAAAAATTTTTTTTGTGGTAGAAGAGGTAGGAATAGAATAAAAATAAGCCTCCAGAGACGCATATGTCTCGACCCGTAGTTAAAGGGTTAACCTTCTCAAGTACAGTAACTTCATATGATCTTGCATTGTTGAACAACCCTCAGAGAACTGTGCATGTTTCATTTTTATTTATATATATATAAATTTCATACGGAGTTCAATAAGATACAGCAACTTATAACAAAAATTATGTTAGTATAAATATTTAGTTGAGAAGTCCGCCTTTGTCAAATTTGTGTTTATTTTGCAAAGAATTTTACAAAGAATTTATGCTCTTGGTTATAAACAGGAACATGAACAAAAAAATGTTGTTTCTTTTAAGCTATCCAAAATTTAAATTTTAAAAGAAGAAAAAAATGTAATAACTGTTAATAATAATTTTTCATTGGTTGTAAACCTCATATGAGTTCAGTTTTGTAAATCCTTACAATGCAATAAACGCGAAAGTGTGTGTTGAGTTAAGTCAACGTCCAAACGGATGAATTAATGCTTTTGCATTTTTGCATATAGGTGTATTATAACCTGGAAATGAACACAGGCTATGTTTTATTTATTTTATTCAAATATTTTTCTTAATAATTCAAAATTTCATTATTTTTTACGAAAAATCAATTGATAATTTTCCTGAAAAATTTAACAATATTTCTTGTTCGTTTCCTTGTTATTATACTCCTTCCGTTGGTATTTCGTTGAAAAAAATGAAAACCCGGAATAATAATTTGTCCTCAATAATTAATTTCCAATTGAAAGATTTTCACGAAAAAAAGAAAATGAACTAAAAAAAAAATTTAAGAATTAAAAAACATATGAATATGACGTCATATTCGAAATACAAGGTAAATTTTCTAGTACTTCTTAATAATATAAGGTGCATAATATGAATAAGTACCAAAAGAAATCGAATATAATGTTATATATGGAAAATAAAGCGGATATGCTTTGATGTTGAAATAAAATGGTCTTGAGTTATGGTATTAATTATTATTTAAAGAAAATTATTATCAAAACTTGACGGTTTATCGTCTGCGCGCGGTTAGCATAAAGATTTAATTTTTAATTTAAAATTATAAGAAGTTTAAAGAAGATGTTAAAAAGAAAATGGATAGTAAATGTCAATAATATGCAATAATATGCACCGCAAAATTATCCAAGTCGAAAATGACGTTATGGTTAGCGAAAAAAGTTTTCATTCTTTTTAAAAAGTAAAAAATTAACTCGACTGGCTGGAAAAAGAAAAAGAAAACGATGTTTGACAAGAGTTAAATCTTAAAGCCATTCAGTTCAGAAAATATGAATAAAAATTATTTCATTATTTAAAAGAGAATTACACTTTTGGTCAAAGTAATATAAATTAAGGATTGCAAAATTCGAAGTATATGGGGGACATGTTTGTAAATCGTGGTTTGGCAACCGGATTTTAATACACATTTTTAACACTTTCCAACAAAGTTGAAAATGTTTATGCATTCGGTTTGTCTGGCCGTCTGTCCGCCAGTCCGTCTGGCCGTCTGTCCACGCTCTAACTACCGTGACTATAGTCGGATTTTCATGAAATTGATAAAGGTTATTTAGGGTCCCCAAAGCATGTTTGGTATTGTATATGAAGTATGTAGGCTTAATCGTTCATTTACAGGGGCATATTACATTATGGTATAAGGGGAAAAATCGTTTGCAGAGTTATTTTAATGAAATTACGCTATTTCAAATGTATTCAAACTGATATAAATCACTGAATTTCACTACGATCACGTTATAACAGGGCATTCATAGCATTTTTTAGTCATTTACAGGGACACACAAAAGAAATCTGTTACAGTACAGTACTGTCTTTGAATAATAATTGCTGGAGTGTACGGTTTAAAATTCGGTATGCGCTTTTAAATTTAATTATTTTTTTGCATCTTACTCGTTATATATAAATTCTATACCTCAAATACAGGGCTGCACAAAAGTATTCATGTACCGTTCTCCTTATTAGAGGAAATTGCTGAAGGTAAATTTTCAACTGAAGTATGTGTATCTCTTAAGTGAATTAAATATATACCATATACAGGGATGCTGAAAAATTTCGCATAATTTTCCGATTGTGGATGGGAATAGCTGAAATTGGGTTTTGGAATGTATTATGCGTTTCTATATGGTTGAATTAAAACGCAATATTTTAATTTTTTAAACGGTGCAGTTTTGTTACACTATTGTGAATGTGTTGGAAAGTGTTTCATAATCTATGCTCGACACATGATCTTTTCTTACTTGTTTTAGCTTTAAAAGAGTAAAAATATGTTGTGACTTTTTTCGTTTTACGAAGAGAGGTTCATCGATTTTCACGATTTTACTAGGCCCTTCTTTTTAATACTTTCCAAAATAGTTCAAAAGTGTTTATGAATTGGGTTTGTCTGTCCTTTTGTCTGTCTGTCCGTCTGTCCGTGCTCTAACTCGCATGAATATAGTCGGATTGCCATGAAATTGATATAGGTTATTGAGACTTACTATGGAATATTCAGTACAGAAAATGAAGTACGTAGCTTTTATAATGTTTTTACAGGGACATTCAAAACAATTTCGTTACATTACGGCTATGGAGAAAAACAATTTGCGGTGGTTTTAATGATGTTTCACAATTTCAAACACATTGAAATTTATATATATCTTTGAAGTGCACTACAAGATTCTTACTAGTAATAGGCAAAAAATTAGTTAAATTAAAAAACACATACAACAACTGAAAACGCACTTCCAGAAAATTATTATTCATGTTAACTGTAACCGAATTATTTTGTGTGTCCCCGTAAATGAACGATGAATGCTATAAAAGCCATATTCTACAGTAGCCTCATGTTATGCACCTTCGTGAAATCAGGGAGTCTATGCAGACCTTTTTCACAAGGTCCTGATTTTATGAAATTATGAAATTTTTTCTTATATTTGTGAAATTCTAGTCATAAATTTGTTAATTTGAAATTATCGTTATATTCAGGTTTATGTGCATCTATCCTTAATGCATAAAAAAGCAAAAGACATATGTTCTTTGATGAGTTCAGCTGTTTTGTGACAGGTCGGTCTTTATTTTTAAATGATTAAATTTGTGAAAGATTCGGTTTGAAGGTGGAAAAGTTTTGTAAAAGATCTATTTTTAAGAGAAAGAATTTTGTGAAGGGTCCTTTATAGGAGCCAAATTTTTTCTAAACAGATCCTTGGAAATATATCAATTTCAGTATGTTTGGAATAGAGTAATGCCATTTAAATACACCGCAAATGATTTTTCCCCATAGACCGTAATGTAACGGAAATCTTTTGAGTGTCCCTGTATATGAATTATAAATGCTACACATTCTATTTTTAATATCGAACATGTCATAGTAAATGTCAATAACATACATAAATTGCATGGCAATCCGAGTATATTTGCGCGTTAGAGCTCGGACATACAGAAAGACAAACCGAACTCATAAACGCTTTTCAACTATGTTGGAAAGTGTTATAAGTAAAAACTATAAAAACATGTCCGTTTTATAACGTTGTTGTCATATTGACAGTAAGAACGACCTTATCAATCTATTTTGCATTTTTCACAAATTTATTAACTTCTAACCACCGCGCTATTCCAATGTTTACACCGTCGAACAGGAGAAAAATGTCCTTTCAAATGCAATTTGTATGAAAACTGTATCTCATTTTTTTTTTTTTTTTTGGTTTTTAAAATAATTTTCAAGCACAATTTTTTTTTTTTTTTTTTTTTTTTTGTTATCTTGATCGCGTGAAGGCAGATTCCGGGCTGCACTTTTGCCATACATATATATAGTTCACCATTTGTTTCCAAATAATATTCTATAACGAAGTTAAAAAGTCATCAATAAATAAATAAAATACAATAAAACACAAATAACAGATATTTTGAAGTACGCGCTTAAACACTGAAATAATCAGAATCAAAAAGGCTTCTGTAAATAGTGAAATCTTTCGATGATTTCATTGTCTATTAATCCCTGGCATGCGGCTAATACAAAATATCGCTATTAATAAATTGTAAAATTTTATTTGAATACGTTATTGACATTGTTCATATAATTTTCTTTTATGTTGTTATAGTAGACAATCTGAAAATATATTAAATGTAAAAAAAAACCTATTAGAGTTGTCAATAAAAAAAAAAAAAATGGTTTTCAACTATGTTCTATGCACTAGGAGTATGTTCCCTGGAAGCCCGATTAGGATCCTGTTGTTGTGTTAATTTATAAAATTTTAGTAATTGTTACAGAATTTTAGTAATTGTTACAGCTTTTTTAGTAATTGTTACAGAAAAGCGACAAAACCTCTTTTATAGATATTGTTATCTGTAAAACTCTGTTTATCAAGTCTAAAATTCTAAAGCAATTTATTTATCTTATGTAAAATAAATGGTTTCAGAATTATATTAGGCTATTCTTTTCAGATTAATTTTAAACAGTTTAAGCACAAAAATTATTTTGGAATAACTAATTTCCAATCGAGTGTAAGAACAATGAGGTATAATGCAGGGATGTCAGTGGCGTTATGTTTTACAAATTTGTTTTGTCTGCTACTATTTCTAAACAATAATTTTCATGGAAAATTTCTACTAATTTTTGAGGTAAATTATTATAGTTTAGAAACAGCAGTAAACAAAATAATAATAATAATTATTATTATTATAAAACAGTCGCCAGTGGCATCTCTTATAAAAGTTATGTTTAATTTAAAATACACGCATGTATTTTAAAAACGTATGAAATGCATTCAGATCATTAACAGGTTTCGTTGTAAGACAACAGATTGCGGATAAAGATAAAGTATTTTGAAGCTTTCATGAAATATGCTTCTTACTAACTACGTGATTGGCTTTTATGGGACATCAGTTAAAATGTATTTTACACTTGTTTTTTTCATCTGCCACTTCTGTAGCCGTGATCAGTTAGAAGATAAATTCAAGGTTGAAAGCTAAATCTTCTCAATTAATTTTACAAGAAGAATCCGCTTATCAAGGACATATATGTAATTCTAATATGCACTAACTGTCTGGATTTTTTTCTTCTTTTCAACTGAAAAATCGTGACATTACGAATTAGACTTAAATGAAAAAGAGAAAAATTTACATTTATTTAAGAATACAAAAACTTCTTTAATGTTTAATAATCAATGTTAATAATCAATTATCTTCTTCTTAAATTAGTATATTTCTTGCTTTGCGTAAACTAATATAAATGCTAACAGGTATCTCAAAATACGTTTAACGAAAGAATATATATATATTTTAAACGCACAATCTCATTAAAAGTTTCGAAGGTACCTTATAATCTAAGTTTCTATATCTCCTAGATTTCTTTTTTTTTTTTTTTTTTTTTTTAGTGGAACTTCCCGATTGTTCGACTAAAATTAAATGGCTCTCGCGGGACAGCTAATTTTGGCTGTTCTCAACTGCTTTCGTCAACTAGCGCAAAACGTTTTTACACATTCACTAACTCATTTATAAATGTAAAGGTACAAAATTGGCAGTGCTGACTAGGGAAGCGATTTGGAATCGAACTGTTTTTTCCATTTTTTGATCAATAGATTACCTATCGAGTTATAAGCGAAATGGGTCACGTGAGCGAGGTTTTTTCTCCCTTCCTGACACTTTTTCTTCTCTCGTCTAGAAATTCTGTTCAAAACGTCAAGTTTGACAGCATTTTCTAAAAGATCTTTTACGTTTACAATAAAACGGAAAGAACAGTTCGATAACACAGTTTCTGAATAGCAACACCTGCTAGTTTTATGCGTTTCCGAACAAAAATCAATTTAAACTTATGTCAGAAAGTTGCAATTTTGGATTTGAGAACAGCCTTAAGCATTACACGATTTCTTTTGGAATATCTGAAATCTGAAACCATAAATAGACATTGACATTTTATATGAAGAATTTAATTTGTTAAACCTATCTATCGGTCTAATACAGAAAAATGGTAAAGATGACGTTTTATTCTTTTGTTATTGCAAAAAAATTATTAATTATTAATTACTAATTATTTATTCTCCCATGCTGCAATTGACCTTCATTTACTATAATTCAAATTAGTGGTTTGGCAACGTTTAAGTATAAAATCTGAATTTTTATTCTTTTAAGGCGAGGGGCAGTATGTTCTTTAAAAGTAAATTTAGTTTAAATCTCATTTGTGAATATTAATCAGCATGAAAATATTTTTATTGCTACAAAGAATAACTATGTTTAATTTATTTTCTAATGTGTTGGAGATTGTTTACTGACATTAATTTAAATTTAACAATAAATTTGTCAAAAAAAAGGGCATTGTTTTTTTAAGCACCAAACCGAGTGTTTTGATTTGCGTTATTGAATCTATAAACATTACCTGTTATACAAGTTCGATTTTTATTCTCTTCCATTACTTTATGAAAAAATACAATACATATTTGTAGCGCTTATACTTGCTTTATTAATGAGTTTATTGATGTTTCCAATATCATTTTGAACAATCTAAATAACATTTTGAAAAGATTCGAAGTATCGACTTGGAAGTAAAAAGTGTTAGCATTTTATTTTATTTATTAATCCTTAAAATAATAATAATAATAAGACTTTTAAACACCTCTTATATTGAATGAAAGGTTTTATTTATTGATTTTTTAAAAATTTATTGTAAGTAATTGACAACTGTAATCAAGTTCTACAGATGTTTTAAACCAGTTTCCTAAGCATATTAAAGTTTGAAATAAGTTATTTTTCACACATAAAAAGAAAGATCCTCTAATAAACAATTCCAGTATTAATTCAACACCAATATGCAAACATCAATTATTTAATCAAGTTTATCTAATGTTGAAATACCTTCCTTCACAAAAATTTTAAACGAGTTACACAAAAGAGATGATTCTTTTGACATAATTTGCAGTAAATAAACTAGACACTTCAAGAAGTTTCATAAAAATTTTATATAAGTTAACTTTCTTAAATTAGTTTTGAAATGAATTAATCAAAAGAGTTTTCCTTTGAGTAACATAGAAATCAGTAACATAAAACAACCGGTCAAGTGCGAGTATTACTCGCATACATCAGAGGGCTCCGTGCAATAAATATATGAATTAGTAACTGGGCATTGCATTACACAAATATATCATTAAAAGATGTTATCTAGGCATGTGTCCAAACCGTCCGTGTATTTAAGGGTTAATATTTCGGTGTTAATTACCAATTTTTTTTTTTTTTTTCGAAAATCATTATCAACAATCCTTTTGTACTTCTGCGTCGATAGGTACCCCCGGCGCTCCTCAACTCCTTTGCTGAACGCTCGCAAATCGAAATTTGTGTGTAACAGAAAAATGCGGATTTCTCAAAAACTATGTGTCCTAGGGTAATCGCTATAATTTTCCTGCAAGGTTTAAATTAACTTCTACCACCCCTAATTTTTTCAGAATTTTAGCTTCAGTAAATTCGGAAATAGAGGGGTGGGGACATATTTTTGCATTACATTTTCGACGATATCTCTGAAAATATAATACCTGAAATTAAAAGAAATGTTTTTGGGAGTTCAGCATTATGAAAGCTTTCACACGATAACACCACACGATATACAAAGGAAAGAGTTTTTTTTTTTTTTTTTTTTTTTTTTTTTAAGTAACTTAATTAGTCCTCTACATTTTTCCTAAATATATTTGTGAATGGTTAATAATCTATAAATATGTGGTTTAATAGCCTTTATTATTTCAGCCAATTTGAATTTTCCACGTTTCATAGTTTACGAGTAAAATGCCTGTGGCAGACGGACAGACAGACACAGGAGTGATCATATAATGATTTCGTTTTTTTTTTTTTTTTTTTTTTTTTTTTTTTTTTTTTTTTTTTTACTTTTTAAGTACGGAACACTAAAAAAAGAGAGAAACAAAGAGAATAATTTCTTAAAAATATTCAGTTAGAAATTTACATGTGGAAATAATCGGCAAAAAAAGATTAAAAAATTATTCAATGTTTTCACTATCTTTGGCATTCTATATAACAAAATGTGAGATTCATGATTTTTCTTTATTTTTCAGTTGAAAAAACTCACTTGAAATATACATGAAAAACTCAAACAAACGAAATGTATATTTTTTTATATACATAAAGTAAAAAAAATTATATGCTAAGTCAAGTAAATACAAGTAAAAAAAAAATATATATCAAGTGTAAGAACAGAAATCAAAGGAAATGAACAATAAAGTACAATAAAGAAACAAAGAGCAAAAGAGGTCAAGTAACAGAACAAAATAATAATAATGCTAATAAATATGAATCAAAGAAACGATGGAAATATTTTAATCGATGAAAATGATGTAAATGTATAAATACCCATTTTTATTGTTAACGGTGGTTTGAGTTTATAAAACGCACTCTCTTTTGTTATATTCCCCCCCCCCTTTTAATTGTATAGTTCCAACAAAAATGTACGCCAGAAAAAATTCTTGCTGAAGATATATTTTTCTCTTATTTCACATTTCTCTTAAAAAAAAAAAAAAAAGAAAAGAAAAGAAAGAAAGAAAAAGTAAGAAAACTAAATATAATAAAATAATTCTTTTACAAAGTAACAACGGAATCACAGATAATGATGAGATGGATTTTAAAATTTATTCTACAGGTTTGTTATTTTCAAACACGTAAACTTGTAAAGAGCATCCACATTAAAAATGGTATCTGCCTTCATGATTTTATTTTTATTTTACTATTTTTCCATAGTATAGGTTACATCGAAAATAGATAAATACTTTTATCCGCAGAATTTGCGTATTTTTCCTTTATAAAAATAGTTTTTAAAAAATGGCAAAAAAAAAAAAAAAAACAACTTTTAAATATTACAGTGTAACGTGATTTTATTTCCAAGAAAAACACCAGAAAAGTTGAATGCTCCTCTCAGGTGGTTGAAGGCTAACCTACATATCAGCAACGATGCGCTACATAAATCACAGATATCCCAGTATTTTGAAACGCGGATTGCATCACAACATTTACCTTTTGGAATGTCACAATTGCAGTTTTGATCTTTTGTTCTGTCATTTTTTTAGAAAAAGAATACTAATATTAGAAATTCGTTAGAGTAACAGCTGTCATTAATAGGACAAAAACAATAAGCACTTAAAAACGATCTATTCTTGGAAACATATTTTGGTATTGTTTATCTAAGATTTTTCCTTTTAAGTGTATTTTGTATCATTTGCAGGTGGCATCAGGGCCCGACTTAGACTTAGTGTCCCGGGACAAGTATCATTCTGGGGGCCACTTTCATGGAAAATGTTTGTGAATTATGCTGAAGTGACTAGTATTAAATTTCATACCTATTGTATATATAATTTCGTACTAGGTATGATTCACATCTGTATACAGGGTATCAAAAGAGGGATAATCACAACTTAAAAAAAAAAAAGTGATAGTTTGGTTGACGTTGGTATTTTTTTACATACTTTCCCTTTGTTTATCTACATATGCCATAAGATATCTAAAACAAATGCCCACAGTTGGTCATCATAAATGGTTTTAACTTATACCTCGTTATGAGGACAACTCCAGTAATGAATTTTCTTGCAGAGGAGAGGTGGTGGTGGTGGTGTGTGTGTGTGTGGGGGGGGGGGGTAACTGGAAGCAGAGAGGAGAAGCGAAGAACCGCACTCTTTTCGTAAAAATTTTTAAATGTAAGAATTTTGTTACTTTTGGCCATTTTCAACCACTTGGCACTCTTTTAACAAAGATCCTAATTACTCCAATGGGCCCCCTTCAAATAGGAGTACCGGCGCGGCTGCCCCGTATGCCCCTGAATTAGTCAGGCCCTGGGTAGCACGGAGTTATTGTATGAGTTTTCTCTAAATTATAAAATAATATAAGAATTATTGTCATAAGCAAATAGTATTGTAGTATCAAAACTATTATTCTGTTATACAATGCGCGAAAACTTAAGAACTTAATGAATTTTGCCTAAGCTTAATTTTATCTCAAAATCGCTTATAATAATAGATTTAAGGAAGGCTAAACTTTGATCTTATCCTCATGTTTATTTGCATTGTTTAAGCAAACAGAGGCATGAGGAAACAACAGATTAACTTTGAAAGATTTAAAAATTTAAGAAAAGCATACTCAGAATTATAACGTTATTACAAGTGTGCGATTGAGACCAATTATTTTTTTAAAACAACTCCAAAATATGTAAGTTTATGACGTGTTTACACAATGGTGCTGTTTGTATAACTTATTTCGCGGCCTGCATCACAATGTTTATCTTTCAGATGTTTCGGGTAAAAGCTTTTTCGGTATTGTTTATCTAAGATTGCTTTTTAATAATTTTTTAGGGAATTTGTATCACGTGGAGGTGGAGTAGATTTATTGTACGGTTTGTTAAAATTATAAAATAATCCAAGAATTACTGTCATATGGAAAATAGTATCATAGTATCAAATTTATTATTTTGTTATACAGTGCATGGAAATGTGATGGAAGTCTAATTACGGGTGGGTTATGTTCAAACAATATTTCCTATTAGAAAAACATTAACAAGAACTTTTGAAAATAACTATCACATTCGAAGGAACATATTTTGAAACTGTGGCCCTAATCTAAGTACGTACAAAGTATTCACACTTTTAAAAATGACGTCATATTAAACAAAAAAGGGCAATATGTTGGAAAATTTATTAATATAACTAGACATTTTTATACAATTAAAAAACTCACGATACAGTATAGTGAATTATGTGATTTACAATCACAGTACATTGTTAATTCTCTAATGAATGGTTGTTATTTGTGCAAAAATGACATAAGCTTCAGTTACTTTTCATTCTTTTCATATTGATATTAAGTTCTAATTCTAATACAAACAAATCAATTATACCGTTTACCATTAGGAATGAAGAAATAGCAGTTTCAATCTTTTGTTCTGTCGTAAAAATAAATAAATAAAAAAGGAAGAAGAAGAAGAATAGTAATTCATTGAAATAATAGTTGTCATTAATAAGAAAAAAACAATAAGCACTTTGAAAACGTCTATTCACTGAAAACCCTTTGAATTGTTTATCTAAGATTTTTCTTTAGTATTTTTTAATCCTATTTTGCAGCAAGTGCAAATGTAATAGATTTATTCTAAGTTTTGTTAAAAGTGTAAAATAATATAAGAGTAATTATCATAAGCAAAATATTATTGTAATATCGAAACTATTATTTTGTTATACAGTATATGAAAAGTGCCATGAAAGATTGATTACATACGGGTGGGTCATGCTAAAAAAAAAATTCCTTATTATATACATAAACTCGGTTTATGGCGTCAGATGCCGCCATTCGAAGAATTTACAAGAGTCTTTTTCCATTTCTTCCGGTCAAGGGTCCATTCCTCTTCCAGACCTCTGTCCCTCATTGCCTTTGAAATATCATCCATCCAGTTCTTTCGTGGTCTTCCCCGTTTCCTTTTTTTGTTTGTTTCATAATTGAATGTTATTTTGGGTAGTCTTTCCTCATTCATTCTTTTGACATGACCATACCAGATTAATTGCTTTTTTTGGATATCATCTAATACGGTTCCCTCTATTTTCATCATATCCTTGATTCTGTCATTTCTTATTTTCTCTATTCTTGATATCCTGCATGATCTTCTTAGGGCATCAATTTCTACTGCCGCTAGTTTCTTTCGTTCTGTCTCCATAATTCTCCATCTTTCTGCTCCATATAACAATATGCTCTTTACAATAGAGTTGTATATATTATACTTTCTTTTCCTAGAGATCTCCTTACTCCACCAAATAGAATTTAATAGTTTTACAGCCTTTCTCCCCTGACAAATTCTGTATTTAATTTCCTGTGAGTCTCTTCCTTCTCTAATCCTCTCTTCCTTCTCTCCTTATATATATAAAACAAAAACTATATTAAGAACTCTGGGAAATATTTATGTTATATTCGGGGAGAAACATTTTTAAACTGAAGTCTTAATCTGAGTATTTACAAATTATTTACGCTGGCAAAAGTGTCGTCGTGTTAAACTAAAGTTAGAAAATGTTGGCATTTTCATTGCCAACATGCATAATCGAAATTTTTACTACATTACAACTAGCAATTCTCAGTTATAGCAAAAGAAACGTCAATTACGTCGCAACGTTTACCTTTCGGAATGTCACTATAACAGTTTCGATCTTTTGCACTGTCATTTAGTAAATAATAATAATAATAATAATAATAATAATTCATTGAAATAATAGCTTTCACTAATAGGACAAAATCAATAAATATTTAAAAAGATCTATTCTTGGAAAACCTTTTTGGTAATGTTTATCTAAATTTTTCTTTAGTGTATTTTGTATAAAGTGTAGGTGAAATGTCGAATAGATTTATTGTCCGATTATTAAAATTGCAAAAATAATCTACGAATTATTTTCAATAGTGAAGTGTCAAAGTATAGAAACCACTATTCTGTCGCATAATAAAACTTTAAAAATGTAATGAAAGTGTAATTTGGCGACGATTCTCCAGTAACAAACAAGTATTGGTTATATTGGAATCCAACAATGTCTAATATTGCATACATGAGTAATATTTTTAGTGAAATGTTAACATAAGTTAAATATGGATATTTGCAAAAATACTCCAACATTCCATAACCAACAGCTTTACATCGGAAATATTGGTAATCAAATATCCAAATCTTTATAGGCCCTATTTTTTGAGCATTGGCAAAACCCAAACACCCCAGTGTAGATGCAATATTTCATGCCAATATTGCTCAAGTTATAACTATAACTGACACTAACAATATTGGTAAAATATTGTTTTACTACTAAAGTTTCAAATAAAATTCTCCTTTATTTGACAAACTTTAACATGCACTCTGGAAAGTACATATATTAAATTCGAGCGTAAGTCTTTCGAGTAAGGGCCCTAACCTGAGTACATACGAATTATTTAGAGTATCAAAAGTGACATCAAGTTCAAATGAAGTGATGCCATGTCTAAATTTTCATTGATGACTAAATCAGCAAAATTTGCGACAGTTCATTTTCGATTCTTGTCATAAGTAAATTACTTGATTTACAATGATATTCGTAGTATATTATTATTTTATCGTGTCTGATTGATAATGAAGAGAAAAAGACTAAATTTTCAGTCTTCTTTTTTATTTTTTCCCTTGTGCTCATGCTAATATTAATGTCCAAATAGACGTATCATTCAACTGTCTGTGTCTTTTTTGTGGTTAGTAGGTGCTTTTCATTTTTTATTGCTTTTGAAGGATTATTCTGAAGGACAGAAATCTTCCCGTCAAATACATCTCCGCCTCTTTCCATTGTTGAGAATCTCCTTCCTTTTGTCAATAACCACAAAACGGTTGGAAAAGAAAAACCAATAATTGCTTTTGAAGGAGAGGGAGCACTTTCTTTAAGAACGGAGCCTTAGGGTTTCATCTAACCAGCTCGAAAATAACGCTCGTGATTAACATTTGCGAATTCCTTGATAAAATTGCTTAGTTTGTTGTAGGTGGAACGAAAATACTAGGAAATCTCACACTGAGTAATGAAAATCTATACTACAAAGCTTTTGTTTTTACTTTCTTAAAAGAACATAGAACTCTCAGAAAGGCATCTTGGCAGCATTCTAAACTAACTACGAAAACCATTCATTCTATTGATAAAATCGAACAATGAGAGAAGGCCTGAATGAATAATCAAGAAAGTTGAATCACTCAAATGGGAAATTTCAATTGAATGTTATTTCAGAGCGATTTCATCACATCCTCAATTATACTGATAAAACTATTGACCCGAGTGCATGAAAATGAAATTTACGAAAAATAGCTATTAGAATTTTTTTTTTACATTTGAAAATGTTTTCGTATTTCATATATTAAAGTCAAATAAAATATATCTAAAAATAGATTAATACAGCGGATATTAATAGAACATAATCATGATATAACAGTAATTTAAAAAGACCGTTTCTGAATATTGTTAGGTTATTTAAAGTAGAATGCAATTAAAAAAAAAAAAAAAAAAAAAACCTTGAGTCGCTTTGCTCGACTTTCTAAACACTTTATAAAATGCTTTGCATTCACATAACTGGTAATCTAAAAGTAACTGAAAAGTAAATGAAAAAATATGTAACTTAACATATGCAGTATATTCTGCTAAAATACTTAAATTATACAGCCAATCTTCCGTAATCGGATTCAAAGCCAAAGTTGGTGCAAACATTAACGATCCTGGCAACAATTAGCTTTACATGCATGAGCAAGGATGGACTGAAGAGTATATGCGTATACATTCGGAATTTTTTTAAAAAGCTCTGTTTCTCAAATAAATATGTAATGTATACTCCAGCCATAGGTGTTCATGAATAGCATATATCTTCTAGCATGTATCTTCTGCCTATAGTGTATAGGCAGAATATCTAGATAGCAGCAATAGCAGATATCTGCTATAGCATAATTCTGCCTATAGCGTATAGGCCTTCTGGGTTTTTTTTTTTTTTTTTTTTAAGACTACAATACTGTGCATGAGATTTACAACCTTTTATCCACCAAAATGGAACTACTATTTTAATAGATTTTAGCATATTTTGGAAAAGTATTTCTTTTTTTTTTTTTTTTTCATTTACAAAACAATAAAATTATTTTACTGTGATTAAAAAGGAAGAATAAATATTTTACTAAATGAAGTCACGTTTTGGTGAAAAATAGTTGTTCCATCGATATAAGATGAGCGTGAGCAATGAAACGTATTTCGTTTGCTATATAAGGGAACATTTTTAGCAGTTATCGTCACAGAATCGTTAAAAAATGGTCGAAAAAAAGTTTAGATACTAAACCTATTGACCGATTTCATTGAAAATGCATATAGTTTTTGCGACAATGGCCTTTAACATATTCACCGAAGAGGAACTCAATCGAAGCATAGTTTGGGCACTATTATGTTCATTCACATACATACACACATGCATACATACTGAGCCACATCATCGAAAAAGCACCAAAAACGAGTTCTGGAAACCTAAAAAAGTGAGAATTTCTAATATACACGCAAGCAGCATACATATGGAATAGGTTTAAAAATAAAATGGACATAGAGAATCTCAAAATGTAAAAATATACCAATATTTCCATAATTGGGTTTCCATCATGATTACAATACTTTCTATACCCTGTATCTGTACGGAAAGTAAAAAACTGCTTATTAGCAAATTTTACTTTACGTGCCTAAATAAATAAATATATTTTTTAATTATTAAATTACTTTTATTTTAAATACTAGGGCGTCGCTGCCACCTACGAGCTACGCTCACCAACCCCCGTTCAGGCACCGCAGACTCGAAAAACACGCTTTAAACATCGGCTTTAAAAAGGTTACGGAAAACTGAATTATAATTAAAGAAAAAAAAAAAAGATCTCCCTGTAAATATGGGTTTCAATTCATTTCCCTATCAGCTGTTGTTTTCGTGTTTTATTAAATAAGATCATTTAAACATTTGAAAAAAAAAAAGCTAATATAAAATGAACTAAGTAAACAAAGACATTTTAAATGTATTGCTTTAAATCTGATGTAATTGTCACCAAAGTTTTCTTTTTCTTTTTAATATTCACAGGAAAATAATTTTGTTGTTAGTAAGGAAATATTATTATTTGCGCTGTCTCAGAGTTGACAACATAGTTAAAAATATTATTTCGAAATACGAAATGAATGTCTCGTGTAAAGATATTTTTAAATTTAAACTGTTTGGCAATATTATTATTTGGTCATTTTAAATATGACGTAATTTCTCCCTTTCAGTGCTTTTAACGCATATTGATGAATTTATTATTTTAAAGTTTTCTCTCTCTTTCAATACTAACGTGTAAATACAATTTTTATGACGTAATTTTCTATATTTTCCTGCTTTTAACACGTAAACATTTAATTCTAATTTGAAAGGGTTTTTTCTGATTTTAATAGTCAAGAGTAAATGAATTTTTAATTGAAAGAAAATATTATTCTTTGGACTGTTTTTACAATTGGCAACAATTTAAAATAATAACCTTTTCTAAAATGTGAAAAAAATATCTCTCCAAATGATGAAAACTTGAATAAAAAACTAAAAAATTATTCAAATTAAAAAAATAAATGCAGTGATGTGCACACCGTAAGTTTGTGATAAATATCCTTAGAAAAAAAAAATGATTCAATTCCTATGGACAGTTTTTGCTCGTATAAAACTTTTTTAATGGAACGATTTTGACCAACTTTAACATCAAATATCTCTTTAAAAAATTCTTCGGTTTAAAAACTATCTACACCACCGTGTTTATCAAATATTTCTCTATAAGACTACCAATTTTCATATTTCTGCATGCAGCAGTTTTCTTAATATTAGCGAAAAAAGACCTCCAGTCATAAAAAAATCATTTACGGAAGCAGTGACAGCGTTAGTTACTATTTTTTTAGAATAGAGAAATTCTTCAAGCTTTTTTCTTTTGTGGGTACACGTTATAAAACGTATTTATTCTTCAAATTTCATAATTCTAAGGCGAGCGGTTGAGACTGTGTGTTTACATGTTTGTCATTGTTATTTGTTGATACGTCATACTTGCATGAATTTCTGTTACTTGCTTTCTCATATATTAACAACAACTCTATAACCGAACACCTTGTAAAGGTATTTAACATACTAAAATCTTCTTTGTATAAAATTATCTGATAAACAATGCAAATACCTTTAGAATTCATACATTTGAAGTTAAAGCTTGAGGGTTTAATGTATACGATAGATATAAAACCTCTCTTTTCTTTCTACAAATGAAAGATGACTATAGCTAATGAGAAATCATATAATTCTACTCTACAACGCAAAAATTGCTATAACATTGATTTTCTTTCCATGATGAGGTTACTATTGCCATAAAATAATAAAAAGCGACTCTATCACATCAGAAACAAAAATATCTATATATACAGGGTGCCCGGGATAAGTATCCAAAAGTTATGGCTTATTATTACGGAACAAGCAGGGGCGTCGCCATGGGGGGTATGGGGGGTAGCCTCCCCCCCAATATATGTGAAGTTGGGAAATTTGAGCTTAGAGTTGGGAAATTATAGATTTTTGAGATATTTTCTTTTTTTAAAGTAATAGTAAAAAAATTACGAATTTTTTTATTGTTTTGGTGATTATTTTGAGTATTGCAACAGTAAAAAAGTTAAATTATCAAAAGAAATACAAAAAGAAATGAGCCACACTCAATCTATCATTGTATTTTTCAGTTCTACAAAAATATTGTACATCTACCAGACCTAAATTTCTCTACTCCTGTCCATCAATAACTGACTAACCAGTTCCTTTATTTCCTCCAAAACTTTGTTCCTTTCTCAAAAATTTCACCCTACCTCCCCTTCTCCTCCCAAAAGAGAACCCAGCTATTTTAATCCAAAGGGATTGCAGCTTCTTTTGAAAATTGGAGATCACTTGTAGCACAACAGAACGGAATGTAGTAACCTACTTGAAACACAGCTATGGGCAAGAAGATTTGATGATCTGACTTTTAAGTCATCAATTAGACATGTTGGAAAACTTCGTATTTCCACAACTAGAAGAGCTTCAGCCACATGTCATTTTGCAACAAGATGGTGCACCACTTCATTGGGGTACCATCGTTCGTACTTCTTTGAATGACCATTTTCCAGGAAGATGGATTGGGCGAGGAGGTCCAATTCCTTGGCCACCCAGATCACCTGATATAACGCCACTGGGCTTTTTCCTTTGGGGATTTGTAAAGGACAATGTTTACAGGAGGAGAGTGTCGAACATTGATGACTTAAAAGCCAGAATTACAACCGCAATAGCCTCTGTGGATGCCGACATGCTTGCCGCCACCTGGCGTGAAATTGATTATCGACTTGATATTCTCCGTGCGACGAAGGGGGCACACGTGGAAGTTCATTAACAAGGGTCATAAAACTTTTTGAGTCTATCTAACCATTTATGTTATTAATTTTAATCTATCTTTATTATTTTATGAGTTATTAAACATCAAAATGGGTCCGGGACTTTATAAACACCTTGTATAATGATTTAAAGCATTGTTGATCTTCATCAGAATTTATGAATAAGAATTTATTTTAAATAAAGACACAATCTTGCTTAATGGTACACAAAACACGAACTTTAATAAGCTAAAAGTTAACTTCTACGTTTCGAGCTGTTTCTACAGCCGTCTTCAGGAAAATATGATGGTAAAAAGGCTCAAAGAATATTAAAGAACTTATTTTTTAGAAAGTTAACAAAATATGTAAAAATATATTTGTCTGTTTAAGAGTCAAGAAGAATTTCCCTCCCCCCCTTTTTTTATAGACAATTATTTTTCCAACAATTTTGAAATTAACTATTGTTCATTTTTTTATTATTATTAACGTTATTTATATGTCTTCATTGCCAATTGTTTGAGAAAAAAAAATCTACAGTAGCTTTGTAACTGAATGAATAGATTTCACAGGAAAAGAAAGAACGTTTACCCAGAAAAGCTTAAATCGATTGCGTGCTAATTCGTTGTAGGAAATAAAATCGTTGATACTTCCACTTTGATTTCCGTGTCTTTTTAGCGTGGAATATGTCCAGGTAATATACCGTTCGTAAATGAATGGCTTCTTGGTATTATGCCTTTTTTTTTTTTTAACTACCATGCCACAAATACTTCTTATCAGATGAGGTCGAATGACAGTTCTGAATTATTAGATATGGAGTAACCTATGTAATTTGTATATTGTTTGAATGTATGGGTGGGTTTTAAGAGATATTTAGATTTATTGTATGAAAAACAAATTGCGCAATCATTTACTAATGTATATTTTGCAGACTTTGCTTCAAATATGTTTGAAACCTCCTTCACATTATACAGCATGATTCAAAATCTATGTAATTAAGCAAAAACATGTCCGTGAATAACGCTGACTTCATATTGGCGGTGGCAACAGCCGACCAATAATTTTCTCATTTTACTACAATTTTTTTTAACTTCTACACATCGCACAATTTCATTTTTTAGACCATCGAATAGGAAAAATAAATTTCTTTCAAATGCAATTTGTTTGAAAACTGTATCTCAATTTGCTGATTTTTTATGGTTTTTAAAATATATGTTTTGAAATCTATATCATGTACAGCACAATTACCAAATGCTAACACGTTTGCACTTAAAGAAATATAGCATTTGTGTCCGGATAATATTTCATCACGAAATTAAAACTGTCAGAATAAAATAATACAAATAAAAGAAATTTAATCAAACTACGCTCTTAATCTATTTAAATTTTCAGAATAAAAAAGGCTGCTTGTATGTAGAATCTTTAGCGATTTGTTTCGCCCATTAACTCCTGGCATGCGAAAGTATTGCTTTTAATAAATTTCTAAACTTTATTCGACCAAATTAACAAATTACAACTAAATTAATTATTTTTAATTTTTTTAATAACATTATTTATACGTCTTCATTGCAAATCATTTGGTGAAAAAAATATGCAGTAGCTTTGTAAATGAATGAATAGATTTGAGAAAAAAAAATCTACAGAATACATTATTGACATTTTTCATATAAAACAGTAGCTGAATGAATAGATTTGATGTTGTGTGTGTGGGAGGGGGTACATCTTTTTTGAATTTAAAAATTTTAAGTGGCCACCATTTTGGAACAAGATGGCAGATGAAGCTGGCCAACGAACTCTGTCGAGACTTCAGTAAGTCCTGTACACATGCTCAGCCACATCCATATTGGTTCAGAAAATACGAGAGTTAAAACATGAGAAAAATCAGATACATACATACAGGGTGATTCAGCTCGTCGGTGACAAACTTTAAGGATCGATAGAGCACACCTAGACGAACATTTTTGAATAGGGAATGTAGGGTCCCTGACGCGATGGTAAGGCGCTAGGCGCTTTCGAAAATTTGGGTGCCGAAATTCGAAACGTCATAAAAACTAGGGAAATGGTTAGATTTTCTTGCTTGTTGCGTCGAAATGATTCTGTTTGTTTAGACTTTCTTCAGTACCAATTTGATAAGCGTATCTCTTAAAACATGGATAGGGGGCGCTGCAGACTTTGGAGAGCTAGACAACAACTTTAAGCCCGTTATTTTGATAATTTAACACATGCTCGCCAAAGTTTATACTCTAACTTAAAGTTTGAACCCAAAAGTAGAGCCCTGCAAAAAGCGTAAGAGCCGGAATAAAATGTCAAAGTACAGGGTGGTCGAAACTCGAAGGCTCCTAAGAGATAAACAAACAGATTTCTTGACTTATGGCATGCATTTTCATGATTCTGTTTGCTGGGGCTCTCTGAAACTCAGTTGAACGGTACAAAAAGAAACATCGATAGGGGGCGCTTTGGGCAAAAAACATAATTCGTTGACATTTCGGACGCTAACTGGAAACGGGGCGCTACGATCAGTTAGAAACAAAACAAGAGAGTAATTTACTTATCATAAGAAGCTATTAAAACTGCAGTTTGTTTGTTTTTTTTAACAAACATAGCTGGTTTCAATCATGCACAATGCGCGCAATAAAATTTACATAAGGTGCTTTTTGCTGATTTATGCAAAAGATATCGTACCATATCGATATGCAAAAGATACGTAATGCGTAGACGACAACGCGAGATGACGTAGTTGTATGCGCAGACACGTCTTTTGAACGTGCGGTACCTACTTAAGCTTCGGGTTACTTGTCTGCAGATCGGTAGTAGGATGGAACGGTACACAAACTCTGAATTGGCTGACATGCATTTGGCGTATGGCGCTGCTGGTTGTAATGGACGAGCCTCTCAGCGGTTGTACGCCGAGCGTTACCCCAACAGGCAAATCCCCTGCCATGCCTTCTTCGCTCGAGTACACCAGAGGTTGTCCACAACGGGATCTTTCGACGGAGGCAGGCCTGAACGGCAGCGATCAGTGAGCACCCCCGACAACGAAGAGGCTGTGCTTAACCTGGTTGAGGACAACCCAGGTCTTAGCACGAGAGATATCGCCAGACATGTTGGCATTTCGCAAGCAACTGCGTGGCGCATCTTACGTTCCCGGAATCTGCACCCCTACCACATCCAGCGGGTGCAGTTGCTCAGAGAGCAGGATTTTGGCCCTCGAGTGGAATTCTCAAGATGGTACTTGGCGATGAGATCCAGGGATCCCCGTTTTGTAAACAGCATTTTGTTTACGGACGAGTCCACCTTCAACCGGGAGGGAATGTGGAACGCCCACAACAGTCATGTGTGGTGTGATGAAAATCCACATGAAACCAGAAGCCGAGCAGCCCAGGAGCGTTTCTCAGTAAATGTGTGGGCCGGCATTCTGGGGGATTGCCTCATTGGCCCTTATTTGTTACCTGAACGGCTGACAGGTGGAAATTACCTGATTTTCCTGGATCAAGTGCTGCCGCAGCTTCTGGATGAGGCGCACGTACCCGAAGGTTCGCGTCGCCAGATGTGGTTCCAGCACGATGGAGCTCCGGCCCATTACACGAACGACGTGCGTCTCCATCTAAACGCAAGGTATGGCCAGCGGTGGATCGGGCGTGGGGGTCCAGTTCACTGGCCTGCCCGATCACCAGACCTCACCTGCTTGGATTTCTTCCTTTGGGGTTACCTGAAGGCCGAGGTATACCATACACCTGTCAGCAGTGCTGAAGAACTTGTGGCGCGCATTGTGGCAGCTGCAGGGCAGATCAGAGATACTCCTGGCATTGTTGGAAACACACACTCCTCAATGCGACGGAGGTGCGAAGCCTGCATCATGGCCCAAGGTCGAAATTTCGAGCATCTTCTGTAGTGTTATTTTTTGTAAATAAATTTCCAGTATCATTGATGTTTTTGGTCTAAATTTATTCAGAAGTGTTGAGCAGAGGTAGAAAATGTGTTTTCATTATTACTAACTGATCGTAGCGCCCCGTTTCCAGTTAGCGTCCGAAATGTCAACGAATTATGTTTTTTGCCCAAAGCGCCCCCTATCGATGTTTCTTTTTGTACCGTTCAACTGAGTTTCAGAGAGCCCCAGCAAACAGAATCATGAAAATGCATGCCATAAGTCAAGAAATCTGTTTGTTTATCTCTTAGGAGCCTTCGAGTTTCGACCACCCTGTACTTTGACATTTTATTCCGGCTCTTACGCTTTTTGCAGGGCTCTACTTTTGGGTTCAAACTTTAAGTTAGAGTATAAACTTTGGCGAGCATGTGTTAAATTATCAAAATAACGGGCTTAAAGTTGTTGTCTAGCTCTCCAAAGTCTGCAGCGCCCCCTATCCATGTTTTAAGAGATACGCTTATCAAATTGGTACTGAAGAAAGTCTAAACAAACAGAATCATTTCGACGCAACAAGCAAGAAAATCTAACCATTTCCCTAGTTTTTATGACGTTTCGAATTTCGGCACCCAAATTTTCGAAAGCGCCTAGCGCCTTACCATCGCGTCAGGGACCCTACATTCCCTATTCAAAAATGTTCGTCTAGGTGTGCTCTATCGATCCTTAAAGTTTGTCACCGACGAGCTGAATCACCCTGTATACCCATATATATATAATATCAACATTTTAACGTGGGGTGGGTGTTTTTAAGGTCTGGGGAACATAATTGGTGAAAATATACGGAAATTTTCTGTAATTGCTTTCCTCCGGACGTCTGCACTAGGTAGATTTTTACATTTTATAATGTGCTATACCTAAAATCACATTATTTTACGACCAAAACTAACCAAGAAATTATATTCAAAATTTTACGAATTTTATGTGTTTTCTGGAACTGAAAATTGAAAGACGCGTTTTCAGTGTTGAATCCAGATGTTGGCCCAGGGAGGCATGCCCCCTTCCCGGAAGATTTGAGATTTTGTGTTTTTAATGGTCAAAAAGTGCAATCCACCCCTTCTCCCGGAACTTTATAACGTCCTCCCCGGAGCCACTGAAATCTCTTCCGGAGAAAACAGTCTGAATTCAACACTGTGCGTTTTTGTTACTATTTTCAATGTGGAGATGTTCCCATAATCTTTTTTTTTTCTTTTTAAATGTAACTTTAAAGAAGACATAATTCCGAATCAAATAGCTATTTTCTATTTTCACTTCAACAAGTTGGATTAAATTGTATGAGGTGTTAAAGACTTGTTCTAATTTTCTCTGAATGAACTAAATTTTCTTGGAGAAATATTTTAGGTTTCGTGTACAAATCCATGCTTAGGGTCATCTTAACTTAAGAACTTAATGAGTTTTGCCGGAGATTACTTTTATCGCAAAAACCCTCATAATGGACTTAAGAAAGACCAAACTCTTATTCTCACGTTTACTTGCTTTAAGTAAATAGAGAGGTGAAGAAATAAGAGATTAACTTTGAAAGATTTAAAAAATTAAGAAACGCATGATCGGATATGTCATAAAACGTTATTGTATGTGTCCAATTGAATCTAATTATTTTTAAAGCAATTACGAAATATGTATAAGTTTAGAGTCTGTTATATATTACTTTGTTATTTCTGTCTTATTTTACTTTTAGGTAGCTTTCATTACAAAATGTATTTGGTAGCTTTCATTACAAAAAGTACAAAGCTACCTATTGCGGCAGTTCGGAGGAAAGCGATTCCGGAAAATTTTGGTATATTTTCCTCGATCATGACCCCTAGACGCCAAAACCACCCTCCGTTCATATATATATATATATATATGTATATATATGATTTTTGTCTTGCGAAGCTCTCGTATTTATGAACCGATTTGGATGAGATTTATTATGTGTATAGTACATACAAATGTCTCGACCGAGTTCGTTGGCCAACTTCATCCGCCATCTTGTTTCAAAATGGCGGCCATTTAAATATTTAAAACTAAAAATAATACACAAAAAATTTAGAAATCCAAATGTATTTTATGTTTAAAGTGTTAGGCCTTGATACAAGGATTCCAGAGTATTTTTTGTTTCGTCTCTAACTTAAAAAATGGTTCAGATATAGCAGTTTGAAATTCTAGGGTAGTTGACATTTTGAAACAAGACAACAATGAAAGAAAATCAGGTATTAATTTATGAGTGTTAGTGAACGGTAGTTTCAAATTCTCGCCAAGCTTGGCGATACTTGGCAAAATATCGCCAAATTTGGCGACCAAAACTAAGCAACTATAAATGATGACAACTTGGCTATAACTTACTAATTTGGCGCAATTCTCATTCAAATTCAGTATTGACGAATATTCTTTTATCGGGTTCGTGGCATTTTAGCTTCTTAACATTTGAGTAAAACTTGCAAAATTTTAAAACTTAGAAATAAGGAATTTTTATTGAATCATTTAATCGAGTTCCAGTAATTTTGGCTTCGTGTCTTTGAGTAAAATAAGCTATATTTGAAAAAACAAGGAATATGAAAGCTATCTTATCCTCCCGGCACACGCCGAAAGGACTTTTTACTATCGGTGCATTGCAGACAACAGAGCACATAACTCTTATCCGGGCAATTAATGCAAAGGATTATAGGGGACAAAACTCCAAGGTCTGAGAGGAATTTTATTACAACAAACGTAGTTCACCAAATACATAAAACAATAATTTATAAGTATTACAAAATAAAATAATTATTGTACATTAAATACTTTTCAATACTTGTTGTCAAGACCCAATGGGTACTTTTCGGTTAGCCGGGTGCCAGTGTTATATATACATATATATGTATGTATACATGTATGTATATATACATATATATACATATACCTATATTGTATATATACACATACATATATATGTATATATATATGTATATATACATACATGTATACATACATATATATGTATGTATAACACTGGCGCCCGGCTAACCGTAAAGTACCACCCAATGTCGCAAATAGCAGGGCAATCGAATTAAAAAACAGGACAACTGTTTCAAAATTTCGGCATAAAATTAGAAAGCGATTTTCTTTCGTGGTATTAAATTTGTGTAAATTAAATACGGGTGGGAAGTAAATTAAACATAGCAAGTTCTTGTCAATAATTCAATGATGAAATACATATTCAGAAATAAAACTTAATCATTATTAAATTTAAAACGCATGTTTTATACTAATTAATAATATTGTAATAAACTAAATTCAATATTACAACCAATATATAAATTTTAAGTAGTAAAATGCAATTTGGTAGATGCAGTTTATTTAAGACTTTTCTGAAATCTGAATTACCACTTTCTGATATAATTAAGGAATGCTTTTCACCCCTATATGAATAGAATTTTCAGAGTTATTGAAGTTCATATTAATCGAACAATTCTTTTTATCTATCGATAAAAATAAAGCATCGTTCAGATCACAACGTCGAATTTCGATTTTAAAGTGTTTTTTCAATCTGGCAATCAAGAAAACGCGTTCTCGAGTAGCCGTCGACTACAATAAAAAGTCGACATATTTTTAGGGAAGAAACAAAGGAAAACGCTATTGGATTTTTTGACATCTCGATCAAATATATTTGGAAATTTAAGGCATTCTAAAATGAAAAAAAATTCTTAGAAATTGAAAATTTCGCGCTTTCAAGCAGGAAATGAAAAAAATTATGAACATCCTTAATCATACATTTTTTTTTTTTAATGCAATCTTAATTGTATAGTAACCTATAAAAATCTTGTACATAACGACTGCTCGTCAAATAAAATCATAGTGTAAATACGCTCTTAAATGATCTTGCGTTCAAACCCATTTATACCAATATTGTGCGTACTTAACAAATAATTTAAAATACCACGCCAATTTGTTGACAATAAAATTGTTTTTACATTTCAACAATAATTTAGCTCTTGTATACAAACGCATATTTAAAGGCCATCATAACTTAAGAAGTTAATGATTTTTTCTAACTTTATCTCAAAATCCCTTATAAACAGACTGTATGTAAATGCAAGTAAATATATAGTATCGTGCGGATTTCTATAGCAGGGAGAAAGAGACAAAAGAACGGCTGTTAAGGCTTGAAATTTTCCTTTTCTAAGTATTCCAATGAAGATTATAATAAAGATCAGAGAGATGAGAGAGAGAGAGAGAAAATTGCTGTTAGTGTTGATTTCTTTTTTTTTTTTTAAGATGAAGGTATTCTAATAAAACTTACATAAACAATGGAAGATAAACCCTTTTTAATCTAATACATACATTTTTCCCCTTCCTTCATTCTTTTTTGTCTTTGTTAGTTTAATTTTTAAAAGCTTCAGGGTTTTATTATTATTATTATTTCAAGTTTAATGCAATGTTTCCAGCTTATTTCAGGAAAATATTATTAGGTCACTTTTAATATTTTTTAAATTATACGCTGCATTTCACGAATCGTCAACTTTTGTACTACAACTGCACTATCATGGGTGGATTTTTTTAAAGCATTTTTCAACTATCAAGGATACAAAGAATGAAATAATGTAAAAAATTCTTATCTTTTTTAATGAGAGGGAGTATTTCAATGTTTTATTCAAAACAACATACATCATAATCAAAAGTGTTCTGATAGAGAATTTTTTTTCTTTTTAAAACCAACATTTATTGTTCATAAATTCAAAATATCGAGTTACAAATTTATAAAGGTTTAATAGCTTAAGTGTGCCTGCTGTCGCGTGGTTGACCAGTCGTGCTGTATAGTACAGTAAAATCTGTATAAGGCGGACTCTGTGTAAGCCGGAAATCTGTCTACCGCGGAAATGTTTTGAAGTCCCGGCGAATCCATAGAAAATAACATTAATACGTGCTCCATAAGCCGGAATCTGCCTAACGCGGAAACGGAAAGGATTTTAAAGTCCCGCCGAAAACAAGTTTTTTCATAAGACGGATAAAAGGATTTTTTAAAAATAAAAAACATTCAGTAAACGAAAATTTAAAACTGATTTATAGATCAAATACATATAAATAAATACATATAAAATACAAATATTAATAAAAACGTATTTTTGCTCATGCATTTGTTTACTGCGAAAGAATTTTTATGAAATTTTACATTTTTACGGATTTAATAAAAAGCAAAAGAAAATACGCGGTTTCCATTTGTTTAGCCGACAACATTTTCTTTTTATTTACATTTTTTAACACAGAGACTTCTGTTTTTTTTTTTTTTTTTTTTTTTTTTTTTTTTTTTACAGTGTTACATTTAAAATATGAATTTTAATTTTTATAGTACCCTTATAAAAAAAAAAAAAAAAAAAAAAAAAAAAAAAAAAAAAAAAAAAATACAGAACTATATTCTAACTGTAAATACAAGACTACGAGATTAAAAAAAAGTCACTCATTTAAAATTTAAAAAGCAAATTTTTAAAAATCATAATTGTTTTCAAATTATTAGGATAATTGAACACAAAATAATTTAGAATAGTATAGTTTAATTTTATATACCCTATTTTAATTCATTTCGCTGAGAAAAGTAGGAGTTCATTTGTGTAAAAAACTGTAAAAAATTGTAAATAAAAAAAAATGCCGATTGAACAAATAAAAATTTGTAAATTTTTGTCTTTTGTACTTTTCATTAAATTCGTAAAATACAAAATTTCATACATAAAACTCTCTCTATATATATATAAAAATAAATAAATAAATACATGTGCAAAATCATGTTTGTTTTTTTATTTGTCTCAAATTAAAAAAAAAAAAAAATGTATGCATTATTATGGTGTGAAAATAATAGACCATTTGTTTGTTGGGAAGAAATAGCTTTGCTGTGATTCGAACTCCAAAAATATTTATACTAAATAATATTTCACTTTAAGAACGGTTCTGAAGATTACAAACGTAAAAAATACGCAACAATCTTTTTTTTTTTTTTTTTTTTTTTTTTTTTTTTTTACTGATTTGCATAAGACGGAATATTGTCTACGGCGGAAAATTTTCTCGGTCCCAATCAATTCCGCCTTAGACAGATTTTACTGTATTTGACGAAATGAACTCTTGTAGCGAAATAATATCTCTTTTACGTGCATATCAGCTTATGAGGAGAAAATTGTTAAATTTATTTTGCAATTATTATAGGAAATATACTGTGGAAAAACGATTAAAGGAAGAAAATAATTCTGAAGCACAAAATTTTAAGAACGTCATATGACCCGGATGGTAAAGATATCGTTAATAGTGCGATTCTTTTTTCATTGACTACAAGCATATTGCTTATTAATTATGACTGTTATCTATTTCCTTCTTTTTGGTGCGTGCAACAACATTTGACAGGAAAATGTTTGGAACATGGAGCAAATTTTAATAAGTTGAAATGTATTGCGTGACATAATATATATAATGATAATTTGGAATGAGAAAAATAGGAAACAGTTTCTAATACTTATTTTTAATGAGTACAGTATAACCCGGCTTTTACGCTTCCAATATTCCCGCTTCCCCACGATACACACTTTTTCTTTGCCTCCCTTGTAATTTTTGAGCAGGGCCAGATTATCACCGGGTTAAACTTCCACCAATATTTTAGTGTTAACCCTTAAATGCCTGATTTTTCAAAAAGCATTGAAATAATGTTTTTCGGCTTTCATTTTTTAAATAAATCATGGGAAAAATACTTTTAAAAAATTATATTTTGTTTTAAGTATAGTTTACGGCTAAAAAACAGTTTGTTACTAATCGGCAATACTGGTGTTTAATTGAAAAAATAATTTCCCTTGATAAAATTCTATAATATTAAACACACAAGAATTTTAGGAACTATAATAAAAAATAAATTTTACTTGCTCACTGCAGGTCAAAATAGGGTATTTCGCAAGCTTCCAAACAAAACAAAAAGAACAAGTAGCAACAATTGAAAAAATAAATCTATCTTTATTCTTAAACAGCACAAGTGTTGCCATCTACATGTTGAAAATCGATTTAATAATATTTTCAGAATGTATTTTATTGGCAACATTAGGCATTAGAGCTTCAATATTATTCTAATAGTATTTTAGAGCCTAAATTGGGTATGTTGCCGAAAAGCAACACCAGGCATTTAAGGGTTAAAATCATCACCATATTTAAACACACATTTTTTTAAAAAAAAATCTTAAACAAGGCAATTTTTTTTCTTTAAAAGTAGTGCCCCTGCGTTGCTTAAAAGAAGGTTTCTGCTGAAATTTACACAATTTTCTGGTACTTCTTTTGAAAAGTGCAAAAGCGAGGTTCTATAGTAACTGTGTGTGAACAAATTAGTTACAAATAAGAAATAGCCTCATAATGGGAAATTTTGTGTACGCAAATTACTAAGATATTAGGAAACAGTTTTACAACATTTTCAATGAATAATTTTGCACAAACAAATTACTATTTAGAAATATAAAACAGTTTTACAGCAGAACCCCGCTTTTACAATTTTCAGAGATAATTTTTCAACAGTATTTTATAAGAAAAAATTTCGCTTTATTAAAAAATAAATAAATCTGCATTTAGATGAGGTGAAAATTTCTTTAATAAAATACTAATGGAAGTTTGCTCTTGTGCTAATCTGGCATTGTACATACGTTTCAATTGACGTAAAGAAAAAGTGTAAATTGCACTAAAAAGGATAAACTTTGGAACGTAAAAACCGGATTGTACTTAAATTTCAATGAGTAAATATACATGAAAAAATTGCTTAGAAATAGAAAACAACTTTATAATACATTTTTGTAGTAATTTTGAGGAAGTAAATCATACAGTTTTGTAAAATATTTTAATGAGTTGCTTTGTGTTAACGAATTATTTAGAAATAAAAAATTGTTTCATAACACATTTTTAATGAGTATAATTTTATTAACAAATTGTTTATAAATAAAAGCCAGAAATTAGAAATAAAATAGATAACACAACTTTATAATATATTTTTTAATGAGTAATTTAGTGTGAACGAATTATATAGAAATGGGAAATAGTTTATAAAAAAATTTAATGAGAAATTTTGCATGAACAAATTATTTAGCGAAGTGTTTTTTAATGAGTAAATTTATATGAACAAATTATTTAGAAATAAAAAATAGTTTTATAACACATTTTTTATGAGTAATTATGTGTAACTATATTAGTTAGAGATTTAAAAATAATCTATAAAACATATTAATATGAATATTTTTGTGTTAAATAATTATTTAGAAATAGAAAACAGATTTATAACATATTTTTTAATGAGCAATTTTATATAAGCAATATTACTTAAAAATAGATTATTTAGAAGTCAGTTTTATAACACAATTTTTTAAATGAGTAATTTTGTGTAAACAAATTATTTAGAAATAAAAAAAAAGCCATATAACGCAGCCTTATAACGTAACTTTATAACGAGTTCTACATGAACAAATTATTTAGAAATAAACGCATATTTACAACACATTTTTAATGTCTAAATTTGTATGAACAAATTTTTTGGAAATAGAAAATAGTTTTATAATACATTTTTTTAAATGAGCATTTTCGTGTGAGCGTTAGAAATTAAAAAATAAACATATTTATAACATATTTTTGATGAGTAATTTTTGATGAACAAATTATTTAGAAAATCAAAACCTTTCATAACGTACTTTTTTATGAGTAATTTTACAGGAATAAATTATTTAGAAATAGAAAATAGTTTTAAACAGATTTTTTTTTAAATAATTTTATATGAACAAATTATTTATCCTGATAAAATTTCTAAAAGAACTCAGCATATGCTATTTTATATAAAAGACAAATGTGCATATTTTATACATGGGTGAATGAATGTTTGGAGACTTATTTAATCAGGTTGTTTTGGGATTTAAAAAAATACATTTTAATGAGTCATGAGCATGTTGGAATAATTTTACCAGCTTCTAACTCTCGTACCTGCTACATTAATTATTATTATTATTATTATTAAATGCATTTGTTTTTTATGGGAAGTTGCACTTCTAGTTTTTTTTTTTTTCAAAAAAAATATATATATATAATTTAGAAATGTGATAGTAACATGTATTGTTAACCATGCTATAAATTTTTAATAGAGGAAGACAATCGAATGTGAAAAAATTACATTTAATTTCAATTGAAATTTATTTAAAAAAATTATAATATTTGTTTTGAGTAAAAATAAAGAATAACTTGCATTAATTTTGTGGCAATCGAATTATATTTGTGAAAAATAGAGCGCGCAAAGGCGTGTAAATAATATTTTAATTAAAAGTGGAAAAAGGTTTTATTGAATAATCGCACGATAATGATTCAACTAAAAATAATCACAAACTCTATTTACTTGCAATTTTAAGACATTCCTATAATATTTGGACACCACTAAAAGAAAATAATAGCTGACTTCTCTGGGTTATCAGGACATTACTCCATAATTAGTCTAGTTTTATTGTAATGTCTGGATAGCGTAAAGTCTTGCGTGCGGATTGCCTACGCGTGCGAGTAAACATAAAGTAATATATTTCTAAGAAAATAAATTTTAAAAATTCTGACTGTATTGAAAAGTAATAAAATTCTAATCATATTATTTATTTTAAAACTGAATACAACTTTATCCTTTTAAACAAATAAAGGATTATCAAATTTGATCCGCATTTTATCGAATTAGGCGAAGATATATGCACAACACATCGAAGTGAAAAGGTCCTTTATGGGGGGGAGGGGGATATAATAAAATGTGCATTTTGCAGTTTTTCATAAAAGTTAATCAGAAAGCTAAGCCTATTTTGTTCTTTTGTGTAAGATTGCCTTTTAGGAATAAAAATGCATTTTGTAATTTTTTACGAATTGATGCAAGCCTTTTTTTGAGTGCCTTTATTTATTATTGCCTTCATTTGAGTATAGTTAATGTCATAATTTATTTTAAAGAAGAAGAAGACGTTTCAATAAATAAGAGTACAATAATCATATTCAGTTAAAAATAATCACAAACTCTATTTTTTGACAGTTTCAAGACAATCTATTTTCTTTGAGGTTCGTGTGCTACTGAAAGGAAACAGTTTTTGGCTTGATTGGGTTAACAGGGCATTAGTACATAATTAGTCTGGTTTTATTTATGATTTTTTTTTGTCAGCTGAAGAATGAATGACGTATGGCTGTGCGTGCCGATTGCCTATGCGTGCATGTAAACATAAAGTATCTGTTTGTAAGAAAATAGATAATTTTGTCTGAATTGTTCCTTTTTGCCTGGGGTTAGCCGTTAAGATAGAAATGATAGGATAACTTTACGGCTATGAAAAGGTACGGCCTTTTTTCAATTACCATACTTTTTTTGCTGTTTTGAGTAGCTGTTGGAGGAAATTTAACGATTAAATGCTATACTTTAAAGTTTACATATAAGGTAACATTTATATGCACAATTGCAGCCTTGGGTCATGAAATCTAGTTTCCAAAGAACTAGAAAAGGACAACAATTGAAAAAGAAATTTTATCTTGCTTGAGAAAATGCATAAAGTTGCTTATGTTATATGCAGTGGCTAGATATTTTTACTTACAAGATCTTTACAAGAAAGTATTGGATTCGGGAAAATTTTCGAAATCCGATTTTCGACGAATTTACACGGTTTAGGGGTCAGAGATCCCGGAAAACATGTTTTTAGAAAATGTCTGTCTGTTTATCTGTTCGTCTGTGTGTGACACAAATTTTGTGGGCGCTCTATATCAAGAACTAATGAACAGAATTTAATAAAACTTTAGATTCAGTTAGTCCCTGATATAAATTGGTGTTGATTACGTTTTAGTGTAAATCGCCTAGCAAGTAGTGCTGTTATGCTGCATTTCTCATGATTTCCACAATAGCTATATCTCAAGAATTAAAGCACGGATTTTCTGAAAACTTCAGATTCAGTTAGTCCTTGATACAATTTGGTTTTTATTAGCGAGCATTTACATCTTAAAAGCAACCACCACACCAAATTTCATATTTCTAACTCCAACAATATCACAATTTTAGAACGTTTATTCCTGCACCCTTTTAAATTTCGATATTTTTAAAAAGTGTCCCGGACGTTTGTAATTTTTATTTCTGTAAAGTACGTCTGTAAAGTAATAGCCATGCTAAAATTTGAGTTTCTAGCATTAGCAGTTAAAAAAAAAAAAAAAAAAAAAATCAAAATTTAGAACTGTTTTAGAACGTTTTCCGCACTTTTCACCCTTTTAAAGTTCGATTTTTTTAGAAACCGTTTATAGAAATTATTTACATCATAAAACTAACCACCACACCAAATTTCAAGTTTCAAACCCCAACAGTATTACAAAACTCCCAATTTTAGAACTTTTTTTTTGCAACTACGCACCATTGGGGGTTGTACTGACTTAAAAATATAGCCTATATTGGAGGAGACATGGTTACCAGCATTTTGCCACCATTATTTTTGAAATCGGTTAGGTAGTTCCAGAGATTACCTCTTACAAACTAACAAACATTACTTATTTATGATATTAATATAGATTATCTTAAAAGTTATTTTAAAATCAATAGGCTATTAAGATTAATTCAAATATATAACATCAAGAAAGTGTACATTTAAAGCTTGCTAAAATTTGCTTCTGGGAATCTCATGTTACGTTTAAGGTGACCTAATATTATAAAAGGACTCAAAATGAAAGCTTTCACAATTTAAAAATTTATAACTTTTGAAGTTTTATCTTTGTTTTAATTACGAACTTCAACTTTGAAAATAGTTAAGTTTTTTTAATTAAAAACTGAGTGAATAACATGACTTGCATACACAAATTTTGACGAAGTTTGGCTTATAATAATTAACTTAATAATTAACCTTAGTTATAACATACATGAAGATTCACATACGAAAAAAAAAATTGTAAAAAATTTCGGTTGTAATTTTGAAAACGATATATATATTTTTAAATTATTTATCTTTCGGATGCTTTCCAAAAAAACGTGTTTTGCTGATATCTGAACTTGTCATGGGCGACGGCAAGGAGAGGGGGGGGGGGGGGGTGAGTAAAGTGAATGCAGAGGGAAGCTATTCACTCTTTCTAAATTTTGAAAGTTAATTAACAAAATTTTCTTTTACTCAAGTGATTTTAAAAGTAAAAAGTACAATTTATACTACGCAAGTTTTTAAAAATAATTAAACACTAAAAGAAATAGGATCTGATCATGAGGGAAGAAACCCCCTTACCTCAAATCGTCCCTGGAAGTTAATTTATACTTCTATTTTTTCTTTTTTAAGTTCATGCATATAGAAAATTTCTTAAACGTAGAGTTCAAGGAACCCTCCTCCCCCCCCCCCCAAAAAAAAAAAAAAAGAACGAAAAAAGAAGTTACTGTTTCCTTTTTCCTTTTAAAAAATATTTGTAGAAACTTTTCTTAACATTCTTCGTAACATTTCTTAACTTATATTTATATTTCTTAATGCTTGTAGAAACTTACATTTAATATTTCTTAATTATTAAATTTATATATATATTTTACGTTTATATGTTTAAAAAGTTATCTTGCAGGTGGGGTGAGGAAAAGGAGGCTCTAACGACAAGAACAAAAAGCGCGGACAAGGCTATCGACCTCAGATACATGTGATAAAAAATCATGCCCCCCCACTGGATTTCGTTTTGCTTATGAGACCTTGTCAATACGAAGTGAAATATCAATATTGATTTTTTTAACGGAATTTATAAATGTGATTTTAACTGTGACTGTCAGGCTGTCATTTAACTGTGATTTTACAAAACAAAAAAAAAAAATTCCAACGACTTCTCAATTTTACAGGAAGTAGAATGTGCCATTTCTCCTTCATCGGATTCAATGATGTCATTTGGTTTCAGAGTCTCTATAAAACTCATTTTCTTCTTTTATAGTCAGAAAATGGTTTGATTCATACAGGATATTTCCTTGCTATGCAGTTGACTCACTCACATATATAGTTTCAGTGGCGCGTCAACATTTACTGAGATTTCTTTAAAGTGAAATTTTGTCTTATATAATACTTACCAACTGGTAGGGTTGGGTTGATTCTTGACGGCCAATTATCTACTCGAGGGATATAGGTCCGGGGGGGGGTGCCCTTCGTAGGGGCCTTTCTAAGGGAGCCTAACCCGTATTTAAGCATGGAAATCCATGGTTCGAAGGAAACCACGAAAACTCCGAACGATTAGGCCGACGAGCACGATTGGGTTCGAACCCAGCAGCTCCCGTCTACCAGCTTCGAGAGCACAACCTCTCGGCCACTGGTGGGGTACCAACTGGTAGGTATATTCGTAAAATGCATTTAGTCTAACTACACTAGTGAATAAGGCAATTTTAAAGCTATTTTAGAACTATAACGTTATGAATTTTTTTAAAAATTGATAAAAAAATATATAAATCAACCACTAATAACGGTAATTTTGGAGCAAAAATTTCCGTAGCATTCATCCTGAAATAGCTGATGGCCCAAATTAAATAAAACGATTTAGAAAAAAAAAAATAATTGCAGCTTCTTCCAATTATTTTCGGAAAACCAAAAACGATTTTGGTTAACTTGGCAACCGTATGATAATCAAATGATAACCTCTTGAATACACCCGGGGAAAAAAAATCTAGTTAGCATTTTGGTGCGAGGGGACCCTGAAAAGTTGCTGATCCTTAGGCCCCTTAATACCTTAATCGGGCTCTGTTGATACTATGTTAAATTTGTATACATGCGTTGCTTTACTGCTCGTACTCCAGCAGAGGGCTGGAGCTATTTTTTAGCGAATCAGACTGTCTACTAAAGGAATGGTGTTTTTAAAAAAATCATTCAAAACATATAAATTTCCTTTATTGAAGTTCTCAATTGTACAGTAAAATATTTCATAACAAACTATGCATCTTTTGTTTTTATTCATTTATCTCATATAAATATCATATAAAGTTCAATAATGCTCGTAAAATCCAAAAATAGATACCAGACATTTTTCCCCCCAACTATCCAATTGCGAAATTTGCCTCTGACAATTTTTTTGTTATCTGTAGGAGAGGAAATTTTGTCAAAGAAGTTTTTCTCCTGGATTTTAATAACAACGTAAGCAATTTTTTCTACTTTCTGTTGATCTATCCCACATTTAAATTATACCGAAAACTATTTAGCAACTCGTCATAACAATTTTGTGTTGTTTGTAAACTTCCTATGAGGATAATTTTGCAATTTTGTATAAGAAAAGTATTGTAATCATTAGAAAAATTATTACCCGATTACGGAAATTTTGATATGTCGTTGCATTTTGAGGTTCTCTGAATCTATTTTTGTGACTTTTGCAGTGATTCCATAATACACGTTTACATTAATTCCATATACATATATGTATGCGTGTATGTTGATATTTTTTTATGTTTTCATGTCCTTATAGTCAGTTTTTAGAGTTTTTAAGAGGATGTCTGTATGTATTATGTGAGTGAACACGACAGTGTCGAAACTGAGCTTGCGACGGCGAAGACTATTTAATTAAATCCAGGGAGGGGCAAGATATTTCAACACATGTATTCGTGGTCCCCAGGCTTCTTCACGTTTTTATTTGTTTGTCGGAATCTTTTTTATTTTCGCACCACCCAACCTCCTACGTTCAAGACAGTTTTTAAAACATATAAACATAGATTTGTTTCCGGTGATTTTGGCAAATATGTTACAGGCCAATTTTGTAAGAACTGTATTCATTTTAGTGCAATTCGGACGTTGGTTTTGATACTAAACCATTTCTCAACCATTTTGTGACCAAAGGAAACTGATAAGTATTTTCTTTTTTGACTCAGTACATCAGATATATATATAGATAGATATATATTTTCACGATTATCTTATGTTGATACAACAAGCATATTTCTGTAGAACGTGACTTAATTATACGCAAAGCTATTTAGTAACTCTTCATAACAATTTTGTATTGTTTGTCAACTTATGAGAACATTGTACAATTTTGTAATACATGTAGCATTTTAAAAATTTATGTGATACTTGTAATTTTTTTCCCTTTAAAAAGCAAAGAACAAAAATCTGATAAAAGCGTAGAGAAATTTAAGTATTACGTGTTATTGACGAAAAATTGTGAAATATCTACATTTTAAAGAACTTTAAATCCCATTATTCATGACTATTTAAATCCAATTTCAAAATCTATTTTAATTTATTAGCTTTAATTTCAGCCCAGGTGGAATAAAAATTCATCAAAAATTACGTCTTTGTTTGAATTTTATGAATGGAAATGCATGTTTTTCCCAGAACATGAGGTCATTTTCACCAGCAGAAACATTTTAACTTTGCAGAATTAAGATCTTTATTTATTTTTTATCTATACTAATAAAAGAAAGTTTCGCTCTGTATGCGTCTGTGTGTGTCTGTTCGCGATGGCTAGCAAAATCTAGGCTCAAAATTTTTGTGAGGCTAGCCCAAAGTGTCTCATGATACACCTGAGACTCAGAATTTTAAAATTCTAATAATTAGTTGAGTTATTAATTAAAACTAACAACTCACCCTCATTAAAAAGTTATCTCTGTCCTTGGGAGAGGGTTAAGCGCTGACGCATACGCAGAAGGTTTATTTACGCACCGGTTCATAATGAAGAACGATAAAAAGAAATATTGAGGATATTTTTTCTTTTTTTATTAACTTACATCGTCCAAACCACTTAGTAAAGTTAAAAACGAAGACATATTCTGAAAGATCGTATTCTTACGGCTGAAATGCCGCAACCAATTAAAAAAAAATATCGCAGTTAACCCCTTGAAAAGAAATTTTCAAAAAGAGTCGTTTTTCCGAAAAAGATTTTTCTCCGTTATTGTTGCAACGCCTGTCCAGGGCACAATTTTAGAGGTACCGAAAAAAAAAAAAAAAAAAAAATGTTCTTAAAACTGAAACCTTCTTCTAATGTATGGTGCAATTGATTTAAAAAAAAAGGAATTTTAATCCTTTCAAATACACCGGCGAACTCAGATCACTTCGTGCCTTTCGGAGACGATATTTTTTCTACGCTAAAAATAACTAAACGTCCGTATTTTAACACAGTCTTTTTAGACCATCTCAAAAGATCAGATTTACATCACCCACAAAAATTTCGAAACGTAAGGACGAGTAGAAATATTTTTTACAAAATAAAATGTGTGAAATTTCGACGAAATCAGTAAAAACACGAATGTTCCGCGTCGCGGTTTCGCTCGCATAGACTACAAAAATCAAATTACGCAGAAAGTAAAATACCAAATAGCATAAACTTTCAGTTCAATATTTTTTAATTTAAAAGTATAAATTCAAATAAAATGGACTCTTAAGATATAAAATCATACAAATTTGGGCTTAATTTAAGGGTCATTCATCACGGACACGGGCAACGCCGAGCGGGTCAGCTATTACTATATTTATTAGAACCCCGTTAGTCACTCCAGATATTTTTTAGTGAATGAAAAAGATAGTTAGCACTTAAAATATATTTAAAATGAATTATTAAAACAAGTATGATTGAATTAAAATGAAAATCTTACAATTGTTACAAAATTACAAAAAGATCGTAATATGAGATTTTCAGTTTACACGCACTAAAATTATTTATATTATTAATTATGTAGCTTGTTTCATATGTAAGCAGATATTCTTTATTTTTTATTTTATTTTTTTTTTAAGAAAAAGCTTTTCTATTGCACAGCACATTTTTTTTTTTTTTTTTTTTTTTTTTTTTTTTTTTGTCAAATACGAATTTTACAACGAAATATTCGAAAAGAAAATATCTCTGTCATCTATTTCTATATTTCGTAATCATTATATATTTTAATATTATTGAACTTAACATGAGGTTTATAGTGATAAAGGAGTAAAAGCAAAATATGCACAGTTCATGGATTGAGTATTTTTTGAAAATACAATCTCATAGGAGATTTACAGGCATGAAGGAATTAATCATCATTTTAAAATCTATTTTATGTGCAAAACATTTTTTTTATCCAATAATAAAAATAACCCATGCATGAGAGAGTTAGTTTTTAGAAATACCGTGATATGCGTATTAAAATTCCAACAACGATATTTCGACGACTAGAATTAAATGCAATTTGGTCCGCTGGAAAATCAACAAAAACATTAGTAGGTTTATTTATTTATGTTTAGATATATACGTTAAAAGACGTTCAAGATTTAGACATGTTGATTTCTATAACGTATTATTTTAAATGTAGCACAAGGTTTAACATTGTAATCATAACGCTTTAGAAATCTGGTTATCAATAATTTCCGGATTTACATTTTTGTTTTCGCAGTTTAAAATTCAGTTATTATCCCTAAGATTCCGTTGTGAAAATCGATGGATCATTTGTCACTGACGTAAAAAATAATACATAATTTTACTTGTACGCTTGTAAAAGACTGCTCTTAAATGTTTAAATCTCTTTTTACTGCTTGATGTTCTCAGAATTTAAGCATTAGCTGAAAATAATATTTTTTTTCAGCTTACAGATAATCATACATTTTACGTTACTGAAATTTCAAGATTCTTAACCTATATTCCATGTGTTATAATTATCATCAGATTTATTTAATTAAAACAAACTCTTCAAAAATTGTGAATTACAGGCTGATTATTTCATTGCATTATTAATTTTAATATCAATGAATATAGTGTTGTTGAAGACAGCGAAAATATTCAACATGTGTTGAAAAAAATAAAATTTTAATGCAACCGAGGTTATATACAAATTCGTTTTTTCTTTTTTGGTCTATGTCGCATAACGACATACATGATACGTTGCATAACGGCATACATGACACGTTGCATAACGACATACATGACACGTTGCATAACGACATACATGACACGTTGCATAACGACATACATGACATGTTGCATAACGACATATGAGAGCATGTCGTATATAAGCATAACTCTTCAACGGATGCTCCGATTTTCAAACTTGTTTTGTTCTTGTTGGAAAGGTCTCAGTCTTCAAATGGCCTTATATAAGGATCTAACAATAATATATTTACCCGTCTGTCTCTTTTCTTGTACTTTAACTTTGGTCAATTTATATTAAAGTTAAAACTTATAATCTTCGCGAAATTTTAATATGAAGTTAAGGTAAACAATACTAAATTATATATTTTTTAAAAATAGTCCTCGTATCGTGCATAGTTTTTTTTTTTGTTTTTTTTTTTACACAAGGACACGTCAAAAATTTTAATATATCATCTATACTGTATTCAAAACGAGCAATAGTTTTACAAAAGGAATAAAAATTAATATGAATATGCCCTGTATTCTGTCGGTAATCCAATTTTATTTAAATGCAACCCAACTTGTGGGTGAGATAGGAAATATAATTTTTTTCTTTGTGGGTTGTGTTCGATTCGGGTTGGCTCTAACTGTCACGAGTTCTGGTGTGATTTTCACTCTTGCAGATTGGGTTTAGTAACCCATTTTCAAGCGAAATTCAACAATATTGTTCCAGATGGAAAAACTATATATTGGAATATAAATGAATATATATGTTATATAAAAATTTTTACTTCGTGATATTCCTTATTATTCTAATTTTCCGGCATATTCACTATTTCCCCATTTCTTAATATCTATTATTTATTCCTATTTAATTTCCCTTTAATTTTAAAACGCGTATATTAATAATTATCTTATTCAAAATCTTAATCTAAAGCTTTTGGCTCCCTTCATAAATTTTACTAGCTATCCAATCTATAATATTCTGAGATAAGCTAGTTTTTTATTTTCGAACGTTTTAAAAAAGCCATTTTGTTACTTTTATTTCTAATCCACGAATCTGGTTCACCGCGCATTTCGAAGCTAGGCTTTCTACTTCAAAAACATTACTCTACTAGGTAAGATATTTTTTCCGGACATCTCCGGGCGTGCGGTTTTTACTGATTTGTTCGCTTGCGTGCTACGTCGGAATTTGTTTCCTTCCGCGAGTTTAACAAAAAGCCGATGCACTGAACTCGGAGCTCAGATTCTGTTTTGTTTCAAGTACTCAAGAAAATGTTATTCAGTATCTATTAATTTCATAGTATTCAAATTTACCTCTGAAGATCTTACAGCATGACATAGAGCCTCATGCCAAAGCCTGAAGGTTTCACGGAATTTTATTACAATGTGGGACTTGTTTAAATTTTTATGCCTGATGAATAAACGTTTTCGAACAACAAGCTGACTTCGTTTTTCTTTCACGGAGAAATCTCTGGATTCCTGAATCTGTTGCCTTGTTTATACTAACGACCGTATGAATTAATAATGGGTCATTTTCCAACAAGTGTACTATTCCAGTCACAAAGCCCTTTTCAGTATTTGGCATGAACATTTTTGAATTAATTTATGTTTTCTATTGAAAGTGAAAGAAGGCTAAATGTGTTGTGTGCATACATTTTTTATAATTACTTTATATTTTTTATTTCTTAGTACTCAGTATGCGAGATGTCACGTCTGTGTCATGTCACACACCCAATGTTACTAAGGAAAATGATTGATTACTTACTTAATTGAAAATACAATAGTTAAATAATTATTATTCTAGCTGCTACTATCTCAAGAGCTAAGTAACTTAACATAATTAATTATTTTCTGTGTATTGTCGTTTGTTTTCTGAGTACGAAAAAGAGTGTCACACAATAAATTCTCACCTCCATGAACCAAACATTAAGTTGCGTTTTCACGTTAAAAAATGGCAAAATTATCATCAGATTTTGTTTCTCATGAGGCTAAAGTTAGCTAGTATGTTTGCTGTTGTTAAATTATAAGTCAGAAATTTGTTTTTATACTCAGGTATTAGAATTTGTTATAAAAAAGCAACCATGGTTATTGAAGATTCTCGCCTACGTGAACTGTAATTCAAGGTGACTAAATCAACACTAAGATATTTGCTTACATACTGCTTATGTAATTTTATCAACAGATGTTGATTTAAAAAACTAAAAAAAAAAAAAAATATCTCAAAAAAATAAATATGTAGGTTAATATTTAGAGCATGTTCCTCACCTACTTGATTATCACCTCCGTGAATCTCTTAATTTTGAAAATGTATATTTCACAGAAAAATGCTTAACAAGAATTTAGAATGACTGTAAATTAAAAAAGATTGTTTTAACCCCTTCAAAGGCGGTGGTTCATTTTTGGACCACTTAATTTTATCCTTAAATGCCAAATAGGCACCAGAATGTTTGAATGAAAAATTTCGTTTTATTGAGTACGTGAACAAAAGCTCTTTCTTATTTTGAAATAAATTTGTATATAAATTCCAGTGTCATTCGCTCACTTCAGCTTTTTGCGAATAGAAGTACGTTGCCCATAAAAGGGTTAAAATTTTTAAAAAGAAGAATTGAATAACATATAAAAGATGGGTGATGAAAAGAAGCACCAGATAGGAGATGAATTTTTTGTGATTTTTAATATTCATTCCAAATAAATTCATTATGCATTCTTGTATAGAATTGCTCCTTAGTTATATATCTAATAGAATAAATAATATTTTATGCTTTGTCGCACTACACAAACGTTTAACTGTAGAATAAAGCTCACCTCCGAAATGATGTTAACCCTTTATCGGGCAATGGTAATATACTTACACTTAATTTTTATTGAAAACTGGTCGATTCGCACCGGAAGTTTTAGTAAAGTATTTTATTTTTATGATTCCGCTGATAAGAAAAGCCGTATTTTATTTTCAAATAAATTTGTATGCAGATTCTGGTGGCAGTGATTCTTTTCAACATTTTAGCCACAGATAAAGGGTTAATAAAAAAATTGTGTTTCTGAAAAAAAAAAAAAAAAAAAAAATAAGTATAATGTAGCTGGGCCATTGCTGATTTTTACTTGCAGTAAGTGATAAGTTTATAAAAATTATAACATTTGTCTTGAAAAACAATTTTTTTTAAATTTGTATTGAAAATGTACACTTTTGGAAGAATGACCCTAATACGACTGCAAAAACAACCACCGTGTTTTCTCACTTGGAGCTATACTTTAAGATATCAAAGTATTCTTCACATCGGTCGAATAAATTAGCATCCTAAGCCACGATTTCACAACTAAAATGTTCGACCTGATATTTGTTGTTACCAACGAACTTCACACACATATATATGTAGCATTTTGCTACCGACTTTCAGATATTTAGGCGACACCAGTACACCTCGACATAAAATGTAGTAGAGCAATCAAAACCATCCATCCGTTATATTGAAAATATCGGATTGCAGTCAGGGTGGCGAGTAAAGACAGGATCGAGACACATTGAGATAATTTCCCTTACGTAATGAATACAGAGAGTCATCGTCACTTGAAACTAGTTTTATTGACAAAAAACATAGTAAAACACTTCCAGTAGTTATTCCACCAACTCTCAAAAATTGATCATCACTTCACAAAACTTTAGATGTTACAAGCATAGGATCTACACATTAGAACGTTTACTACAAGCGACGCAGGTTAATTAGACAACCAGAAAAACGTAAAATCTTCTTCTCCTTCGCCGATGTAACGATATTTGTACTCCGAAAAGCAGCGCGCGGACGGTTACAGAGAGGTAAAAGACCAATGCTACACTCATGTCCAAAATTAAGGTCACAAACATGAAATCTGTGAAAACTGATGAACTATTCACTGTGTTGCTACGAAATTTGGCACATAGGTTTATTACAATGGGAGAAAGAATATAGAAACATAACAGTATGGAAAAGATTTTAATAGCGAATTAAGATACAGGGTGTATCAAAAAGTGTTAAATCATGAAACAGAGATAAAGCATTTATCTCGGGAAAAGTCTGTCTAATGTGGAATGTGATCACCGTGCACTGCTATACAAGCCTCATTACGAGCTCTCATATTGTTTATGAGGGTGTAAATAAATGTTTGTTGCAACAAAGCTCATTCTTCCAAAAGCGCTGCTTTTAGCTCCTGGCGGGACCTGGGAGGGGGATTATGCCGTTCAAATGCTCTTCCTAGACCATCCCAAACATGCTCAATAGGATTGACGTCCGGGGACCTCGACAGCCAATTCATACGGCGAATAACCTCTTCTTCAAGAAAATTATCAACAATGTGAGCTCTGTGTGGCTTTACATTATCGTCCATATACATGCAGTCCGCGACTACAGCACCCGGAACAATCTCGCATATGCTTCTAGGACCTCATCTGTAATGCGCGGCATCCAGTCGTGCGTGTTCCTTTCACTGCACACAACATGAGATCCCCGCTGTTGTGGAGCCGAAGACATCAGTCTTAGACACATCAAAAATGGGGCGTATTCTTTTCAGTGATGAGTCGAGATTCACCACGAAAAGTGATTCTCGTCAAATCTTCATCTGGAGAGAACGTGGAGCTCGCTATCATTCTTCCTACGCAAAAGAAATTGACAGATTTTGTGGCAAAAGAATCTTTGTATGGGGCGGCATAATTTGGGAAGTCGTACACCACTGCACGTCTTCGATGCGGGTACTGTCAATGCACATCCTTTTAGGGATGAGGTCCTTGAAGCCCATGTGAGGTTGTTTGGGGTGCTGTAGGCGCGGTCTTCATATTTATGGACGATAATGCAAAGCTACACAGAGCTCACATTGATGGTGATTTTCTTGAAGAAGAGGATATTCGCCATATGAATTGGCCCTCGAGGTCTCCGGACCTCAATCCTATTGAAGATGTTTGGGATGCTTTAGGAAGAGCCGTAACTCCCCCTCCCTCCCAGGAACCGCAATGAGTCAAAGCTGCGCTTTTGGAAGAATGGGCTTTGTTTACACAAAATTTTCTTGACACCCTCATAAACAGTATGAGAGCTCGTTGTGAGGCTAGTATAGCAGGGCACGGTGGTCATACTCCATATTAGACAGACTTTTCCAGAGATAAATGCTTTATCTCTGATTCATGATTTTACATTTTTTGATATACCCTGTATCTTAATTCACAATTAAAATCTTTTCCATATAGTTACGTTGCCATACTCTTTCTCCTATTGTAATGTACTTCTGTGCTAAAATTCGTGGCAACACAGTGAATAGTTCATCAGTTTTCACAGATTTTATGTTTGTGACCTTAAATTTGGACATGAATGTAGAAGAGAGGTGGGGAAGGATGGGACATAAAACAGATTACGATTCGATGGGAAAGGATGACGTCGATAATGAACTCTTTTATACGGCGTCAGAATTAAAGTGCAAACAGTGCTGGTGGACGCATGGAATTGTTGGTATAGAACACCAAAGAATAAATGATATTAAAACATTCGAAAGAAAGAGAATTTAATTTTAGAATAAAATGAAAAAGTAATTTAATGGGTTTTATAAGATTAGGCGAATGGATTAAGGTTTTTAGAATAATAAAAGAATACTCAACTTTAAATGCATGAAATAAAAGACAAAAGATATTAAGATATTATTAAAGATAGGTAAAAAAGGAAAAATATTAAGAATTTGGAATAGTTTTACTAAGAAAAAGAGGCGAAAATTTTTATTATTACATATATATATACAATCCTTTTTCTACACAAAGGATAAAGTTTATATTGGAGACGTAATTATAATGTTTTCTATAAATGCATTAAAATATAGAATCAATTCTCTTTTATTTCGGGTTGAAATGTGTCCCATTTGGGTCTACGATTTTATTTTTCGGTTTTTAACTTCAAATAGAATTTTTGGATTCGGGTTGTGTATAATCTGACTGTCCACTATTCCGATGTAGAGAATCATAAAGTGTTGCCACAACAACATGAAAGTAAGAAATAATCACTTGAAGTCTGTTTTTTTTTTTTTTTTTTTTTAGAGGTGCGTTTGTAATTATATAAATGCGTATCACCTATAGTCGTCTTCTGGTCAGTCCGCCATATAACAGCGCAAAAGCTACCCACCCAGCCGATTGGTTTGAAATTTACTATATAACCCTTGACCTGACCTGCACAATTGTGTAGGTGATTCTAAAGAAAAAGAGAAATCTATTTCCCCTTTTTTGTGCGATTTAAAGTCGAGCCTTCACTCACAGAATTGCGTAGATCTTCCCTTGGTATAATCTGACATCGTGTATTTTTTAAAATATTGTTTTCAATCAAATATGATCCTACTAATTAGAGGAAACCACCATAAGCTTTTAATTTCTACCAAAAATCTCCTGGTCTTAAAGGGCAGTTAATTTAGTTAATTTAGGCAGTCTTAATCGTTCCAGAATTTTTTCGAGTCATTTAAAATTTTATAAAATCGAATCAAAACGTAAAAAGATATTAATAAAAGTTTTTTTTTCATTCTATTAAATCCCATCATACGTCATTAATTCAATGATATCCCATGATAGGTAATGATTAAAAGTACCACGGCGATTACGTCCTATTTAAAATGGAGTCCTATATTATCTCCGTATTACTGAATTTGATATATATAATCGTAAAAAATTTTGTATTCATGCATTTTTGCATAAGAGTGCAATAGCTATTACACCAAGATATGAATATTTATAAAAATACAGTAAACTCTGTCTAAGGCGGAATCAATCGGGACTGAGAAAATTTTCCGTGGTGGACAATATTTCGGCTTATGCAAAAAAGCTGCCCCCCCCCCCCTCAAAAAAAAAAAAAAATCCCTCGAATTTGATGATTTTTTATTGATTTTCCTGACTCGAAAATTGGTTGAAAATTGAAATTTGGTAAGATTTTCTGTCTTTATAGATAAATGAGAAACGCTATTCAATTTCTTAGTACTGCTGTAATTCATGCGAATTGGAAGTTTACACACATACACACACAAAAAAAAAACGTAACAACCCCCCCCTCCCCCCAATAAACTTCGAGAATGAGACAGAAACGCTATAACTTTGAATTTCAGTACATCCTTAAAGTATAATATATTGCACTTTCGAAAATATATATTTTGATAAATGTTCATTCTACTAGAAATATTAACTTTTAAATATAATTTTGCATATGGAAAAATGGCACAAGCATAAATTCCTTAAAATTTTTGTCCTTTTGAATTAACTTTTTCGAAGTGTTACGAAATTAAACTAACATGCACGACATTGAGTATTTGACTTATCAGTTTTAAAGTTTAACAAACAAAATGCCTTTCATTTTTAAATTATCTTTTTTTCCGCCTTATGCAAAATTTTGGTTTCGGTGGGATCTTAAAAGGCTTTCCGTTTCCGCGTTAGACAGATTCCACCTTATGCAGCATGAATTAATGTAATTTTCTATGGGTTCGCCGGAACTTGAAAAATTTTCCGCGGTAGACAGATTTCCGGCTTATACAGAGTACGCCTTAGACAGAATTTACTGTATAGTACGTACGCGCCTGATTTGCCACGTTTGGCGTACAATTTCCGACTTTTTTTCTTAAAAATTACTTGGAATTTTATGAAATGTCAGTGTTTTCTAGAACTAAAATCGCGTGTTTCGGCTGTTAGCGACAGTAAACGCTGAAATGGTATCGGATAATCACCACAACCACAATTTTGAATCACCCGGCATATTAAAAAAATATGGTTACATTTTGGAAATCTGACAAAAATATTAAGAAATTCGATGAGAGAATAAAAACATTAAAAAATATATTCAAATGACCTTATTCGAGGACGCTTTAGTTTTATCTCTATAAAGTGCGATGCTGAAATCTAAAACTCAGTGACTTTCTTTCGATATATTTTAATAATAAAATAATTCTGTCGCTAAATTTTATTATTGCTCCATAAGAAACTCTCAGAGTTTCTTGTCTATTGTATTGTCAAAAAGCATACAAAAGGGAAATGCATGTGGGCTGGATCGTGTTTTATTTTCGAATCTGTTAAAATTATGATGTCTTCATATGCGTCAGTTTTACTTTATTGCCTACTAAATATTATTGATTTTGTTAATTATTACAACGGAATATTAAATGTGTGTAGCGCAAATAATAGACTTTTTATCATTATGTTCACAAAAACGATATCAAATTATACCAAAATTCACTAATCTTATCAATTTGCTAAAATAAATTAAAAGGTGGGGAAGCCTTTTCGATTTCCTGAGTTTTCTTTTACTTTTTTATTACAATTGACAAACATGTTACACATGAGAAGGATTTTATGAGACTATAAAATTATTTTTAAATGATATTAATAAAAATAATTGTTCATAGTTACTTCTAATACAAATGTCATCATAATCAACATGAAAATATAGAATAAATATTTCAAATTTTGTGTTGCTAAACAGAAACAAAAAATAAACGAAAAATAAATAAAAACAAGACATCTATGCGCCTTAAAAAAGAATTTGGCCCAATAAGGTATTAGTGTCAATAGCAGATGTAGTTTACTTCAAACAAAATTTCCAAAACATGAAGTTGTTTACTGGATTTTCTGCCTATGTAGTTTTTTCAGCAATAATCAATAATGTAAAGTAAGGTTTGTTTATCATGTTTTGTAGGATAAATCCGAAAGAATTAAAATCCAGAATTATGCATTTATTATCACAAACTGAAGAGAGATAAAAGAATTTGACCTAAAAAAATATTTAACTGCAATAACAAGTATATTTTGCTTTACAGGAAATTTCAAAAACATGAAGACTTAGTGATTCCCCTACCTATGTAGTTTTTTTAAGCGATGATGAATAATGTATAATATTATGCTTATTTATCATACATCGTCGAAAATTGTTCTGAAGTAATCCGAAAGAATTAAAATCGTGCATTAAGTATGCATTAGTAAATATACTTGCCTAAAAGCCCTTGAACTAGAAGTGCAACGCGTCGCATGAAGTAGAAAATAAGTAACACAGACGTCACTGTGGCGTCGCTAAACCCTGTTTTGTGAAGAGTCAGAAGTAGTAATGTTTTCTATTCATTTTGTGCCGCTTATATGAGACTCAAGTCGCGTAACGGTCACAAGTGTAGTCTCGTGCGAGTCACTTAGCCGGCTCGTTAAATGAAAAATAAATCACATCCACGCCACTGTGAGATCAAAAATATGTAGTCACTTTGTGATGCGTATGTGATTCCATTCACATACGCGTCACAAACTTACTACAAAACAACGCTATATGCGAGTAGTCACAACACGGGACCTATTGAAGTCACAATGACGTCTATGTGACTCTGTCGTCCATGTGACGACAATACGACTCGTGTGCGACTTGAATAAAATGACCTAACAAGAGATTAGCGTCAAAAACTTTATGCACCTCATCAAATTCGCTCGAACAAAGTTTCTACAAAGCTCAAAGTCAGAAAAACTTTACAGAAATTAATTCGCATATGGGACAAACAGAATGACAGGGAGGAAGTCAGGAAAACTACATTAAAAGCTTTCCTCAGCTTAGAAAGAAAATGTTTAAAACATGCTTGGCCGATATAATTTGTAAAGATTATTTTATTAACTCAAAAAAAAAAAAAAAAAAAAAAAAAAAAAAAAAAAGAACTCTGACAGGCTAATAAATCTTAAAGCACAATAATCAACGCGAAAATGCGTCCAATTCGCACATCATCCCGTTATAAGCGATGGCAGTTTTCTAAGTTTTTGTTCGTAGCAGGACAAATAAACGGCCCTCTAGAACTGCGAAAAGAAAGATAATTGCATACTATTATTATTTTATTGTCTTTTCCCCCCTGGCACATCTATATTTTACTTCATGTGTTAGTTCAACTTCGGTTCTAACGATCATTCTTAATAAAAATGTGTCATATATCACTTGAATAGCATGTACAAATTTTGTCACAGTCAAAAAATTTTACAAAAAAATACTACGTATATGGAACAAACAAATAGACATGGAGAAAGTCAGAAAAAACAACCTTAAAAATGCTCCTCAGCTTAGAAAGAAAATGTTTAAAACGTGTCTTGTCCCATATAATCTGTAAAGATTAACTCTAAAAAAATTAACTCTGACAGGCTATAAAATTCCAAAGCATAATAATCAACGCGGAAATGTGTTCAATTCGCACATCATCCCATTATATGCGATGACATTAACACAGTTTTCGAAGTTCTTGTTCTAAGAAGGACAAATGAACGGCCATCTAGAGCTGTGAAAAGAAAGATAAATGTCTGCTATTATTATTTTATCGCCTTTTTTCTTTCCTTGCATCTCCAGATCTCTTGTTGAGGTTAAATCTTTTTTATTGTCCAATCAAAGCCTTGATTTCAACAAAGAAATTCCTTCCTTCAACAACGATTGCCAATCATCTAGGACTAAATAACAATGGAGCACGTGTGAAGGAAGACTTTCGATTCAATTTTGATAGATGGGAATTCGGTAACTTCTTTGACCCGCAAAAGGCGTGGGTATAAAATGAACTGAAAAGGAACTTCTTTGTAAAGGTAGCGAGCGTGTCTCCTATCTTTGATCGAAATACATTTCAATGAATGGCTTGATTTCTGGATTCCAATTAAAAGAAGTAATTTGAAGTTTTTAATAAAACTGTAAATTTATTTAAATGTAATTGAAAAAAAAATTATGTAAATCAAGGCAAAACAGATGAATGTAAATTAATGTACATGAGGATCATAGTACGCGGTTCATATGCGCGTCGGCAAAACAAAATGTTTGAGTTTTTTTAGTTAATATTATTATTATTATTATTATTATTATTTGGTAAAAAAAGGAGAAATTCATGTTGATTTTATTAATTTTCTAATATATCAAAAGCTTCCTAAGTCATTTAACACTTATTGGGTTTTAATGAATATTTAATATATTCTGGCTAGTGTGGCTTTTTTTAATTATCACTCATAACATTAAACCATTCAAAACGACTTTAAAATTCATCTTAATTTAAAATATGTTTAAAATATGAGCACGTGAGTTTCAAAATTCGCCTTATCCAAAATTTAAAAAATCGAGTTTTTACTATCAGTCTATTCTATTGGTGAACCCGCATCGAAAAAACACTACAATCTTAAAAAAAAAAAAAAAAAGAAAAGAAAAGAAAAAAAAAAGTAGTTTTATCGTGTATTTCTGGTCTTGTAAAATGTTGGTTTACAATGAAAACCAATGTACGCAATCAGAGGTTTTTCGCGATTTCCCAAAATTTGATTTTCTGGATAAGGCGAGTTTTGAAACGCACGTACTCATATATATATGTATGGTTCATTTAAAAGTACCCGCCTCGAAAAGTTTTATATATATATATATATATATATATATATATATATATATACATATACAGGGTGTTCATAATTAAACGACACTACTTTAAACTTGTCTATAGACCAAACTATTGTTCATAAAGTTATGAAATTTTTTGAAAGACATACTAAAAGGAATGAAAATTTGTTACAGCGAAAAAAAATAGTTCAAAATTTCGCCATCAGAGGGTGTATTTTATTACTTACAAATTTAGAACGATTCTCATAGTAATAAGTACTCATAAAAAAGACATTAAAAAATTATTAATTTTTCAAAAATAAATATACTGTAAAACTTCCATTTAATGAAGTCTCATCGTTCCACTTAAACACTTCGTTATGAAGAAAATTCGTTAAATAGATATCAACTTAAATTCATCAAACTTGTATAATAAAATACACATGCATAAAAGGAAAAATACACATAAAATGCAAATATTGGAAAAATGTATTTTAATTCGGGCAGTAACTTTTTTTATGCAATGCGAATATATGAGAAATATTTAATAAGAATAATGTCTAAAAAGATCCGCACTAAAGAGAGGTAAACAAAAATTGAAGGTTTCCTTTTCTCTTTTATCTCAGTATTCCGATTTCTTAACTTTTAAAAAGTCTGTAACATTACTTTGTACAAGTCTCTTATAAAAAATACACTGTTCATAAAATGTTTCGCACTTTTGTAAATATCTAAACAATAAGTACAGTCGTGGGGAGAAAAAAGTAAACACCCCTACTAACTCTTCAACAAATTATCGTAGACGGAAGTTACTTGTACTGAACGATTGGAAATAAAATCTACTTTTAAATGATGTATATAAAATTTGCTTAGGGGGCCATCTACATATTAAAACGAACCCAAACTTCATTTTTTTCAATAGCAATACCCAATTTTGACGCGATATTTCAAATCTTCGGTTCAAACTATGCCTAGACACGAAATTTCAAGTCATTTGAATCATAAGTTTTTGAATTATAAACATTAAAAATTTAGTGCTTCTAATGTTAAATTACATTTTCATGTTTTTATTTGTCTCCTGAAATTATGCTCCTAATGTGCTAATTTTTTTGTGTAGCAATAATTCTAATACACCCAAACATAAATACTCTGAATTTGCAATTTTTATACTTTTATGATATGAATTATGAAATTAATATTCAGAACAATTATGAATTGCAACCTACAATTTTTTTGATGGATTTAGATTTATTAAGTCCTGCTTTATGAAAATTCAAAATTTCACATTTTTCTTCCAAATAGTTTTCAAATTATGCTTAAAAAACGGCAAAATGATGGTTTAAGGGGCCGTCTATGATAGAAGTGAGTAGATATTTTGAAATTTCTTCTGCTGTCCTGTTATCTAACAGGCTTCTTGTTATCTAAGGTGCCTTGATCAAGAAGGCGGCTCTCTTGGTTAACAATCGAGTACCTAACTTCAATTTGGATACAGCCCTTAAAATACGCTCGTTTTAAAATAATTAATTTCTCGGAAACTTATGGTGCGAATTGCATAAAAATTTGTTTCTAGGCTAATTGAAGGGTGTAGAGTTCATTTATGCTGTCAGAATTGGGTATTGCCATTGAAAAAAATGAAGTTATGGTTTGTTTTAATATATAGATCGCCCCCTAAGCAAATTTTATATACATCATTTAAAAGTAGACTTTATTTCCAATCGCTCGGTACCAGTAACTTTCTTGTACGATAATTTGTTGAGGAGTTACTAGGGGGTGTTTACTTTTTTTTCCACGACTGTACATCTGTAACATTTTCGCGAAACTGGAATCTCCTTCTTATTGTATCGAAAACTTTTAGCACTTCTTCTTTTGAATGCAAATGGTGAAATAAATAAAAAAATTCATTTTCATACAATCCGCTGAAATAAATTCATACATCCATCGCAAAAGTAACCGCTCCGTTTGAAAATTGTACACGCGCGAAAGTGGAATAAACTTCGTTATATAGAGTATATTTTTCGTAATATGGAGATTAATTTACATGTTAATGGCGTTCAAATTCAAGGTTCAGCAGAAAATTTCTTTAACCCCTTAATTCTCGCTCCCATCAATATCACGGACTGAGGTGTCGTTCGTTATTTCTTGTGCCTGTCATATTTTCGGGATGGAGATTTATTGCTGGAAAAAAAATTCTGAAACCAGAAAAATTTAACTAGCATTTCAGCTTGAAGACTTTGAATATTTCAACTGAAAATCAAATTTCAAAGTAATTGCTTAAGAGGCGCGAAGGCCAACATAGCGAAAAAGACTCCATGCCGGGACTCGAACCCGGGCCATCAGTATAGCGCACTGACGTTCTACCAACTTAACCACATGGAACGATACCCAGCCTGGAAAATTTCTCACTATTATATGTTGGCAAGGCTACAAACGCAGCACAAGATGGAATATTTATCGTGAGCCACCGGCATGGGGCAAACACGAAGCATAATTAAATCCAGCATCGATAGAAACTATATCAATACATGGGAATTATTCCAGAGAGAAACATTCGCCTTGCATACAATATTTCAAATGAAAATCAAGTTTCACAAATTGGACTTTGTATTGCATGTTTCGAAATATATCACACTAAAAAAAATTATTAATAAACAAAATTTAATGTATATTATGTTATTTCAAATATTATTTGTAAAAATTTGTTTGATGATGATAAATAAAGATCTAAGATGTGAAAAAGAAAGGTCTTATTCGCATTAATTTGTATAGTGTAAAACAAACATTAAAACAAAGAATTCTCCCATGATGCCTTTTCCACAGATGTGAATTTGTTCTATAACATCTCTTTTTTTCGCCTTAAAAAAAAAAAAAAACTAAGTGCATATTTTCTTATAATTATTCAATTTCTGTAATAAAAAAATAGGTACTTTTTTATGGTTTTTCCAAATATTAAGCGACCGTCAAGGGGTTAAGTAGAAAACTTCGTTAAATGGAAGTTCCACTGTATTTATAGATTTCGAAGAAAAATTTATTTATTTATTTTCCTGCATTCAAAAGTGGAAAAAAAGGTATGCAAAAACATATTTTTAAGAAACATTTCTACTTGCATTTTGACAACCTATGCAAGAGAAATTTCCTAAAAAAGATACTTTTAAAATATATTGGTGCGAATAGAATATAAAAATAGAATCATGCCTACAAAGCTTGAGCGGCTATGTACCGACATTCGACCGCCAAGCTTTAAACGTAGTTAACATTTTAAACATTTAATTAAAAAAATTAAACATTATTAAAAAAAATAATTTATTTTTTACAAGAAATATACAAATATAAAACATTTCTAAAAACATGAGCAAAAATTATTCACAAATTAAAATATAATTATAAATACCGGGTGAGACAAAAGTTCGTAAAACTTTAAAAACTCATAAAAAAGGAAGAAATTATGGAGTGCGGTTTGCAAGAAAGGGCTCACAAGGTAGACGGATTTTTTTAGCAGCAAAAAAAAAAAAAAAAAAAAAAAAAAAAAAGTTAAATCACACGCTGACGACCCGAAACATAATGAGCAGGACAATAATACGCCCCATTTATTTGTTCTTCCATTAACAAATGTTCAACATGACCTCCAGAACATTCTACGACACAACTGTTGTCCTATTCATTGTGTTTCGGGTCGTCAGCGCCCTCTACATGTGATTTTTTAACCAAATTTTTTTTGGCTGCTAAAAAAATCCGTCTACCTTGTGAGTCCTTTCTTGCAAACTGCACTCCTTTATCATAACTTCTTCCTTTTTTATGAGTTTTTTAAAGTTTTAACAAACTTTTGGCTCACCCGGTATATAAAATATGATTTATCGCACCACCTAAAGTAGAATATTTGGATCAAGATGAAATTTTAACACATTGTGATAGTAAATACGATCTCACTTTTAAAAAAATATAGTTACTATAACATTTTTTTCTTTTTAGAGAAACGCATAAACGATTAATTTTCTAATACATCAAAAGCTTTCTAAGTCATTTAATACTTATTGGGTTTCAATGAATGTTCAATATATTCTTGCTAGTGCGGCTTTTTTTAATTATCACACATAACATTAAACCATTCAAAACAACATACAAATTCATCTTAATTTAATATAGGAGCACGTGAGTTTCAAAACTCGCCTTTTTCAAAATTTAAAAAATCGAGTTTTTTCTATCAGTCTATTCTATTGATGAACCTGCATAAAAAAAAAACACTACAATCTGAAAAAAAAAAAAAAAACTAGTTTTATCGTGTATTTCTGGCATTGTAAAATGGGTTTACAATGAAGGCCAATGTAGGCAGTCAGAGGTTTTTCGCAATTTCCCAAAATTTGATTTTCTGGATATATGAAGAAATTGATAAAGTTCTAAAGATGATTTAGAAATGAACATAGGAAACCAGTATGTAAAATAAGAAACTATGAATGACTCACAGAATCGTCAGAGGAGCTTGTGAGTTCATTCATAGAAAATGCATTATTTCATCCAATTTTGTCGGCATTAAGCCTAAAATGACAAAATTTAGCTCCTTATAATGCAAACATTACAGAAAATAGATAATAAAAAGCTAAGAGATCCAAAGGAAGATACACCTCATACAGGATATTAAAAATTATTAGAGCACAATACCTGAATGACATACTAAGAGTCATTACTACTGCATATCAGCATGGAAAACAAAGTTAAGACTATTTTAACATGTGATCTACAGTTGAGCATCTGAGTGAAACCCATAACTGTGCTGCCATCTGGTGTGAGAAAGGAAAAATGTAAATTGGAACTGGATTAATAACAATAATGCTTTGTGTTGCCATCTTAAGCCCCCCCCCCCCAAAAAAAATAAATAAATAAATAAATAAAAAGAATGAAAATGATTGAAGAAATCAAGAAAAGACTTAGATTAACTTTTAGTTAAACTAGAATAAAAAAAATAGGAATAAACTTAATAAGTACTGAGTGAATACAAAATAAAATAAAGAAAAGGAATAATAAATTAATACAAATAAAGAAATAAAGAATTATATAAAAATAAATAAAAGGGCAATTGATTAAAATATATATGGCTCATTTAAAAATATCCGCCTCCAAAAGTTTAAATATACGTATATATATATATATATACAGGGTGTTCATAATTAAACAAAACTACTTTAAAGTTGTCTATAGACCATGTTATCTATAGAACATGTTGTCTATGGATCTATCGTTCATAAAGTTGTGAAATTTTGTGAAAGACATACTAAAAGGAATAAAAATTTGTTACAGCAAAAAAAAAAAAAAAAAAAAAAAAATCAAAATGTCGCTATCAGAGGGTGTTTTTTATTGAATTATACATTTAGCATACATTCACTATAGTTTAGAAATTTTATTTAGTAACTTTAGCTGTTCTTAAAGACAGCATTTTATGACATGTACTTAGCATTTCCCAGAACACAGTGAGATCAACTGTAGGACATACTATCTTAAGATTCCAGATGGTATCTGAAAATGGTGACCGTCATGCTGAACATGTTTGGTTATAATAAAAACTAGATAGTACCCGTCAAGATTTGACGGTAAATAACTTGAATGTTCTATTAGAAAAATTCTTGAATTTTGAATTAGTTGCTTTTAAATTAATTATTGAAATCGTGACAAATTTTAATATTGCATAAGTGATTCCTATTTCTTGAAGGGAAGCTAGAGGGTGCTGCCAGTATAACTTATTGAATGAAGTGAAAAAAAAAATAAGTTTATAATTTACAACCAATTATGCTTGCCTTTTATCAGAAATTTACCAAAAACTACTGGGCAGAGCATTTATTTTTAGTTACTACGTGCTCTCTCTCTCTCTCTCTCTTTTTTTAAATAACAATATCTATTTTTTTTTTTTTTTCACGACCTTTAAAAGCTGTCATGAATTTTATTTATATGACTTTCTCATTCTCTAAAACCCTAATTTTGAAACTTGATGCAACTAACGATTTATAATATATATTTCTTATTACTTGAATTTTATTATACTTTTTTCTTCATTTTTTAAATATAAAACTATGGATATCAAGTTAATTTATTTTATAGTTCTTATATGAATATTTTCCTTTCTTTCCGTTTTATTTATTTATTTTATTATTATTATTACTATTATTATTATTATTATTATTATTTACGGAAAAGAATGGCAAACTTTTCCTACTGACTCACACACCTATATATTCTTGATAATGGTCATAAAACAAAAGTTGCAGATCAGTTCAATTTATTTAATTTATAATTACACGCAAAATATTTTAAGTTAAATATTTTAAATATAAAATTATTATTTTTTCAACTTATTTCTCAGTGTTAAATTTTAATGATAAACCATTAAAATAATAATAATAATAATCAAATCAAAATCATATAACTTCTCCTCCTAATAAAATATGTCATTATCGAAATGAATTATCGCCAAAAATTGTACAGAAATCATTTTGCCGGTCGTTGGGTTCGAGCCTGCGTCGTCTACAAAAGTTCAGAGCTTTAAACTGGTGCTTAGATCACTCTGATAACTAAACCTGCACTTCCTTTCCCCTAAATGGAAATCTAGTAAATTTAACTTCACGCATGCGCAAATGCGTGAATTGTTTTGACTGAACTTACAGAATCAGGTTTAAGTTTTAATATATATGATTGTAAACTATCGTAACGTATGCTAAATATGTAATTCGTTACAAAACGCCCTCTGGTGGCAAAATTTTGAACTCTTCTTTGGCTCAAACAAATTCTTATACTTTTATTGTGTCCTCCACAAAATTTCTCAACATTCTGAACAATAGTTTCGTTTGCAGACAACTTTAAAATAGGGTCGTTTAATTATGGCCACCCTGCATATCTATGTATTAAGGTTTTCTCAAATCCAAGAAGGCAACTTTATAACATAAGTTTTAATTTATTTTTGTTCGGAAATGCATGTAAACTAGCAGGTGCTCTTGTTCAGAAACTGTGTAATCGAGCTGTTTTTTTTTTTTTTTTTTTTTTTTGCAAACGCAATAGATCTTTCAGAAAATAGTGTCAAAGTGGGCGTTTTAAACCAAATTTCCTCGTGAAAGTAAAATAATCACTCAAGAAAGGACGAAAAACATGTTTGTCAAGGGATCTAAATCGAACTCAATAGGTAATTTATTTATCAAAAAATGGAAAATACAGTTCGATTCCAAATCTCTTCCATAGTCAGGCCCACGGTACTTAGAATACACGGTAGGGTCCACGAGCGAGATGCGCAGTAGATCGTCCAGTTCGTGACGTCACTGGCACCCATCGTTCAAGCTCTTCCTGTGTTTTTCCATTTATTCGCTTTGCTCTCTTTCTCTTTTCCTGACAATAAATGCTATTATTATTTTTTTTTTTTCATATAATCATTTTATGCCTTATTTTTATTGTTAGTTTTTGAAAAGGATTTGACATTAAAATAATTAATAACGCATTAATTCTTCTAGATATTCCAAAGGAATTTCATTTCATCGTTTTTAACACATATTATAGCATGAAAACCATTTGCTGCACGCATGCAAAAGATCAGATAATTTTTGCATTTATTATTTTTAATAGTAATTAATTATAATAATTTAAGAGTATTTTTAATTTACTTTAAAGAAACAGATTTGTAAAAGAATTTAAAAGCAAAACAGCTTAATTTTAAACCAAACCAAATTGTAAGATATAAATCACTTTCCATATAAAAATTTTCAGCTCTACTACTACTTTAGCATTACTTTTCACTAATGATATTGCTGAAAAATTAAAGAGAGAAGAATGAGTTGTCGAGATACATGAAAGGAATAAAACTTTTTCTTAAATAAAAATGAATGTGATCAACAAGATAAATCCAATCCTGATTTATTTCTTCTCTCTTAATAAGAATAATACAGTCACTCATATATCGCTGATAAATCATTCAGATATTAGATGAAATTAAATAAAAAAATTAAACTAAATTAAATTAAATTAAAAAATATATGCATATCAGCTGGTTAAGGGGGGAAATCGTGCGATGTAGTACGTAAAAAATCAGAAAATTCTCGTTGTAAAGAAATTATGAAATAATATAAATTCTAGTTTTCTCAAAATTCTATTTTAAAAATAAAGTTGCATATTTAGAAGAGGTGTATGTAAGAGGTAAACTTAAATATTCTTCGCCTAGTGAAATCGTTGTGTTACAATTCCTGAAATTTATAGAAATTAGATTTAGTTTTGAGTACTTATATAGTTAAATGTACTCAAAATTAAAGAAAAATAAAATAAACACTGTAGTTTTTTTCGATGAAATGTAAGGATTTGTAAGCAATATGGGACCTTAAATCTAAAACTTAGATTAATAAATAGGCATGGATCTAGAAGTTTCAAAAATGCATATTGTGAGAATAAAAATATGTTGGTATAGCAATAGAATAAAAACTCAATTTTTATTTGAAAATATATTCCATAATTTTTATTTATTTTAAGGTACTGAGATAATCCATATAAAATAATATTCCACTCACAATTTGTAATTTAAATTTTTTATATTAATACTTTAGTGCGTACTAAAAATTTAAGGATGCATATATATATTAATTATAAAAAAAATATTTGATTGTTTAAAAAATTTTAACCATAATATCGTAATATGACATCTATATATATATATTTTTCCCCCTTCAAATTTTCAATGTTATACAACCTGTTTGACTTTGAGAGTTAGACAGTTTGATATTTACTGGTTGGTTGGTTGTATTTATGTCGGCCAATTATCAACACGAGGGATATAGGCCCTAAGGGGGAGAATGTCCTTCTTGGTGGTCTTTATAAGGGAACCTAACCCGTATTGACGCTTGGAGAACCAAGGTTCGAAGAAAACCACGAAAACTCCGAACGATTAGGCCGACGGGCGCGATTGGGATCGAACCCAGCACCTCCCGTCTACCAGCTTCGAGAGCAGAACCTCTCGGCCACTGGTGGGGCCATTGATATTTACTGAATCAGAAGCCCAATACCTAGAATATAACTTAGATAGTCTTGACATCGTGTTAGTTAATCGCAGAATTTTGTGTGCCATGCCAATGATTATTCTGTTCCTAAAGTTAAAAGTTCTACGGACCTTTATTTATTAATATTTTGATACCAATTATAAATTATTTTCTAATTATTTGTAAATAAAGTAAATTGTTGATTTTAAACAAAAGTTGTTCTTTCTGAAATTGCACTACCCTTTCTCATATAAGAGTGGACGTAACAATATGTTCTCTAGAAAGACTATCTAGAAGGAACATTCTTCTGATATTTTCCATAATTTTATAATTTAAATTTCTCTATTAGTGTATGCAAAAAATTTAAAGAGTTTTTTTTTTTTTTTTTTTTTTTTTTTTTTTTTTTAATTATCTAAAACGTTATTTAAGCTATTACGGCTATTTAAGAAGTTTTTTGTTTACTTTGTTTACTCGTTTTGTTATTACACATTTTTTTAAAAAATATTTATAAATTCGAAAAAATTCCAAGTATCAATTCAAAAAAGCTTTTCTTACATTTATCAAAAGTTGCCCTGAAAATGCTATAATATTTTTCAATGCCTGTGTTTTAAAGTACATAGTACTATAGAGTTTTTCAGAGTTACACTCGTAACTTTTAAAAGCATTATTAGATCCGTTTTATGTTTTTAGAACATTAAATAGGGATTTAAAAAAATGTGTAAAATTATAAATTTTAATAGCATATAACTTTATGAGTGTATAATATATCTATTTGAAAATTATATATATATATATATATATTTGAAAACAACATTCTTTCTCTTTTCTGTACTGGTAAACACAAGTATCATTTCAAACATACTTCGCACCTGGTTTCTCGATCAACGGATTATATATGCATACACATATGACAAAAGAATAGTAATGCCAAACATTGAGGTATTCCATATTTTGGAATTCAATAATTTTATAATCATTTAATGATTTTAATAATAACTTTGTATTTTCATAAAAATAGATAACAGACTTTTTTGATGTAACGAACAAGTTGCAAAATGAAAAAGAGAAAATTTCGATGTAGAGAATAAATTACAAATAAAAAGAGAAAATTTTGGTTGGATCAAAAATGATAGCGATATCAAAAGACAAAGAGATATCTTAGATATCCAAGAGATATCTTACGATATCATGCGCCAGACCCCTCCTCCCCCCTAAAGGGATAACGTTACATATGCACAGCCCCGGACATAAATATGATAAATTATTAAAAAAATATATAAAAAATAACTTGGAGACTTGGATGTTTAAGATATATCACTCAAAAGACAAAAAACAAAAAAAAGCTAATCCAAAAAGTACTGTGTTTTATCATATTAGTTAGTAGCCTATGAGGCTTACGTGAGCAAGAGGATTAGAAAGGAAAAAACTGTTTACAACTCATTTTATTTTAACCATTTTTAAAACTCTCATCGAGTTTTGCACCTATTATTTAAATTCTGATTCTAATTACAATGGAAATAAAAATATAATTCTGAAAATTCTTTAAATTTTCTAACACAACTCTTTCATTATGATTCCTCTACGCAAGTGCTGCTGAATTCCTACATATATTTTTAAACATCAATATCTTTCTTTTAAAAACTCTATAAAGATTATCTCAGTCATTCTCGATTTGATTGAAAACTGGTGAAGGAATTTATTTATTCTTAACTCTTAAATGTGCGATTTTTTATTTTGTTTCGACAAAATTATATATGATTCTCTGAAAGATTTATTACACAGGAAAAATATTGAAAAAAAATCAGAGATGCATTTTTCATATAATACGTCAATCTTTTCTTCTGTTGCACATCTGCAATACAAGTAAAAATTACTGTCGTGTGACTGTTTTACGCTAAAATAATGCAAATTAGTAAATATTTAAATAAGTATGTCTCCAAATACCTTATTTTATATAATTATTTATTTTATAAAACTTAACCTTTAACCCTTTAATTCCCATGATAGAATACGTTCCAGAAATTACGTAGTTCAGAGAATCTGACTTTACACCAGAAAGTTTTAATGGTTTATTTAAAAACGGAATGTCTGTTATTAATTAAAGCAAATATTGCTATTTTAATTTTCTGGTGTGAATTAGGTATATACGAATAAAAAAATCTATTAAATTCAAAACACTGTTGTTTGCATATATGCAAAGCTGCGCACTAAAGCTTTAAACCTCTCATTTGCGAATTGTTTCTCACAAATCTTTCTTTGACTTGGCAATTAAAATGCCGTTCGGGATTGTGTAAAAAAATTATTTATGTCACTAAATGAAGCTTCGGTGTTTAAGATATATCACTCAAAAAAAAAAAAAAATAAATAAATAAATAAAATAAAATAAATAAATAAATCGAAAACCGTTTTTTAAAACACGGTGTGTTATCATGTATATTACAAGCCTATGAGGCTTACGTGAGCGAGGGTAGTAAAAAGGAAAAACTATTTTTAACCCATTTTATTTCAATGTGTTTCCCTTTGTGAAACTTTACATTCTATTCATTTTTTGCTAGCTTGATCTGAATTTCTGAACACATGACCAAAACTATTTTCAACTTCATTCAAAGTCATTTCAGAATTATCCACAAAAATATTAAAAAGGAAATCTAAAAATGGAACAATGGGGTCAAATACGTTACACATGTTGCATCGTTAGTGAGCTGTCGTATGAGATATATAAGTCCATAGAATTTATTCCTGTAATTTAAAAAATAGCAGTAGATAATAACTCAATTCGCATTATAATACACTGTCTTTATTTGCTGTCAATAAATAAAAAATAAACTTCATTATATCATCCATTAGCCCATACTCTTTTATATCCCGAAATCTATTAGCTTAGTTCTATTCAAGCAGGGAAGGTCGCAGCGTCATGATTTACAATGGGATAGTTCACTCCTGCTAATTAAGTTGATGAAACCAAGCTTCCGGTAATGATTTTTTTTTTGTTCAAGCTCTGACGTAAAGACAAATAATTTGAAGATTTGGAGCAAACCGCACTAAGTTAATATTGTGTTATAGTAGCGTAGTGGGTTTAATTTGCGTAATTATACAATTTCCAAATTGGGGCGCTACTAGCTTAAAAAACCCTATTGCATGACACCCCCCCCCCTTTTTTTTTATCAAAACATAAAATTAACCATGACATAAGTTTATTCTGAAGATTACAGCGAAATTCGTTCGTGTGAATTGAGTTTAAAATGCGTGGTTACTAGTTATGCATTTTTCTACCAGGGTGGCTACTAGCTTAAAAAATCTTTTCACCTGAAAACTTTTAGAAAACTTAACCCGGGAGAACTCGCTGCATGAGATTTTCTCTCACAGTCGTACTTTTTTAAGACTCTTATTTAAATCATTTTTCATTTTAATTAAAATTTCAAAATGTTTTACAATTGTTTTACCTATTTTGTGAATAAAAGTACTAAGCAACCAAAAAAAAAATTGATATTATATGAATGTAAAGTAAAAGAAAAGCAATTGGGCATTCTCACTAGCGAGTTCTCCCGGGTTAAAATTGACTATAGCAAACTGAAGATTAGAGCAAAATTCGTTTGTCGGGAGCGAGTTTAACCCTTTATGTACTGAATTATGAATTCATGAAAATTTTATCTTCTAAATAATTTTTCGTGAATTGTTTTAGCTACATTAGAAGATTTACAAAATCATTTAATAAATTTTAGAAGGATTAATTAAATTTGAAATTATAGGAATTTTGTGAAATATTTATAACCCCACTCAAATCTTTTATTCGAAATATTTCTCTTAGTAGGGTAGGCCAGGGCATATTTACGCGGATTTTTTCAATGAATTTTCTAATTTTTATGTTTCAACTTAGGAAATTTTAGACATTGTGGTCTTATAAAGCAGTTAATAAAGTCAAAATTTGTGTATTCAGTTGTTGCCCTATGTGTTTTTTAAACCGTAAAAAAAAATTTTTTTAGGTCCAAGTCTTTTGCGTAAACTTGCTCCGGAAACAGGGCACGTTTACGCATATTATAAGTGATGCCAAGGAATAAGTGAAATAAGTATTTAATCAAATTCAAATGTTTTATTTATAACTTAAAACACTGTTTAAAAAAAAAAAATTAAAGAGAATTAATTAAAGAACATTTTATAGGCTAAACTGAAAACATAGGGCTTATTGCTAATTAAGAACAGAAACTATTTAGTCATCATCTTCATAATCACTGTTACAGTTTCTACAAGCAAAAAATAAAGTATTTCCTTTTGCATACTTGTCATGGGACCATCTTTTGCATCTAAGACATTGAACCCGGTCTTGACCTTTTTTGGATTGGTTGTATAATCTCAAGAAATAAAGACATACACACTTTTGATCGTCGTCATCAAATTTATTCACTATTTCTTTATTCCAGAGCGTACAAACTTTTTTCCTTTTGCAGTTTTTGGTTTCATACTTTTTCCTTTGCTGTCTTCTTGTTCTGAATCCATAGAAACCAGTAATGTTTTACGTAATTTCTTCTTTTTGAACGCGCGTAAAGGTGCCCTTATGTCAATGCGTAATGGTGCTCCGCCGCCATGTTTGGATTTATTTTTAACGTGCAACGAAATTTAATAACATTTCTGTTCATACAAATACCGTTCTCAAAAAAGGATAAAATTCTGGTAATGTTCATATATTTGTTTATCCTTAATTAAGTATTATTAGTTCACAATGAGTTTCAATAAGTTCAACTCAAAATTTACTCACCTTGACAGAAAACAGATTATCCTTTCCTCATGCTAGACCGAAGCTCGACTGACGCTCAAAAACGTGTGAGAATACCCACTAGGGAGCAGCATCAATCGGTCATGACTGGTGACGCGCCAGTTATAACTCGTTTCGGAAAAAGTGCACTGCGTAAACGTGCCCCGGTCTACCCTATTTTGTAGAATTAGGAAATGTACAAATATAATGTTCTTACGATATAGAAATATTTCCGGATTGAAAAATTCCCTCAACGCCAACAAAGCTGAAAAGATGCAAAGGTAAAAGAAATCATCCTTGTAAAAATATTTTTGTTTTGTGTAACCAATAATGTTTTTGGAACAAGATAAAGTAATGTATCTATAACTCATTCTAAACTGTATTACAACTAATCGATGCATTAAATGAATTCTGTAACAAGTTATTTTAATGGTACTTATAAGTACCGTCTAGATAAAGGGTTAATTTGCGTAGTTATACAATTTCTCTCCAGTGTTGTTACGGCTACAGCATAAAAAAAATCCTATCACATGAAATTTTTTATCAAAACATAAAATTGACCATGAGAGAAGCTTGTTCTGAAGATTAGAAGGAAATTCGCTTGTAAGAAATTATTTTAAATTGCGTCTGAAAAGTTAGATGAAGACATCTACTATTATACGATGGAAGGTCAGTAAGTAGGTCACAAACTTACATGAGAGGTCGGAAATTAGTAGTAAATTGTTTCCAAATATGCCAATAGGTGGCAGCATATTCCAGCTATAAGATGTTAATTTCGAATTTATGACACAGCAGTTGTACAAGATGAGTAGGGTCGATCAAAAGTTGTTGACGAAGAGCGAAGTGGTCGTCCAGTTGAGATTGCGACAAAGGAATCAGTGCGGAAGGTTGAGGAAAGGTTGATGTGCTGTCTATTGTTCGCATGTCAGCATATAATTCCTCAACCTTCCGCACTGATTCTTCTGTCGCAATCTCATCTGGACGACCACTTCGCTCTTCGTCAACAACTTTTGAATGACCCTGCTCATCTTGTACAACTGTTGTGTCATAAATTCGAAATTAACATCTTATAGTTGGATTATGCTGCCACCTATTGGCAAATTCGGAAACAATTTACTGACCTACTTAAGGGTGTATTCGAAAAAATATTTTTCCACCCTCAACAGCTCGAAACTTTCTGAGACATTTTCAGACTCATTTTTAAAAGTAAAAACATGAAACTTGCTGGGGTGATTTCTGAAGACATGTTTAACATGCCGTGTGATTTCATTTTCAGCTCAATTAATTAGAATTTGATTTTTAAACAATTATTTTCTCAGTATGACTATTTTTTTCATTCCCAGATCGCCCGCTTCGAAAAATTCGGTTCAAAATGCCAACTTTGACAGCGTTTTTTACAGTATTTTCTGCATTTATCAAAACATTAAGAAGCACCACACATTATATAGTTTCTAAATAAGAGAATTTCCAAGTTTGATGCGTTTGAGAGCAAAAATGAATCAGAAAAATAGCAGTTTGGATCGGAATACACCCTTAATTGTGACCTACTTACTGACTTTTCCTCGCATATTTAAAATGCAAATGGAAATTTCGTCCCGGCTACTTATAACTTTAGTTCTGCCAAATGAATTTTAATGGGACTTACACCAATAGTTATATAATTTTTCAGGGAAGGTTTTGTATATAACACATAGTTCTATGTTGCTCATTTATATAATTATGGGCGGGGAGGTCTATATTCAGGCGATCCGGACTATGAAAGATTAGCCTTTTTAAAAAGTCCTACTGGATAGATTTTCATACTTCCATTGTTAGACAATTTTGAGGAACATACTGCATATCGTTCTATCGCTCTTTACCAAATCTTATTGTAAATGATCAGCTAAAGGAGTTGCTCTTTGGCAGTCCAAATTTTGTCGGTCACATTAGAAAATATAATAATAACGCAATGGAGTTCGTATACGGAAGGACATTCTCAGTAAACGTGCATATTTCTTTTAAAGTACGATCAAATTCTCTAATATATTTCGTTTGAGAGATTCATTGGGAGAAGCCGACCAGCTTAGCTCGCAAATCGTGCTAGTATTTATTTATAGAGATACATGAAGCATCGTAACTTGAATAAAAGAGAGGGGAAAAAATGTGAATTGCACAGATCACTTTGAGTCCCTGATCTTCAGATTTTCACTTTGAAAGTAAAACAAATACTTAAATTACTACTGTGTGTAGAATTGAATTAGAACTGAATTATCAAACACTGATTATCGAAAATAATATATGTATATATTTTTGGGGGGCAGTTTATACGTAAATATTTTTTTAAATGTCTTCATTTGAACGAGAAGGGCTTGAAGCTCATGAGCCGTCCGTATCTTTACTACGGCCCTGCTTCAGCTGTCATGTAATGGCAAATATTATTAAGATTTGAAGATTTTCACTTTGAAAGTAAAACGAATACTTAAAGAACTACTTTGTACAGAACTGAAGTAGAGATGAATTATCAAACATTGAATACCAAAAATAATATATGTATATATTTTTTGGTGCAGTTTATACATAAATAATTTTTAAATGTCTTCTTTTGAACGAGAATGGCTTGAGGCTCATGAGCTGTACCATCCCTACACGGCGCTGCTTCAGCTGCCATGTAACGGCAAATATTTTCATGATTTGAAGGAAACCGTACTAGGTTAATATTGTCTTTAATACAGGGAAGACAATAACTGACATAGTAACAAACGCACTCGGTTATAGAAAATACGCAAAAGTACCAACTTTAATAATTTTAAGGGTAAAATATTTTTAAATCAATTTAAAATTTTAAGCACTGTGCTGAAATTTTCAGCTGAATTATATTTTAGTTTAGAAACAATTATTAGTATTAATAATAAAATTAAAGTGTTTGTTTATTGATCTTCATATTCAGTTTTTAAAACTTCCTTTCAACACTTTTAGAGGTTATCAACTTCTGTAATGTTCAATTCACACCAGAATTTTCAAAAAAAAAAAAAAAAATTATTTGAAAATAAGGAAATGCAATTTTACAGTTTTTTATCACCAACTTTATAATGGTAAAATTTAGTTTTAAAATTCTCTTGCTAATCTTGATTAAAATTAAGTGGTATAAAAAATATCCCACCGCCTTTCAATGGGTTAGACGTATCTTGGGTTAGGCACAGATTCTTTTGCTAAAACTTCTCTATAACTCTCTATAAACTTCTCTAATTTCTCTATGCTTTGAGTATGCATTCATTGAATGTACAACATAAGGCTGTATGGAAACTAAAAAAGTAAACTTCATTATGTCATCCATTAGCCCATATTCTTTTATAGCCCGAAACCAATTAAAATTAATCTTGATTAGAATTAAGTGGTATAAAAAGCATCCAACCACCTTTCAATGGGTTAATCACAGATTCTTTTGCTAAAACTTCTCTATAACTCTCTATAAACTTCTGTATGCTTTGAGTATGCATCCATTGAATGTATAACATAAGACTGTATAGAAACTAAAAAATTAAACTTCATTATGTCATCCATTAGCCCATCTTCTTTTGTAGCCCGAAATCAATTAAAATTAATCTTGATTAGAATTAAGTAGTATAAAAAACATCCAACCACCTTTCAATGGGTTAAGCACAGATTCTTTTGCTAAAACTTCTCTATAACTCTTTATAAACTTCTCTATGCTTTGAGTATGCATTCATTGAATGTATAACATAAGGTTGTATGGAAACTAAAAAAGTAAACTTCATTATGTCATCATTAGCCCATATTCTTTTATAGCCCGAAATCAATTAAAATTAATCTTGATTAGAATTAAGTGGCATAAAAAACATCCAACCATCTTTCAATGGGTTAAGCACAGATTCTTTTGCTGAAACCTCTCTATAACTCTCTATAAACTCCTCTATGCTTTGAGTATGCATTCATTGAATGGATAACATAAGGCTGTATGGGAACTAAAAAGTAAACTTCATTATGTCATCCATTAGCCCATATTCTTTTATAGCCCGAAATCTATTAGTTTAATTCTATTCAAGCGAGAAAGGTCACGGCGGCGTCATAATTGACAAAGGAAGAGTTCACTTCTGTTAATTGAATCGATGAGACCATGCTTTCGTTAATGATTTCGTTAATGTTCTTTATGCTTTTCTACTTTAGTTGTCATGTGGAGTCAAATACGTTTAAGATTTGAAGCAAACAATAGGGCAATTCCATTGTAACAGACTAAAAGTCATAGAGGAAAAAATGACTTTACCTTATTAAAAAAAATAATAATCAGTAAATTAGAAGATGGCTACAATTAGTATATGATATTATAACATAAATTAATATAGTTATTATGAATAAATTATTTAATGTGAATAATTATGATTTAAAAAGTGGTATTGTAACAGACAAACAGGAATTACCATGCTTTTCGGACACCTTAATGTTTATCTATATTATTTATAAAATAACATACAATTTATTATAACAAAAATGTATTTTCATTGAGAGGAAGTTCAGAAACATTCGATTTCAACAAAATTTGACTGTTGCCACAATATAGTTATAAAAAATATGTAATCTTACCTGTAACAGGCTAACATCCAATAGGTAACAGAGAAACAAATAAGCACATAAAAAGAAGCTATGCTGATTAGAATGGATTTATTTGATTTTGACTATCCAACCTTTTATAAAATGCATTACAAATATAAAAAAAATATACGTTTAATACTATCAGAAAATATGTGTATTACCTATTTGATTTAAAAAATTAAATACTAAAAATGGTAGCATGGCGTGGAATTGCCCAATACTAAGTTAATATTTTCTTGAAAATAGACGAAGGTGCTGTTGATAGACCTTTCCATTATGAAGGGAAGTGGATAAAACATATTCATATAAGTAACGATTTTCGTGTAAAGTTTTTTTTTTTTTTTTTTTTTTTTTTTAAGTACTTTAAAATTATAAGTATTTCGCTGAAATTTTTGGCTAGATCATATGCTAATTTTGGATTAAATGTAATAAAAAAATAATAATAGTAATAACTTTAAAGTGCATGTTTTATTAATTTAAAGCACGGTTATAAAGTATTTCTAACACTCTTATAAATATAGATATTTAAACAAAGAATTTAGAACAAATTTCGAATTTTAAATAAAAGCAATTTTTCATTTTTTGCATTCAAAGCAAACGAATAAATGGCAGCATCTAAGCTGATTCCCACATAAAATAAATGTTATTTTCATCTAAGTTTGCAAAATGCCTAAGTATGCCCAAAAGACAGTATGAACAAGAAAGCGAGAAAATTTCATAAATATTTAACTTAAGAATCTTTTTCAATAAAGAATTTTGAGTATTTGTAGATTATTTACTTGTTTAAAGCTCTTAAATTTGTGATTGTGTTAATTTAGGTTAATGGTTATTAAATTGATGTTTTTAAGGGGGTTTGTAGTTTTAGATCCATATTTTTTAACCTAAATTACTAAGCGCCTAAAGGATCCATTTCAGAAAAGATATTTTTTCTGTCATTTACGATGTCATTTTGTTTGGAAGAAACCAATGAATGAGCATTTGTATTATTATTTTAGCTTCGGAACTGAAGAGTTTAATTAATTGAATTACTTATGGGATGTATATTGCGAAAATTCAGAGTCTATAATTTAACACTTAAATAAATTTTAGATGTATTCTGTTTTCTCTTCTCAAAATAATAATAAAATTTTAAGTCTGACTTTTTAAAATCTGATACGAAACCAGGAAAAAAAAAAAAAACCATTATAATACGAAAGAACTATTTTCGAATGAATCGACAAATTAAACTAAAATCTGTAAGCAATTTCAAATATCTTACAAACAAATGTTTAAGCTTTTTGGATGCTTTTTGCTGTTGTCGCTGGCCAGACCGACAGACAAAAAATCTGATCGCATCTCCTTAGGCCCCCTTCTTTACATAGGCCTCAACTGAACGAACGGTTTGGTAAATTTCGGTAATTCATGTAATTACTTAAAAACGAATTTCATTTTTAACATCATTTTCCTAGGAAAAAAAAATCACTCTCATAGTAATAATGAAATTGATGATCTCATTATTTTCATCAGGGTCGAAACTAAGGGGAGGGGGGGGGCAGGGGGGCATGTGCCCCGGGCGCCAGAACAAAGGGGCACCAAAGGAAGGATTATACCTTTGGAAAGAATCATTTTCTTCTGATGGACTGATAGCTTCCATTAATATGAAACAGCCATTATAAATGAAGTTTTAAAATTTTTTTTGCAAAAAAAAAAAAAAAAAAGAAAAATTATGGCCATTTTTTCCCCTTCCCATTCGGACCAGAAAATCAGAGTTCTAATTTTTTACGGCTGCTCTTTCATCTTCACCTAACACTTCATTTATAATGGCTGTTTCATAATAATGGAAGCCATCAGTCCATCAGAAGAAAATAACTCAGTGAAAGCGGAAACTCGGTTAGGCAGGACTTGGATAACCGGGACTCTACTGAATATGTCATTTTAAAAATGATCTTTAGAATATTTTTGTTGATGTTCAGAGGGACCTCCACCTTGGATCCGCCACTGTAGATTACATAGTTCACTATTACATATTTTATGATTACATATTTTAAATTTTAAAATAAGTCGTCTATTATAAAATTAGTAAAATTCTCTTTGTAAATATACTTTGTGGAAGAGGGATGGGGGGGGGGGGCGCCAAAATCCATGTTTGCCCCGGGGTGCAAAAAAGGCTAGTTTCGGCCCTGATTTTCATATAAAATTTAAAGCATGCAAAACTGGTCATTTCTCACGCGTGTTTTCTAACTTTGCTCCCTATGCAATTTTTGTTGGACACAGCGAAGTCAATGAACAAGGACAGGAGAAATTTTTGCAAATTACTGTTCAATGATTCGAAACGAATAAGGTAACGAAGTCATCAGATCGCATCTAATTATTCGAGGAAGTGCAGGCCCGTAATTTTTTGTCTGAAGTTGCTAATTAAGAAATTACTGTAATTGAACAAGTTGACTGCCCTTCAAAATTTTTTCTAGCTTAAATAAAATGAAAACTGTCGTACTGTCACGTAGATATGTAATTATTTTTCTTTCCCCGCAAGGCCACAAGAAAGAAATAATTCTATCTTTTACATTGTTGTTGAAAATTTTATTTCTAGGATTTTTTTAAATGCCCGAGAAAAAGTATATTATATCCTTTTAAAACTACTACAACAGCAACACCGAGATAAGTCGGGAGTATCAACGGTGTTTCTCTATACCTGCTGCCGGTGAAGTGGTTAAAATAATAGAGCAATGAAATGGAAAAAAATTTGACTTTGACTGATAGACATATTTTCATTGGATTTTTTCTTTTGTATACGTTTATGAGAAGCTATTTTCTTAGGAACTTTTGAAGTTATTCAAATACAACATTTTTTTAATTGAATTTTTGTAATTTGTGCATAAATTATTCAAGTGTCCAGATATTAACTTTTTTTTAAAAATTGAATTTTTATGATTTGTATACTTACTATACTTATAGTATATATTTTACATTTCCGTTACACGCAGACAGACTTTTCATTTCCAAAAACGTTTTAAATGTTGTTCTTCATCATACGATAATCCATTTATGTGAAAAAAATCATTTTTTTAAGTTACAAATTTTAAATTGTTATACGGTCCCTGGATCCTATAAGTTCTATTTATGTAAAACTTTTACATCGGCTCTAGCAAGTAAAACAGTAAAAATTCCACTTTTGTACGAACCTTACAAAGATTACCATTGAACGCTTCTTGCAATAATTAGGAGATTTTGTTTTAACTTTCTTTATTTAATACCTTTTACAAATTGTTTGTGTTTTATAAGTAATATATATATTTTTTAAATATGCCCAGAAATTCAGAATTGCAGATACGAAGATTGATGAGGCGTACGCCTAACAGTAACAAACGGGCAATTGTAAACCAACCTCTAGCATTTAACACTTTATGCTTCGGACCTTTGTCGTGAAAAAAACGAAAGCAATCTTTCGTTTGTACTCAATTTTTGAATATTTTCTTTAACATTTTCTTTCAGATTTTTAAAATATTTTATTGGATCCGTTATTCCTTCATCGATATGAAGGTTAACTTAGGGACTGTGCATATATAACGTTATCACTTGAGAGGGGAGGGAGGGGTCTGGCCCTTGATATCGTAAGATATCTCTAGGGGGTGGAGGGGGTTGTCTTTTGATATCGTTACATATCATTTTTGATCCGACCAAAATTTTCATATTTTGCTACCTTTTCTTTTACACTGAAATAATATATGATCCTTTTTCTTAGTTTGTTATAAATTTTTATGAAAATACAAAGGTATTATATTAAAATCATTAAGTAATTATAAAATCATTTCATTCCAAAATATGGATTATCCCAACGTTCGGCATTCCTATTCTTCTACGATATGTGGATATATTGTGTTGTTAGAGAAACCAGGTTCGAAATGATACTTGTTATATGTTTACAAGTAAAAAATGTGAAAGTGCAAGAAGATAATATTATTGTTGAATGCATTGTGTAACAAAAAGCTATACTTTTAAATAGTAAGCATTTGCTTAAAGTATTATTTGCTATAAAGCTATTTCATGTATAATAGTTATATTTTATTGACTTCTCTTCATTTAAATCAGTAAAATATGCAAATAATAAATGTATATCACTGTAAACGTATTAAAAAAAAAGAAGAAAAAACTGTAAAAAAAAAAATTAGACATTGATAACGATATCATTAGGACGGAGGGGGAGGGGGGGTCTAGGAATGATATCGTAAGGGGGAGAGGGGATCCAAAACTGCCAAAAAGTTGATAATGTTACATATGCATAGCCCTTACCTGGTCCAGATGCTGAAATTCATCTCCATATCATTACCAATCTACTATCATTTTTAACAGTAGGTTTTGATTTTTTTTTTTTTTATTTATTATGTTATCATATGCATTTGGTCTTCTCCAAAGATGGATTTGCCCATCAAAGCGAAAGATATTTAATTTAATTTCATCCATAAATAAAACTGTTTTCTAAACTGAAAAATCTTTAATTTTTTTATGAAATTTTGTAAATTTCATCGATCTTGCTCAGGAAGATTTCTCTTCTAGAGACTCTTTTAGAATTATTTATCTCAGAATAACTCTTATGGTTTCTGGATTAACTTTTTCCGAAATGCACTTCTGCTTCCATACCAATTAGGAAGCGCTTAATTTTGGCTTTTTCTCTGGATTAACTTTTTCCCGAAATGCACTTTTGCTTCCACATCAATTAGGAAGCGCTTAATTTTGGCTTTCTCTTTAATTTTCCTACGATACGCTGCTTTTTTCAGAAACCGTAAAAATCTTTAACTTGATTGACTTTTATTTAATTTCTATGTTTTTTTTTCCTTTTAACCTTTAACTGATGTCACAGAAATGGTCACACAACTAGTGTGAAGCGGTCTGTGAGACCGCCGCAACGAAAGATGAATAAAAGGCACGATTAACTCATAGGATGGTGTTTTTGTACTAAACTTTTTGCACAGGACTGTTCTAATTAAAATCCACCTATTCAAAAGTCTCTGGTGATAGTACTAAAGTTCCAAGCGGAACAAAATTTCGGTAGTGTTTGTAGTTAAACTGAAAATTGCAAGTTAAACTATAAAAATTGAAAAAAGCCGCGGTCTGAGAGACCGGTAACATCAGTTAAAGGTTAAATCACTTGATGACGCCCTGTAATGTACTGTTGAATATCTTCGTTTTACTATTTTTGCAATAACTCTTACTGACAACCTCTGTTTAAAATGCTTTATCATAAGCTCATGATACAATCGCGGATACAAAGGGGAGGTCATGGGGGTCATGACCTCCTCCCACTAAACAAAAAACATTTATAGGGTTGGGTTGGGTTGATTTTTGACGGCCAATTATCTACACGAGGGATATAGGCCCGGGGGGGGGGTGCCCTCCGTGGGGGTCTTTCTAAGGGAATCTAATCCGTATTAACGCATGGAAGATCCACGGCTCGAAGAAAACCACGAAAACTCCGAACGATTAATCCGACGGGCGCGATTGGGATCGAACCCAGCACCTCCCGTCTACCAGCTTCGAGAGCAGAACCTCTCGGCCACTGGTGGGGCAAAAAACATTTATAGAAAGCAATACATTTTTTTTTTATGTCGCTATGCAATAAATGGGCTTTCTTTTTTTTTTCTGCTCAAAAATCCTCTAATCTCTGATACATTCACAGAACTGCTTTTTATACAGAAATCCTGTAATCTCTGATACATTCGCGGAACTGCTTTTTATACAGAAATGCATAAAAATTGTAGAAATTATTGTTTAAATACGAAGGAATTGAATAACATTTTTCGTTTTCCTGTAAATGTGATTAATCTTAACCTTTAACTGATGTGACTAAAATTTGTCACACAACTAATGTGATCCGGTCTCTCAGACCCCTCGAATAAAATGAATTAAGAAAAATAACTCAAATGGTTGAATTTACTTAAATTTTGTCCTAACAATATCGTTGTACTTCTCTTAGGAGCATGTGAATTAAATTGCATGAAAAAAGTATTTTATTCACATTATTTAACTTCAGTACAGAAAAGTAAAAAGCTGTAAAAGTGTTTACAGCTGGGAGTCGCGGGGTCTGGGAGACCGCGTGACATCAGTTAAAGATTAAATTGCATTGAATTGCTCTCGTAAGACGATATTTTTATGACTGTCGAGTTCGGAAACCGGCGTTAAATTCGAAGTTTGAGAACATTTTCTGTAAGATTCTTTGCTTTTATAGGAAAATGGGGAACTCTGAAGTCTTAATTTAAAATATCTTTTTGGTATCTGCACAGAACCTGCAGATTTATACATTTACGAATATATCTGAAAATTTCATGCGTTCACGAATGGAAATTAATGGGGTATATGTCAGTAAATAGCAAATTCGGATTTAAAATATAAAATTTGCTAATAAAAATATGCGACTCCCTCCTCCCAAAGAAAAAAAAAAGGAGGCATGACCATTGACCACCCTCTAAAGGGAGGGCTGGATCCGCCTAGGCTTATGAATTTCCAAAGACGTTTGTCCAAATTTCTTTTCAATCCTTATTAACTAAAAACAAAAAAAACAGCAAACGAAGAATAAATTACAACAATAAAGAGAGCCATTTTATAAATAAATTCTTATGTAAACCAATTTACTTGCTATATTTTTGCCTTAGCAATCATTGCAGAAATCGTCATGGCGGTGTAGACCCATCGTATCGCAGATGTATTAATCATAGACCAATCTGATCGTAGGTGACTTACTTGTACAGGGCCGAAACTAAGGGGGGTGGGGGGAGAGAGAGGCATGTGCCCCGGACGCCAGAACGAAGCGGCGCCAAATGAAGGATTATACCTTTGGAATAAATCATTTTCTTCTGATGAACTGATGGCTTCCATTATTATGAAACACCCATTGTAAATGAAGTGTTAGGTGAAGATGAAAAAGCAGCCGTAAAAAGTTCGAACTCTGATTTTCTGGTCAGAATAGGGGGGGGGGGGGCGGGAAAATGGCCATATTTTTTTTTTTTTTTTGAAAAAAAAAATGTTTTGATACTTAAATTTTCATATTTTTTCCTAATGTGAAAAATAAATTTTAGTATGATTAATTGTTATCTTTTTTTTCAACAATTAAAATCTAGAACATGACCTCCTTTAAGGGACCACCTCTCGGAGCGACCAAATTGGATTCAATAATATTGGAACGGAACGTGGTCGCTTTAGGGAGGTTTTACTGTATTAAGTTCCACTCGATTCAGACTAACAGATAGCATGGTACTAAAAGTAATTTTGAAGAATTTATGCCTCATGAAAAATCGGAACATTTGGGGTTCCGCGGACGGGTCTTGGAGTGCCAGAAAATCGGGACGTCCTGCGTAAATCGAAACACCAAACAACACTAACTGCGACTCTAGTTTCCTATAGTAAAATTATTTTAGAATTATTTTTAACACAATTATTCAACTGGTAAATAAATCATATCAGTTGTAAATTTCCAAATGGGTGGTTTTCGGCCGTCCGTAGGAAAACACTACATCAAGCTTGCAGCTTGGAGCTACGGTTCGGATTTCCCTTTCTCCTTTCCAAATGAGTGAACAAAATCCGGGCCAGGATTCGAACCAGGGATGTCTTGGCTGAAGCCGCCAATGCCCTACCAACTGAGCCATCTTGGATGAATCTGGAGAATTATTCTGGGTGAATTAGCTCTACAGATTCGTCCGGGATGACTCAGTTGGTAGAGCATTGGCGGCTTCAGCCAAGACATCCCTGGTTCGAATCCTGGCCCGGATTTTTTTCACCCATTTGGAAATTTACAACTAAAATTATTTATCTTAGTGTGCTCTACCACGAAAGTCTCAGCCTTAGTATTGAAACAACGAATGTGTGGAGAGGAAAATATAGCAGGATAACATACGACAAACTAGGAAAATCTTAAATCTACCTCAAAATATCCATATGTGTGCTTAGTTTTGTGTATGGTATATTCGCTCACTTTTTCTTATTTTTATTCTTTATACCTATAATAGCACACAAAAATACCGGATATCCTCCAAATTCAACAAGGAACAACAAGGTTCTGCTTGCCACGTGGCCTCTTCACTCCTTACAGGACACCTGTCCGGAACGCGTTCACAAGAACCGGGGGGTGCAGCTGTCGAGCGGGGATGCTGATCGTCTGCCGCGCACGTTCTTCTTTGTTGCTACAAGTTCTATTGTTCGTCTGGTCTTTCCGGCACTTTTCGGCGAGAGACTTTTAAAAAATATATTTATTTTCACATTTTATTTTATTTTATTTTATATTCTTTATCAGTCAAGGATATGCAAATCTTTCAAGCAAACTTCCAATTTTAAAGTTCATAGAAATTATTTTAAATAAAACTTTTAGAAATCTTCACAGATGGGTGTGGCTGGGTAAAGAAACTTGTCTAAAAACTAAAATTTGAAATAAAGACCCTCCAAATGTATAGCTTGAGATGTTTAAAGATAAGATTTAAAAATGCGCAGCTATTGTCCACATTAACTTTTAACTGATGTCACCGATCTCTCAGACCGCGGCTTTTTTCAATTTTTATAGTTTAACTACAAACACTACCGGAATTTTGTTCCGTCTGGAACTTTAGTACTATCACCAGAGACTTTTGAATAGGTGAATTTTAATTATAACAGTCCTGTACAAAAAGTTTAGTACAAAAACATCATCCTGTGTGTTAATCGCGCCTTTCATTCATCTTTTAATGGAGCGGTCTCACAGATCGCCTCACACTAGTTATGTGACAATTTCAGTGACATCAGTTAAAGGTTAAAAGAGTTATAATTCTTGTTTTACAGTTGAAAATAAATCAGAATGAGCTTTATTATTATAGTAAAAGTACTTAAATACTTAAAAGTAATTTGTTCGGGGAAAAAAAAAAAAAAAAAAAAAAAAAAAAACTATTCAAGAAATTTGAGAACAGAATCCAACTGCCCCATTGGAAATAGTATTAAATTTACAATTAATTTGTTTTCAAAGTATAATCAAATATAATTTACATCAATCGTATACAATGTGCTGTTCAAAACATACAATCTTATTAATTTAAACCGATCCCTTTGAATTACCCTGTATTTAATACACCAAGTAGCACACTACGCTACACCAGATTCAAATATACTTCACTGGCTCATTTCTGCCTAAACGTTCTCGAGTAGCGGTTCTTTAAACTCGTAGTTACTGTGGCCGATTTTTTGGTTTTTCTCTGTTTCCGCGGCCCCCAAGAATTTAAGACTGAAATTCTTTAAAATATTAAATACATGATAGGCGCACTAATAAAGGTACACAGTAAAACCTGTGAAAACGCGAAAACCTTTCTATGACATAATCCTGTTTTGAACATGAACAGAAAAATTCACAGCCCAGTCAAAAAAACATGCCATAAATTTTAAACCAGACCAGAACAGATTTTTTTCATGTGTCTAGCGATTCCGCTTTCACTCTTTTTACTGTATAAACTAGTAATACATTGTGGGGGGGGGGGGGGGGGATTCGTCAATATAGACAAATTTTTCCATAAGGTTGGTTGATTTTTGATGGCGATTATCTACACTAGGGATATAGGCCCGAGGGGGGAGTGCCCTTCGTGGGGGTGTTTCTAAGGGAACCTAATCCGTATTTACGCATGGAAATCCATGGCTCGAAGAAAACCACGAAAACTCCGAACGATTAGGCCGACGGGCGCGATTGGGATCGAACCCAGCACCTCCGTCTACCACCTTCGACAGCAGAACCTCTCAGTCATTTTTCCGTAAGATTTTACGGAATAGTTTTATTTTTCTAAGAAAACAGTACAATTTCCGTAACTGACATTTTGAGATTACAAATCCGTATAAATCCAGTAAGTTTTCCCTAAATTTTACGGAATATTTTTGTATTGCTTTCAAAACAGTACAAGTTCCGTAAATGATGTTTAGAAATAGTCAAATAGCTGCTGCGTTTGGAAAGCGAAGTAATTAATTATTACATACGTATATTTGTCTCACAGTGATATTATTTTCGATGAAACTCCAATATTGGCTAAATGTGACTCTATATTGAAAATATATCCAATGATTCCCCAAATAGTATTAGTTTGACATGGGTTTTCAAGCATAAAATCTTTAAATGTTATGGCGCCATCTATGTATGATATTTAAACAACTCGCTATAACATATATATATGTTTATATATATATATATATATATATGTAGGAAATATTAGTCGTTACTTTCATAGTATTCATTTCTTTCTGTCCAGTATTGCTCGTCTATGACTGTAACCGCATTCCTATTGTTTCATTTTCATTCTTGCTTTATTAATACCATGCAGCGTAGATACTTTATTAATACCAATTTTTTAATACCATGCAGCGTAGATTATGACACAAATAATTTGAAATTTTTTAAAAAATACATGTTTGAAAAATATATGTTGGTATTCTTACAAAAATAAATGAATAAATAGATAAAAATAATATTACAATAAAAATTTTAAAAGTCTTGCAAAAAAGAAGCAACCATTACTCTTAATACATTGTTGTTTCCTTACTGTTGTTTGAATTAAATAGGTATATTCCGATCTTGATATAAACATGTCCTTGAAGAGTGAAATTCATCAAGACGTAAATTTCTCCTTGAAAAATTGTATTTTGTCTTTAAAACGAAAATTTTTAAAAACGGAAATATGAAGAAAGAAACCCGGAAAAATTTTGTGAAAAAAACGGAAATTTTTCTGGAATTCACGGAAAAAATTGTTCGTTTAAATACGGAAGTAGTACTGGGGTCTCGACTGCCAGTACAATTTCCGCATTTTAAGGGGTTTTTTTTATTATTACAGTGTACAGTATTTTTTAACAGTTTTTTTTTTTTCTTTGATTTTACCCGCAAGACTTTTCTGAAATTTTGGATAAGTAAAAAAAAATTACAATGAACATGAGACAAGGGGTCCGCAGACCACAGTTGAACCTCTATTCTAAGCTTATAAATTTTTCGTTTCTTTAACCGATGAACATTTCTGCATGCATTAAATTACAATAGTTAAGCAGTGAAACATACAACGGCTGATTTCTGATGCATTTAAAGGTAATTTCAAATTTCAATTCCCTACTTAAGGCTGTTCTCAAATCCAAAGGGTCAACTTTCTGACATGTTTTAATTCATTTTTGTTCGGAAACGCGTGAAACTAGAAGGTGTTGTTATTCAGAAACTATGTCATCGAACTGTTTTTTCCGTTTTCTTGTAAACACAATAGATCTTTCAGAAAATACTGTCAAAGTGGGCATTTTGAAGTGAACTTCCGAACGAAAGAAGAAAATCCAGTCAGTAAGAGGAGAAAATGCCGTGTCACGTGATCGAAAATGCTTATAACTCAATAAGTAATTGATTCATTAAAAATTGGAAAAAACAGTTCGATTCCAAAACGCTTCCAGGGTCAAGCTTTCCAATTTTATATCTTTCCGTTTAAAAATGAATTTGTAAATGTGTTAAAACGCTTTGCGCATATTGAGCAGAACAGTTGAGAACAGCCTTAAATGAACAGAACGCACATGATCATTACATGTATGTATGAACATTACATACTTAAATGAAAGAATGTAATGTATAAGCAATTGAACCCGACTGCCAGATAAACGGAGGCGGATGAAGGGAACCTCCACTATAAGGATGTTCAGGGGACTTTTGTATATGGCCAGGGCCTCAAACGGAAAAATATTATGATTACAAATTTTATTCTTAGTCAGCGGTGTAGTAATTCAGAAATTATGGGATATACTTTAATAATATTCAAATAAATGGAGCAATTAAGATTATGAGTAATTTAAAAAGTGTTCATGAGATTTATCAATCATTCAAACTATTAAGGGTTACTGATATTATATTAGGTTGAGCAAAAAGTTCTGGGAAATTTTTAATCTAATAATTACCAGAATTTGTATCGTATATAAGAGTACTAGTTGTATATCTATAGGAGCTCAGGAATTTCGACTCCAAAATGCCTATTGAACAGTATGATTTGCATGTGTTGATCCGGAATTATTGGAAAAGGTCTATCTAGGATTAGAAAAGGTCTAACGATTCTGAAAGCCGTCGATGAGATTAATGAGGGCGAAGGTGCTGGTACGGCGACAAAATCGACTGTGGGCAGATGGTTTAAGCGATTCGAAGGAGGCAATTTTAATCTCAAAGACATGCCTCCTTCTGGCCGGTCATCTGTTTTGGATGAAAGTGACTTGGTAGCCTCTGTGGAAGAAGCATGTCAAGAGTTTTTCGATTCCAAGGAGCCGCCATGGTACTTCCAGCAAATCCGGAATCTGGTAGAATAATGGCAGAAAATCGTGAACTATGATAGTTTGTACTTTGAAGAATTGTCCTTGTTGCTTTTATTGTTAATTTGCGCATATCAACGCAACTTTCACAAATTTCCCAGAACTTTTCGCTCAACCTAGTAGTTAAAAGTTTGGAAAATAATTAATTGTTTAAACTAGCTATTAATCATCTGCGCATATCTGTATTTTGAGAGTTTGCTGAATACAGGACGATTTTTGTTTTATATTTTTGCTATCTGCATGTATATAGGTATATCTTAGAAATCTATTCAGAAAATAGTAATAGATACAACAATTAAATAAATAGACGCCCACATTTTCACGTGAACCGTAGTAACGAACGAACTTGATAATCCTGGGAAATCGGGAGAACGAGCCGTACGCGGAAGATCAATGCCACGATCACGAAATCAATATTTTAATTGGTTTAGATTGAAAATTTAAAAAGTCCTTCCGGCCAGTGCCGGGAGGAAGAGGTAGCTTTCATATTCCTTATTTTAAAAAAGCCAACTTATATTATTCGAACACACGAAGCTCAATTAAGTGGAAACCGAACGTAGGAGATTCAATTTTAATTTTTATCAATACTAAATCATTATGAATGAGAATTTCGCGAAATTAGTCAGCTTTATCCAACCTGCTTTTATTTAAAGTAACTTATATTTGGCTGCTAAATTCGGCGATTTCTTAAAGTGCCTGCCATTTTAAGACAACATGGTGGATGAGGCTAACCAGTGAACTTGGTCGAGACCTTAGTAATTGCTGTGCACATGCTCACTCGCATCGGAATCGGTTGATATATACGAGTGCTGCAGGCAATCAGATTTTTCAAAATGTCACTCACGTTAAAAATCGAAACTGCTATATCTGGACCATTTTTTAATGTAAAGACAAACAAAAAATGCTCCTGAATCCTTATATCAAGGTCAAATACTTAAGAAAGAAACCTTTTTCAATTTTTTAATTTTTTTGCACCTCACTTTAAATATAATTTTTTTTAATTTAATGGCCGCCATTTTGGAACAAGATGGCTGATGAAGCTGGCCAGCGAACTTGGTCGAGATATTGATGTATACTATCCACATGCCTTCTTCCATCGAAATAGGCGAATACGTGTGGTATCGCGGGACAAATACAAGATCGTTTCAATGTGTTAGCCATGATAGAAATTCAAAGTGCTATAATTCAACCACTTTTTAAGATATAAACAAAAGAACAAATTTTCAGAAACAAAAACTGCTCCAAAATCTTTGTATCAAGGCCAAACACACACAAAAAAAATCTTTTTCATTTTCCAATTTTTTAATACCTTATTTTAAATTTTAAATTACATTTTTTTTTTTTAAATGGCAACCCTTTTGAAACAAGATGGCGAATGAAGCTGACCAACGAACTCGGACGAGACATTGGTATGTACTATGTACAGACCAAGTTACTTTCAAATCGGTTCATAAATACGCCTGTCATCGCGTGACAAAAATCAGGTCGTTTTAAAATGTCAGCCACAATAGAAATTCAAAATGTTATAACTCAGCCATTTTTTTAGATATAGATGAAACAAAACCTGTTCCGGAATCTTTGTATTAAGGTCAAACACATACAAAAAAAAATCTTTTTCATTTTCTAATTTTTTGGTATCTCATTTTAAATTTAATTTTTTTAAATTTTTTTAAATGGCCGCCATTTTGAAACAAGATGGCGGATGAAGCTGGCCAACGAACTCGGTTGAGTTATTTGTATGTACTATGTACACACCAAGGTACATCCAAATCGGTTCATAAATACGTCTGTTATCACGTGGCAAAAATCAGGGCGTTTCAAAATGTGAGCCACGCTAGACATTCAAAATGCTATAACTCAACCATTTTTTAAGATATAGACGAAACAAAAACTGCTTCCGAATCTTTTTATCAAGGTCAAACACATAAGAAAAAAATATTTTTTCAATTTTCAATTTTTTGGTACCACATTTCATATTTAAATTTTTCTTAAAATTTTAAATGGCCGCCATTTTTAAACAAAATGGCGGATGAAGCTGGCCAACGAACTCAGTCGAGACATTGGTCTGTACTATGTATAAACGAGGTTACATCAAAATCGGTTCATAAATACGCCTTTTATCGCGTGACAAAATTCAGGACGTTTCAAAATGTCAGCTTCGCTAGAAATTCAAAATGCTATAACTCAGCCATTTTTTAAGATATAGACGAAACAAAAACTGCTACGGAGTCTTTGTATAAAGGTCAAATACATAAGAAAAAAATATGTTTCCATTTTCAATTTTTTGGTACCACATTTCAAATTTAAAATTTTTTTTTAAATTTAAATGGCCGCCATTTTGAAACAAAATGGCGGATGAAGCTGGCCAACGAACTCGGTCGAGACATTGGTATGTACTATGGACACACCGAATTACATCCAAATCGGTTCATAAATACGAGAGTTACAGTGTGACATATGTCAGATATATATATATATATATATATCAATTTTGAACGGAGGGTGGTTTCGGGGTCTGGGGGTCATGATCGATGAAAATATACCAAAATTTTTTTTAATCGCTTTCCTCCGAACGGCTGCAATAGGTAGCTTTTTGTAAAGAACGCTACCTAAATGTTGAATTCTAGAAAATCGCGATTATCAAATTAATGAGACAATGGATGTGGAATTGGGGGATGTTCAGAAATGCAAAGCACCCATGCATCCGGCACTGAGACTATAATGAGAAGTTTTCACAAAAAATAAATAATCTTAGAGTATCGGAGTACATGAAACTTATTTCTCATTACAATTTGCAACAGGGCCGAAACTAGCCTTTTTTGCACCTGGGGCAAACATGGATTTTGCCCCCCCTCTTTCACAAAGTATATTTACAAAGAGAATTTTACTAATTTTATAATAGACGACTTATTTTTAAATTTAAAATATGTAATCATAAAATATGTAATACTGAACTACGTAATCTACAGTGGCGGATCCAAGGGGGAGGTCCCTCTGAACATCAAAAATATTCTAAAGATCATTTTTAAAATGACATATTCAGTAGAGTCCTGATTATCCGGGTCGCGCCTAACCGAGTTTCCGCTTTCACCGAGTTATTTTCTTCTGATGGACTGATTATGGACATTCCCCCCCCCCCCCCCATTCTGACCAGAAAATCAGAGTTCTAACTTTTTACGGCTGCTCTTTCATCTTCACCTAACACTTCATTTATAATGGCTGTTTCATAATAATGGAAGCCATCAGTCCATCAGAAGAAAATTATTCTTTCAAAAGGTATAATCCTTCATTTGGCTCCACTTTGTTCTGGCCCCCGGGGCGGGCACATGCCTTCTCCGCCCCCCCCCCCCTAGTTTCGGCCCTGATTTGCAAGAGTTAAATCTCCTACAACTACTTTAGTTATACTAATATAAAAGAAATGAAATTGTGAGTTGGATGTTTTCAAATATTAATCATTGCTAATGCTATGACAGAAATTGTCTTTGTATTATAGATAATGTGAGCGGTCTCCAAGACTGCTTAATCAAAAGATGGATAAAAGGGTCGATTAACTGAGATTAATTGCGAAAATATTGCATTCATCAGACATATTTATGCTGAAAATATTAACAAAGTAATGACATTATTGCAAAAATATTGGTTTTAGACTGAAACTATTTTCAATGAAATGCCAATATCACAGAAATTGTTGGTAATAAAAGGCAAAATATTTTGTGCCAATATTGGAGCAATATATCGCTGACATAAATACCCTAATGTTGAGGCAACATTTCCCAAAAATTAGCCTATATTTATTATTTGTTTTTCTACGCATGTGCAGGGGTGCAGAAAATGTTTCTACTCCCAACGTTTCCCCCAATCCACACGAAAATTTCCCCAAAATTTTACGGTATGTTATAGGTAAGTGCTGTATTACTGTAGGTATAGAAAATTTATTTTTCAAATATTTCTCAACTTATGCACGAGTATATATGGCAGGGGTGATTCTGAGAGAAAAAAAAAATTCCTAAAATTCACCGCAAATTTTCTGAAAGGTTACAACAGAGTAGGGCAAATCCACTCCCATGTATTTTTCATGGATCTTTTGACTCAATTCGCGATCTTTTGACGAAATTTGCTGTTATTTCGCGATCTTTCGACGAAATTTGCGGTTATTTCTCCTTCCTTTTGACGAAATTCGCAGTTGTTTTGCGATCGTTTGGCAAAATTTGCGGTTCTTTCGTGATCTTTTGACGAAATTTGCAGTTTTTTGCGATCTTTTAACGGAATTTGCGATTTTTTCGTGATTTTTTGACGAAATTTGCAGATTTTTTAACGACATTTTTTAACGTTATTTCGCCCTTTTTGCCGAAATACGCGGCTGTTTAGCAATCTTTTGACAAAATTTGCGTTTATTTCGCGATCTTTTGAATAAATTTACGTTCATTTCACGATCTTTTGACGAAATTTGCGGGTTTTTTTTTCGCTTTTCTTTGACGAAAGAGAAGGTTATTCGCCCTGTTTTGGCGAAAATCGCGGTTATTTTGCGATCTTTTGACGAAATTCGAGGTTGTTTTGTGATATTTTGACGAAATTTGCGATTGTTTCGCGATCTTTTGGCGAAATGTGTATGTATTTTGCGATCTTTTCACAAAATTTGCGTTCATTTCACGATCTTTTGACGAAACCTGCGGTTTTTTCGCGATCTTTTGACGAAATTTGCGGTTCTTTCGCGATCTTCTGGCGAAATTTGCGGTTCTTTCGCGATCTTCTGGCGAAATTTTTGGTTCTTTCGCGATCTTGTGACGAAATTCGCGTTTTTCCCGTAATTCTTCGCGAAAATTCGTGGTATTTTTATGTCCGAATTTTCAGATGACCGATTTTTTTTTTTTTTTTTTTCCGGAACCGAATGTCTTAAACTTTCGGAAAATTCGGAACGTAATCACCCCTGATATGCGGTGCATATTATTCTGAGATCGATTTTGTGAAGATCGCCATACGGATATTTTTATTTGTACTGAAATCGTTCTATCTCAGGGAATTATGGAATTCGTTGTTAAAATTGAAATCAATTGTATATGTTTCTGAAAAATTTCCCCAGGGAGTTAAAATTTCCCCCGATCCTAGATCGCCGGATCGGACATATTCTGCACGCCTGCGCGTGTGTATCGTTACATTTTCTATCTTTCTGATGATAGCTGTCTTATAAATTAAGCATGTACGCATTAATTCGCATAATTTACGCCCTTTTCCCCCTTCCATACTTCTTACTTTTGCAGAAAATTTTCAGAAAAGAAAGCAACATTTGTGTATTTTTCGTGTCAAGAATATCATACACGTAATATGGATTAGTAAAATGAGATTCCATATTAACTGTTATTTAATAAGCTCTCTTAAAATCAAGTTTACGCTCTGTTATGTGAATTAAAAGTGTCATTTCACTAATCTGTTTCCCTCATTTTCTATCTACACCTGCATCAAATGTGTGTATGTTTTTGTTTTTTTAATTATCTTATATAGCAATTGGCGAGACAATCCGATAACCTCAATACACTTACACGTTGGCTAGGGTGGACGGGCTGAGCATACTTAACTTTGTTTTCTAAAATAAATTGCACCTTGTTTACATGTTTTTATTTATTATTTACTCATTTTTTATTAGTAAATGTAATATTAGTATAATGACACATTTTTGCATGTGATGTTTGACATATTTAAATTTGTGATTGTATTTCAAAACACTAACATTTCAGGGCTTCTGATAAATTAATTTTTACATGTAAAACATTATTTCATACTAAATCGAGGACACGTTACACTTTTGTATCTGATTTTTTTTTTTTCGTTATCTTTCATAGTTTTCGAGATAGGGTCAATAACTTCCAAATTTCAGCTCTAGAGACAATGCAGTCACCCTCTTATGATAACCCACAATCATTTTATTATACGTTACAAAATTATATGAATCAGTGTTGAATTCAGGGGTGGCCCGGGGGGGACATTCCCCCGGAGCAATGAGAACCCCCCCCCCCCCCCGGAAGGTTTGAGATTTTGTGTTTTCAATGGTCAAAAAGTGCAATTTCCACCTCGGAACTCTATAATGTCCACCCCGGAGAAAAGTGTCTGAATTCAACACTGATATGAATTATGTAAAAATTGTGTTTCCCGATTTCAATTTGCACTTTGAAATGTATCAATCTAATTTGGTGTTTTTGCTTTCAGATAATTTCATGCAGATATTCCTATTTGGTCATATTTCAGATATTAAATGACCGTGCTTCACGTGAAAATCGGAATATTTTCTGCCCAGTTTTCAGACTAACTGCCGCTTGTTTACAGCTTCCTTCCCAGAATGGACGCATTTACATGACTCGAAATGCTTTCACAAACGTCGATAAAAAACTGCAGTAGATTGCAATGTTTCCTGTTTCAGTCTGTCGGAAAAGCACTATCGTTTGCTTTCACGGGCGCTAGCAAGGAGAGACAGGGTAGGACCAGGGATGTAGTGGAGGGTATACGCGGGTATATGCCGTATACCCTCTGGATTTTTTTTAAGGCATACCGTATACCCTCTGTTTCTCATGAAAACTACAGTATATACAATCTAGGGTATACTCTATGCCTTGAGCGTATACTCTCTGCTTAGAGCGAATACCCTCTGTCTTTTTTACGACTACATCCCTGGGTAGGACCTTTGCTCCACCCTGAATTTGAAATTTAATTACAGTAGAACCTCGATTATCCGAAGTAAATGGGGCCGACCAACATTCGGAAAGTCGAAATTTTCGGATAATCGAGAATGCTTCAATTTTACTAAGATTAAGAAGAAATATATGCAATATTTTTCAATATGGTAACAAGTGCTTAATAAAAATAAAGCAATAGCAAAATAGAAACAAGAACAAATATCTGAATTTTAAATTTGAAATTAAGTACCTTTTACATATATCAGAAGAGTTTGAAAAATGTTTTGTTTGCCGATCGATTGCCTTTGCTCTCTCACTGATTTTTTAAGGGTGTATTCGAAAAAATATTTTTCCACCCTCAACAGCTCGAAATTTTCTGAGACATTTTCAGACTCATTTTTAAAAGTAAAAACGTGAAACTTGCTGGGGTGATTTCTGAAGACATGTATAACATGCCGTGTGATTTCATTTTCAGCTCAATTAATTAGAATTTGATTTTTAAACAATTATTTTCTCAGTATGACCATTTTTTTCATTCCCAGATCGCCCGCTTCGGAAAATTCGGTTCAAAACGCCAACTTTGACAGCGTTTTTTACCAGTATTTTCTGCATTTATCAAAAAATTAAGAAGCACGACACATTATATAGTTTCTAAATAAGAGAATTTCCCAGTTTGATGCGTTTGAGGGCAAAAATGAATTTTAAAATGAATCAGAAAATAAGCAGTTTGGATCGGAATACACCCTTAAATATTATTAGTTCACCAGTATCACAGTCTATCTGCTGCTCCAGCCATGCCAAACCTTTTGAAAAACATTCAAAAGCTTCAGAATTGCTGATTTGTTCGTTTTCTTCGTTCCACCCCGCAGTTTACGGGGAACTCAAGTTAAATTCAAAGGAACTCTAAGAAAGAAGGTCGAAAATATTTATATATATACTCGTAGTTCGGAAAGGACCGCTTGCACACAAGGAATATGATAGTTAAAGAAAACAAAAACTTTTAAAATGGATTTTGCACACAAGGAATGTGATAGTAAAAAAAAAAAAGCTTTAAAAATGGATTTTGGTTAACCGAGAGTTTCGGTTAAAAGAGTTTCGGACAAAAGAGGTTCTACTGTACCTACATTTCCCCCCTCAGATGATTTTGGAAAAAAAAAAAAGAATAATAATTTTCTTTTTCTCTTCGCAATTTATTTAACCCTTAACTGCTGTGACAGAAATTGTCGCATAGCTATTTTGTGAGCTGTCTCAGAGATCGCCGATTGTAAGATGAATAAAAAGTTCGATTAATTCATAGGATACTGTTTCTGTACTAAACTTTATGTACTATTATAATTAAAATACACTTATTCAGAAATCTGTAATGGTAGTACTAGGACATCAAACGAAAGAGTGTTTTTAAACATCTGTAGTTAAACTGAAAATTACAAGCTAAACTGCGAAAATTGAAAAAGGCAGTGGTCTGTGAGATCGCTAACAGCAGTTAAGGGTTAAGCCCCTGTTATTTTAATTATAATAGTCCTGTACACAAAGTTTCGTCCAGAAACAGTACCCCAAGAGTTAATCAAGCCTTTTATTCATCTTTCGATTAAGCGGTCTCAGAGACCGCTTGCAATAGCTATGCCATAATTTCTGTCACAACAGTTAATGAAAAGCGGGGTGTGTGTGTGTGGGGGGGGGGGTCAAGAGCTCCTCCTCCCTAACAAAATAAGATATGACTTTTCCAATTATCTTTTCTTTGAAATGTCAGTAGAAACTATCTTTGAATATTTAATGTTGTTTTCTATGTTGGTATGTTTAAAAATTATCTTGCACGGAGAGTTCTGGCAGATGTCTTTTAGCTTACTTTATTTCAAGTTTATATTCTCCATGGGGAAAAAAAACGCGTTGAAGGTTGAGGACCACAAAAGACGCATTTACATTACGGTGTTATAGTCCTAGGAGTTGGCGTCCCTGGCGTTAAATCATAAGACCAACCAATCAGCGTGCTTCATAGGTTGTTTTACGTCGCCACTGATTGGTTCTGTCTTATGATTAATGCCAGAATACCAAAACCGAGGAGGATAACGCCATAATGTAAATGATGGAAATATAACCATTCTCAGATAAGCAGTAAACCACGAAAACAAGAAATGGAAACATTAATTTTCAAGGCCAATAACATTTTCCAAATCTTATCAAAATAAATTAGACTGTAAATCATTAAATAATCATCGAACTGTTGAAATATCTAAATTGTATTTATCAAAAGTGCAACGTAATAATCATATATCAAACTGTTTATTCCTCCCACGCGTGATGCAAGAGATCACATGACTGGACTAAACAACTCAAAAACTTTATTAACTTTTTATGTTATTATGCTGTAAGATTTTGAACTGAAAACATGTAAAATATAAAATCGCTGCCGTACAATGCAGCGTAGCCTGTATGTTAAAATATTAAATTTAATGCTGTAAACTTTACCATATAATATCAATATATAATCAAGAAAAGAATAGACTTACGACTGAATTCCTTCATGTGTTTAGAAAATATTATAACACAACATTTTTTTTTCTTATCACACTTTAGTGAAATGCATAATATGAGTTTCATCAAGTAATAGCCAACTTGGATATAGCGGCCCATATAGTCCAAATTCCAAAAGGAATTGCTGCAACGGAAATATAAAGGTAAGAAATTTACCTATAATATCTTTTTATTGTGTTATTAAGAAAGGCCAGAATTTGCATTTACTTTATTATTATCTGTATATTAGCGTGCGTGGCCTACTGTGCAAATAGAGGTGGCATTTTTGCCAACAGTAAATACACCTGAACACCCCTGTTCTCAAATCATGCCCATTCAAACCCAAAAATTCAATTCAATTAAGCGCAAAAATTCATTAAAAAATAACTACACGATTCATAATAATGTGCGTACTAATTGAGGAAAACATAACAATTCTGTTTTATTGTTAAAATTGATTTTCGCATTAATCAGTCGGCAACTGTTCAATTAAGCTTTAAATAAATTCAAGGGAAATGCGGAATAGCTATTGTTGCATATTTTTCCTCATTTGAAATTGAGTGCAATGACTTTTCAATTAGTAACCATTAGGGAAATTGACATAAATCATCGTTTTATAGTTTTCTTGGTATGAACATAAAATTTCGCAAAAACAGCAAAGGAGTAAAGATTAATAATGTATTTTTTGCATTGTAATTTTAGAAATGTTTCTGAGAGGGAATCAAATGATAATGGTTAAATCTTCGTATGTTTGAAATATATGTATGAAAGATCAATATATTTTGAACATTAAAGCAAAAAGAAGAAAAAAAATGCTATAATTAAGCTAGTTTGTGACTAAAATAGGGGAGACCGGGGGAATGGCGCCACTCGGGGTTATACCGCCACCCCGCCTAGTTTATTTGAGACAGTGAATGCGCCTGCACTATAGTGGCCAACAATAGAAACAGTGCCTAGAGTGAGAGAGATTTTGTTGTATGTCGTTCGTTTGTTCCAGTGAAAAATTTAGTTTTCATCTTGTTGCTTCTTATTTTGGAGTTTCAAATGAGTAAAGGTAAACACCTTTTATTGTAACATTAGGTACTTAAGATAATATTACCCGTAATCTACATGCTTTCGCCGACATTTTGATGCAATTTGTTGAACAAGTTCGGTTCTTCTTTCGGCTTTGCTGGGGGATTTCCGCTATATTGTCCTCCCGGGATAATGCCGCCACCATAGCAAAGGGTGACTTTTCCAATTTGAGGTAAATTGTAAGCTTAGCACATTAATAAATATAGCTTAAGGAACATTGTAATTATTCATTATTCTGCTAAATTACATTGCTTTCTAAATATTTTCAGTAGGTTATGTGTTTCCCAGTATCCATTTTATGTATTTACTAGGTCATTAAAGAGTGGCGTCATTACCCCGATATAGTGGCGGAATTACTCCAGTATCCTGGGTAATCCCGCCACTACAGAGGTTGAAAGAAATGTTTTTATGTGTGCTTACTTACAGTTATGATTACGGTTAAATTTATACATATACTAAAGATCATGATTCAGCTTTAGAATTTTTATTATTAAAAAATCAACATTTTTTTTAAGTGAAAAAATTTGAATTCCCTTAAGGTGTCGCCATTTCCCCGGTTTCCCTACCATCGCTAGAGATTTCTGAATAGATGAATTTTAATTATAATAATCCCGTACATAAAATTCAGTATAAAAACAGTATCGTATGAGTTAATCGAGTCTTTTATTTATCTTTCAATCAAGCGGTTTGGAAAGCTCACAGTATGCAATGCGCTTTGTTTTCTTTTGCTATTATGCTCAAGCTATTTCCGGAACTATTTAATATTTTTACACGAAACTAACACATATTATTATTATATCTATATTTCACGATTGAACCGAAGTTTGCTTGCTTTTTACCCCTCCACCTCCCCCCACCTCCCCCCCCCCAAAAAAAAAAAAACTGTCTATAGATAAATATAGGGTAGACCGGGGGAATGCCGCCACCTTAAGGGAATTTAGATTTTTTCAACTCTAAAAAATATTTATTTTTAAACAGTAAAAATTCTAAATCTGAATCATGATCTTTAGTATCTGTATAAATTTAACCGTAGTTATAACTGTAAGATAAGCACCCATAAAAAAAACTTCTTTCAACCTCTGAACAGTGGCAGGATTACCCAGGATACTGGGATAATTCCTCCACTGTGTCGGGGTAATGACACCACTCTTTAATGACCTAGTAAATACAGTAAACTCTGTCTAAGGCGGAATCGATCGGGACCAAGAAAATTTTCGGCAGTAAAGAATATTCCGCTTTAGGCAAATTTTACTCTATGTCTATGGATTTGCAGGGACTTGAAAATCTCTCCGAGTTAGACAGATTTCCGTCTTAAACAGAGTCCGCCTTACAGAGAGTTTACTGTACATCAAATGGATACTAGGAAACACAAAAATTATGGAAAATATTTGGAACTCAATTTAGAAAGCAAAAGTAATTTATCAATTACAATTTAAATCAAATTGCAAAAGTCACAAATATAAATCTCTGCTGTAAAGGCTCCACTACGTTCAAATGAGGCCATTTCTCACCCGATTTGCATGGTGGCGGCATTACCCCTAAAGGACAAGGGGCTGTGCATATATAAAGTTATCATTTTAGGGGGATGGGGGGTTGGCCACATGATATCGTAAGATATCTCTAGGGGGAGGGGGGTTTGTCTTTTGATATTGATATCATTTTTGATCCAACTAAAATTTTCTCTTGTTATTTGTAACATGGTCTTTATATGAAAGTAGTACGTTATCTTTTTTTTTAGTCTCTTATCTATTTTTATGAAAATACAAAGTTGTTATAAAAATCACAAAATTATTATAAAATTATTTAATTTCAAAATATATAATACCCCCAACGTTTGGCATTCTTATTGTTCTTCATATGTGTATGCATATATATAATCGCTGTTCGAGAAACCATATACGAAGTATATATTTGAAATGAAACTTGTGTTTACTAATAAATAAAAGTGAAAGAGTGTTGTCCACCTGTTTTGTTGATGAGAATTTCTGTCTGTACTCCTCCCCCCCCCCCCCATACGTGAGGGGCAAGTACAAGGATACATTATTACTGTTGAATGGATTATGCAACAAAAAGCTATCATAAAACACTTTTAAATAGTAACTATTTCTTTTAAGTGTCATTTGATATAAAGTTATTTCATATATAAAGTGATATTTTACTGACTTTTCATTTGAATCAATAAACTATGCGAAAAATAAATGTATCCAATTTTGTACATCATTCGAAACAAAAGAAATAAATTCAAAAAATCAAAAAAAAGTTTTTAGATAGTGATAACGATATCATTATGGGGGGGGAGGGGTTGAGAGATGATAACGTATGATATCGAAAGGGGGGGAGGGTCCAAAATTATCAAAAAGTTGATAACGTTATATATGCACAGCCCCCAATCCCCAAGCAAAGCCGAAAGAAGAACCGAACTTGTTCATTGCATCAAAATGTCGGCGAATGCATGTAGATTACAGGTAATATTATCTTAAACATCTAATGTTACAATAAAAGGTGTTTACCTCTACTCATTTAAAGCTTCAAAATAAGAAGCAACTAGATGAAAACTAAATTTCTCACTAGAACAAACGAACGACGTGCAGCAAAATCACTCTCACTCTAAGCACTGTTTCTATTGTTGGCCGCTATAGTGCAGGACATTCACTATCTCACACTGCCCTTAGTTTTTAAACTAGGTGGAGTGGCGGCATAAACCCGTGTGGCACCATTCCCCCCGGTCTCCCCTATATCACAAAATACACAATATGAAATTTAAAAAGCTCACTGCTTTACTTAAAAGGCGAAAAAAAAATAATAATATAGATGTCACAAGTTAAAAATATATGCATTTTATTTAAAATTTCTTAGTACTTTATCACTTTGTATAGTATATGTTTGGTGGGAAATATCAAATCCTTTCAAAATTATTTAAAAAATGAAAATTTGCTAAAATATACACACATTTAGACTCCCAATTTGCCTGTGTCTGAAGTATGTTGATAAAATATAATTTTTGAGTTAAATTTAAGATATTTCGAGTTGATCGCGGATACTTCCATATCTCTTTTATCAACAAAAATTTTTTAATTGATTTTCAACTCTCAGACGCAGACCTTTTTACAGTTTAAACTGAGTAAATGCGTCTATTTATAAAGCATAATTTATTTTATTACGTGTAAAAAAAAAAGTTTGTATATTTTCCAAGATATAAAATATCGATATTTAATCTACATTGTAAATATAATTTTATACTTGTTATAAGAAATTTAATAAAATCATTATCATAAATATTTTCTAACCGCAGAATAAAATTAGGCTCCCCCCCCCCCCCCTCTCAAAAAAAAAATAAAAATAATATTATTAATAATAAAATAAAATATATGAAGATTTCAAGCAGTCCAAATGCATTCGACAGTTATAAATGTCAATCATCATATACGAGAAATGTATCTGGTTAAATATTAATTCGTTGTTTCAAATATAAATCCCAAGTTTAATATAGAAATAACTACCAATTACATTCCAACAACTATCTTTAAATGCATTTTCGTTATCGTTTTCTCTGATTATTATAAAATACTAGTTTGAATAGAAAAAGAATAAGCCGCCTTATATAATTACCAGAGAGTAATTATTTAAATAGCTAAATATAAAAATAAATAAAATATATCACCCCGAAACATATTTTCAAGGCATTATTATTGAAAAAAAAAAATCCTTTAATACCGGCAAATTATGCTTAAGAAAGTGGCACCAATCATATTCTCAGAATAAATACTAAAGATGGATGTTCTCTTTTTATTACTGAATTGATCGTGGATGGAATAATCACATCGAAATTTTAATTACGCTTTGCGTTTATTGATTTCTAAATGTTGTAAATCTTGGCCATTGGTGGTATAATTTAAAATTATATAATCATTTATACGATTAAACGTTTTTATTGCATTTTTAAAATTTACATCACTGAATGACAAGTTGAATAATCAATTTTTAACATTTAACTGATGTCACAGAAATTGTAACATAACTAGTGTGAAGCAGTCTGTGAGACCGCTCCATCGAAAGATGAATAAAAGGCGCGATTAACTCATAAGATGGTGTTTTTATACTAAACTTTTTGTACGGGACTTTTATAATTAAAATTCACCTATTCAAAAGTCTCTGGTGATAGTACTAAAGTTCCAAACAAAACAAAATTCCGGTAGTGTTTGTAGTTAACTGAAAATTGCAAGTTAAACTATAAAAATTGAAAAAAGCCGTGGTCTGAGAGAACGGTAATATCAGCTAAAGGTTAAAATTATCTTGTAATACAATAAGACGTAAGAGACAGATATTCTGACAATTCTAAATGTAAAATTAGTTATATATTTTTATTTTATTAGAGTAATTATAAAAATCATTTGATTTAAAACAAATTACTGTATTTTTGAGTAGTCTATGAAATGTAAAAAAATATACAATTAAACTTATTTATTATATTTTTAAATTTATATCGCTGAATGACAAGTTGAGTAATCAGTTTTAAAATTTATCTTGTTATACAATAAGATTGAAGAAATAGATATTCTGACGATAGAAAACGCTTCTAAATGTAAAATGACTTAGGGGAGGGTAGTACACAGTGAGACGAAAATTATTATTACTTAACGAATGGCAACGATTTTTATTCTTTTGAAAAAAAATTTGCTACATCTTTAAGCTACACAAATACGCTACACATTAATGTATAAATGGTTTTAAAAAAGTTATTTATAAAAGCACAGAAGCAGAATAACGGAGTATCGAAAATTGTCTCACTGTGTACCACAGTGAGACAATGTAATATATTTTCATAAATCATACATTTTTACACTCTATCAATAATTTTCTGCAGTTTATGACATCTAATTAATATTTCAGATTAAAAAATTTTAAAAAATATGAGCCTCACGTGAACAATGGCAGACATTGGGCTACCTTTATACAAATTTTCAGCCTCTTACGTTTAGTAGATTTCACTAGCCATCACTCTCAAAGGGTCAAGAAATTTGGTTTGATACCGCTCAATATGCTTTTTTAAAATTTCAATACTAATTTTAATAAGGTATTCTATCATTATCTTTATTGTGAGCAAAAAACAAGGGAGGAATTTACTTCCCGTAGTAAGAGAAACACAAAAAAATTATTTATAACTATTGGGGTAACTGGATCCAGCATGGTCCAGTTACCCCGGATACATGTCCCAGTTACCCCATTCTTGAAAAATGTATGGGGTAACTGGGACACCGGGCTTACATTTGAAACATGAAGTAAATATGTATAGATACCTAATAATATTAATATAGTTATATGTCTAATCTTTAAAAAAAAAAAAAGATTGTTTAATAAAAGTACTTACAGTATTTTAATAAAAAGCTGAGGAAGTTCAACCATATTGACGTTGTTTTTAAAAAAAGAAACGTAAATTTTTGACAACCTATCACAGCAAAGTGAGAGTTATGATTGAATTGATACGCGTTGTTTTAGGAAGTAGAGATTAAGAGGCATTGTTCACAAAAGCTAAAACTTAAAAAACACCATCAGTTTTTTATAAAATAGCCTATGGCCTAGTTACCTCGTGTGTCCAGTTACCCCAACTAACCTTACCACAATTGTGTGTCTCACTGTGTACTTTCGTTACGTTATAACAAAATGGATGCCATATCTGTTTCATCATCAATTTCACAGCTTTGAATGCTTGTGTCGTTTTGCCGACATAGTCTATCATTAGATATAACTAGGTTTGGTTAAGTAAATATATGCTATAATGAAAGAAATAAACTCTAAAATGGACGTTTATGTAACTTTAACCCCTGTAAAATAAATAATTACTTATACTTACTATTTTGTTGGACGAGTAACCGAAGTGCCGAAACTACATCCACGTGCTGCATAAGATGAGGTGGTTCAGTGTGTGTTACAGCTAAGAGAAAAAGTTATAACTATATGTCAAAATGGCTGCTGTCTCACTGTGTACCATGTCTCACTGTATACTCCCCTACCCTATATATTTTTAATTTATTGCAGTAGTTACTAAAAACTATTTAGTTTGAAACAAATTATTACATTTTTCAGTAGTCTACGAAATTTTCAAAGAATTATACAGTTAAACATTTTTATTACATTTTAAAATTTACATCACTGCATGGCAAGTTGAATAATCAGTTTTAAAATTTATCTTGTTATACAATAAGATTGAAGAAATAGATATTCTGACGATAGGAAACGCTTCTAAATGTAAAATGACTTATATATTTTAATTTTATTGCAATAGTTACTAAAAACGATTTAGTTTGAAACAAACTATTACATTTTTCAGTAGCCTACAAAATTGTCAAAGAATTACTTATTATCAGCTCAAAATACAGGATGGACACAAGTTAGATGGGCAATTTAATTTCGTAACCGAATAGTTTGAGAAATATTAATTGCAAGATATCCGTTCAACAACAAGCTAGTAGTAATGTATCCTAAGTTTTATAACGTATACTTCTCACCCCGGTGCTGATGTCTTAGCATAAGCTTAATCTTAGTCTTAGTGCTGAAGTCCTGGAATGAATGAATTAAGTCATCTTGACTCCCTTTTCCATTCAAGTAAATAAGGGATAAGAGTGATTCTTCCAAGTCAGGGTTTTAACCTTTAACTGATGTCACAGAAATTGTCACATAACTAGTGTGAAGCGGTCTGTGAGACCGCTTTAACGAAAGATGAATAAAAGGCACGATTAACTTATAGGATGGTGTTTTTGTACTAAACTTTTTGTACAGGACTGTTATAATTAAAATTCACCTATTCAAAAGTCTCGGGTAATAGTACTAAAGTTCCAAACGGAACAAAATTCCGGTAGTGTTTGTAGTTAAACTCAAAATTGCAAGTTAAACTATAAAAATTGGAAAAAGCCGCAGTATGAGAGACCGGTAACATCAGTTAAAGGTTAAAATAGTCGCGGGGTTGTAGCACCTGTACTGATTTGAAAGCCGAGCCGATGCGGGCCGTTAATTATGGTATTAATAAATAAATTTTTTGAATATATATTTTTTAAAAGGTAATACATATTTATGTAAAATTTAAATGTTAAGAAAATATAGAAAACATTTCACCAATTATAAAAAGTTTTGCAGCTATATTCTCATTTTTAGCTATCATCTGCCTCCTCCTCTGTAGGCCTCTGTCATTTTGTGTTTCGTCATCCTAGCCATTTGATAGTTGCCTCATTGCTGATAATTTATTAGTATGGGAAAGTTTTATTGTAATGCTTTTCCTTAATGCTGCATTAAAAAATTAATTTACATAATTTTTCCAACTGAGCGAAAAATGTTCAGGCCTTGCCTTAAGCTGCCAACGCTCTTCCAATTAAATAGGTTGAAAGATCATTAGCAGATTCAGTCAAGTTCTTGGATTCGAATTCCGGCCTGGACACCTTTTCCCTCAGTTGGAAAAATTACAATATAACTCGCATGATTCCAATAACAATCAGAATGACTGTTTTAAAATAATTAAATACATAATTTATAAGACTCAAGTTCTGACTTTATAATTACCTTACCAATTAGTTATTTTAACTTGGAAATTTTACTAAAAATCAGTGTTTGAGTAGGGTAAGGTCGGGTAGTATCGAACAGCAGTTTGTACCGGGCAAGTAGGATTTCAAGCTTTGGCCGCTGGTAGCAGCACCTGTCATACGACTGTCGTGTTTATTAAGCCAGAAGGAAGACACCTACGCCATCTTGGACCGAACAGACTGTGCGTTTGTAAGTGAAAGTAAGTTATTTATTTTTTTTTTGTGAGTTTTCTAGCGCACGAAGTTAAATTTCGAGCTAAGTAGCTTAGAAGAAAGCAGGTAGAACAATATTTTACTGTTTTGTAAGATGTATGGATGGGTTACTATGCTTTATATTGTAGGTCGTAATGTCTAGATCTGGCAATACGCATGTGGTAGGTAGAGGTAGTCAAAGTCTCGGAGTGCAGCGTTCGAATTGTATCGGACAAACGGTTGGAAGGTTGTATCGGACAAAAGTTTACAGGTTTAAAAAGTTAAATTCTTCTGTTTTATTCTGGGATGTAGAAAATACGTCATAAGTGGAATGAAAATAACATGAAGGAAGCTATATAAAAAGTTCGCCTTTCTGAAATAACAATCAGGGAAAATAGTGAAAGATATTATGTACCGGGTGTCTCAAAACCTCTTTTCTCAAATCTTATCAATGAGTCTTCAATATAGCAATCGATGAAAAAACAGAGAAAGAGCAATTAGAAAACTTCTCAGTGGTAGGCCTAATCATCCCTGAGACTTCTCACAAGAAAAATTAAGGAGATTTCACGTCTTCCAAGCGCTTCAACTATAAAGCTCGTAACATGTCAAAGTCGTTGAGGGAAAAAAAATGAAATTTTAACTGCATCGCCGTTTAAAACCCAACTTGAGAAGAATAAAAGAGGGAAACGAGAGAAAAAACAAACCGTAGAAAGCAAAGAGACAGGTGAGGGAAGAAAATCGCATTAAAGGGATTAAAATAAAACTTAAATTCGAATAAGAAGTTAAATTGAAAAGGACAAAAGTAATGTCCAAAAAAAATGTAGAAACAATAAATTGTTTCTAAATTTCAAAAATGACGTTATTTTTTTTTTTCAAGCACATCACCATGCCCGATGCAACTCTCTAGAGATCAGAAAGATAAAAATATAAGGTTTATAAAAAGTCAAAGAAAACCCAGTAAAGATGATTGAGGAAAATGAGCTTTTTTAAGTAAGGAAATAACATGTTAAAGTTTTCATTAGGGTAGTTTAACTATTTTATCTATCGAATAGGAATAGGAACCGTGATGCATCCCTTAAAATGCCCGGTCCGCCATAATTAGTACCGGCTCCACCACCACCCCTATCTGCAGTCTTGCCACATTGTACCTTTATATTTTATTGTATTGTTTTTTAAAATAAAGATCAGCTTTACAGTTCTCTGCTCTCGAAATCCATTTCTGAATTTTAATCACGAATCAGCACCGCACTCGTTTTGAACAACGTGGACATGGCCACTGACATATGGCAAAAATTAATTTACCGATACAATATTTGCATAGTAACAAAGAATAGTCACACGTTAAAAAAAAAAAAAAAAGAGGTTTGTTTGTACGTTTCATTATTTTACAATCCTGTGTACTTTCATGTTTGACTGTATATCGACGCATAATAAACTATTCTTTTTGTCTAACTAATTTATATCCACCCTGCATATTACTGCCCATTATTTGAAAATTAAAATTTAAAAATATTATAAAATCAAATATATATATATGTATGTATGTAACCTATCGCACGTTCCGGAACCTGTAGGGGAGTCGCGGCACGTTCACTTCCCGTCATGTGACCGTACAGCCGGCTTTTCATAGGTAAGGACGACTTGGGGTTGACATCACTTGTGAGATAAATAATTTGGACTTGGGAACCTCTGACTCGATCGAACTCATTTATTGCGTCGTTCATCTTATAGTCCGATTCGCGAGTCCGGTCGGAGGTCCTCGAGCCAGTTAGGTGATGATTTTAGGAGCTACGTCGCCATAGATTTTGCAAGCATCAAGTGCAAATTCTCCCGTTTTAGGCGCGGGTTTTAGCTAATATCTTGGGGTTTATCATATTTTCCAGCGTAGAGCATAGTTGTAAAATTGGGAGGAATATTTCTTTAAGGCTGTTCTTAACTGCTCTGCTCAACAAGCGGAAAACGTTTTGACACATTTACAAATTCATTTTTTAACGGAAAGCTATAAAATTGCAAAGCCTGGCTATGGAAGCGATTTGGAATTGAACTGTTTTTTTTTTCATTTTTGATCAATCCATTATCTATTGAGTTATAAGCGTTTTCGATCACGTTACAAACCCGTTTTTCGACCGCTCTTGAGTGCTCTTTCTTCCTTCCCGCGGAAATTCGATTCAAAACGCCCACTTTGACGCTATTTTCTGAAAGATCTATTGCGCTTGCAAAAAAATGGAAAAAAAACAGCTCGATGACGTAGTTTCTGAACAACAACACCAGCTAGTTTCATGCATTTTCGAACAAAAGTAAATTTAAACTTATGTCAGAAAGTTGCCCTTTTCGATTTGAGAACACCCTTAATTGGTTGATTAGCTTTTGATTGATTGTCCAGGCTCAGATGCCAGACATGGGCTTGGCCGGCCAGGGAATCAACTAACAACAACTGAATGAGAATATTCAGAACGTCAGCATTTTTACTCTTAAAGATGATATCTGAAAGTAATAAGATGTATTGCTGGGAAACAAAGTTACAAGGGATAAAACTGGAAAGAGATTTAGAAAGGCTTTTAGAAAGAGATTTAAAGTTAGAATAAAAAAAATTCGGATTTTAATATAATTTTTTGAAATTTGATTTGAATTTTTAATTTTAAATGGGTTTTTATCCTTTCATATATAACTTTATATGGTGATTATAATAAATTATTAAAAAATATATAATAAAAAGTATTTAATATAATGATGTTTATATCACTGAGTAAACGTAATAGATACATAAATTTAATAAATATATTAATATCCAAAATGAAATAACAACCAATACATTAATTTTTAAAACAACCGTATAATGTTACTATAATTTAAAAATTAGTGATATTATTTTTTAAAAATGTAATAACAAAATCACAGAACTGTTTGAGAAATATATAATAATTTTTTTAAAGCAGCATAAGCGTTAAGGAAAATTTAAAAGTAAAAAAAAATTCTGTTTACTACATATATAGTATTCTGAATAAAATCAAATTTATCAGCCTGTCTAAAAAGTAGAAAAAAAGACAGAAAAAAACTGATTCGAATTTGCAGAGAAGTACAACGATGTTCACAAGTTTTTATAATTATGGTATCTTAGAAGAAGATCGTATTACGACACAGCAGCACATTTTTCCTTTTATGCAGTAAGCAGGCTGGAACTGAACAAGTATATTCTATGTATGTATCTGTGTAAAGACTTGTAAATATGTCAAGTGTGACTTTTTCTGTGAGAAAATATCATCACAGCATTAAAAACTAGTTGGATGTGCCAATCCCAAAACTTTCTATCTTATACATCTTAATATTTCAAAAAGCAGTTACACATGTTATTACTTCAATATTATTAGTTCAATACTATACATTCTTCGATTTTCATCTTAAATTTCTGCTTCTGTCAATTAAACGGACTAAAAACGAGTTAATCTATATCATGATATTTGTTAAAATTCATAGTTTTTTCTTATTCTGTTGTTATCAGGTGTTTGCGAATAGCCGGCTTAGCAGGAAGCGATTTCCCGCCGCCGATGGGCAATAGAACTACAAAAAATTAAGAAAAGTATACGAAAATCGCTATCACAGAGCCCCTTTATCGCGCAATATTTCCAAATTAAAGGAGGACCTGATGGCCAAAGCCAAAAACATGCACAAAAAATTTGGTTTAATTGGATGCATAATTTTATACACTTTTCGATGGTACGACAAAGAAAATGGCACAAACATCGCTATTACAGCGCCCCCCCCCCCCCTTTCCGGCAGATTTATTTTCAAATTCAGGCAGGACTTGCTTGCCATACCCAGAAACATACACAAAAATTTGCTTCAATTCTATGCATAACTTCATACACTTTTCGATGGTACAATAATGAAAATGGCACAGACATCGCAATTATAGCGCCCCCTTCTGGCGGTATTTTTTCAAGTTCAGCGAGGACCAGCGAATATTTTCCAAATTCATGGAGGACCTGCTTGCCATTAGCCAAGAACTTAAAATAAAAATTTTGTTCAATTCTATGCAGAACTTCATACACTTTTCGGTGGTACAATATTCAAAATAGCACAAAAATCGCTATTATAGTGCCCCCTATCGGCGAATTTTTTCCAAATTCATGGAGGACCTGCTTGCCATAGCCAAAAACTTAAAATAAAAATTTCTTTCAATTCTATGCATAACTTCATACACTTTTCGATGGTACAATATTCAAAAAAGCAGAAAAATCGCTATTACAGCGCCCCCTACCGGCGATTCTTTTCCAAATTCATGGAGGACCTGCTTGCCATAGTCAAAAACTTAAAATAAAAATTTGGTTCAATTCTATGCATAACTTCATACACTTTTTTATGGTACAATGGCGACGGACAGACAGACATATTCTATAAACATGTTTTTGGGGATCTCTAACCCTTAAAACGTGTAAATCCGTCGAAAACAGGAAGTCGAAAAAAATTTCGATTACAATACTTTCTTCTATTGAAGATAGAAGGAAGTAAAAAACACAGATATTTACATGACAGATACATGGTTTTGAAAAGAAACAAGCATGATTAATTAATTTTAAAAGCTCTGCTGCTAAAAAAAAAAAAAAAAAAAAAAAAAAAAAAGAAAAAAGAAAAAAGTGGCGGAACAGACATTAAAAACGAAGCGTAGACGACAGGGATAATTTCATGCATTTCCATTCAAATAAAGACAATTTTTTAAGTGACGTGAGGTGTTCCAAAGTCTATTATTTTTTTGTCTTTAGTATTTCGTAATTAATCGTTAAGGCTCATGTCCCTGCAGGTAAAGACACTCGCGAGTTAATGCTAAACCTATGGGGAGGTTATTTTTTAATATCTCGTTTGCATTTGACATTTTTAATTTTTTTTTACATTGGATAGCTGAGGTCCATCTCTACATCTATCTTTTTTTTACTTTTTCGATTTTGGTTGCAGATATCATTTAGAATGACACTTTCATTTTCGGAACCGGTTTTGAAAGTGAAAATAACTTTATAAAAAATATCTGCAACCAAAAGCGAAAAAGTGAAAAAGGAGCGATGTAGAGATGGGCCTCAGCTATCCAGTGCAAAAAATAAATAAATAAAATAAAATGTCAAAATGCAAACGAGATACTAGAAAATAGCCTCCCCATAGGTTTAGCTTTAGCTCGCGAGTGTCTTCGCCTGCAGGGACAGGAGCCTTATGAAAACAGCTCTGTACATAAAGAAATACTGTACATATTGATTGCATTTCTAACTTTTAAATTTGCAGATCAAGGACCTCAACGTCAGCTCTGGAAGTTGCATTTTTTATTTTGAATTAATTTTGCTAAATATTTTGAAACTTCCAACTCGCAGTTTCATTTCTTTCATATTAGTATTACTGCAAGTAATGTTTGAAGAAGTTTTAAGAGATTTAATTCTTATTAATTGTAACAAGAAGTACAATCGCAAGCACTGATGTTTGAACACTCTTTATTTTCGGTGATTTATTTTTAGTATTGTTATTATTATTATTATTATTATTATTATTATTATTATATGAGCCCAACCTCTTTTTTGTTTAATAATAATCGAAACTCTTTACAATTTTCAGTATACGTTAAATCTTCTATCTAAAATAATCAAAATATGAATTTCATGACAATGGCATTAATAATTAGTTTAGGTGACTTAAACGAAAAAATAATTGTGAAAGCAGACAGTAAAAGCTTAATTTTTGGATTTTTAATATTTGTTGTTGCATTCCAGCGTAGATATTATGCTGATATGTTTAAAAATTGTCATGCAAATATGTTCTGACAGAAAAAAAAAGTTATAAATTTTATGAAAATGTCATTAATAATTAGTTAGAGTGATTTAAATGAAAAGAGAATAGAATGTTTCAGTACTTCATTTTGAAAACAGACAACAGAAGCTCAAAAAAAAAAAAAAAGTTTGTTTTATTGATTTCATGAAAATGTCATTAATAATTAGAGTGATTTAAAGGAAAAAGAATAGAATATTTCAATTCTCTATTTTGAAAACAGCCAATAGAAGCTTGGATTTTTAACATTTGTTGTTACATTTCGGTGTAAATAGTATGTTGATATGTTTAAAAATAGCCCTACAAATGTGTTCAGACAAAAGAAAAAAAATATCTTACAAGGAAGGTCTCCATATGTGCATACTCCGAAAAACCTGAAAAAATTATAGAATGTTCTACGTTACTCATGAGGATAGATATGCTTATTAAAAAAATTTCGGCGGAAACCCGATAGAGCGTCCGTAAAAAAATAATGAAAATTTCCATATTTGGCGATTTATCACCGGTTGGCGATGGAATAAAATTTCAAAAAACTTTTTTTATGTCAAATACTCTTTACGATAAAAATGTTTCACATTGAACTTGTTTAAATAAATTTAATGTAAATAACTTTTGTTATTTCCGTTTTAGTTTCAATTAATTATAGTTTTATATATATATATATATAACCATTATATAATTACAAATCATCATCGATTCCCAATTACTAAAATTAAATTAATAAATTTAGCTACAATTCATAACACTGACATTATACAAAATAAAGATGGAACCTGTAACTAGTAATACAGAAAATCAAGCTCAATTCCACTAATTCACTAGTACACTGCGAATTATATATATATATATATATATATATATATATATATATATATAAGTTAACTATCAAATTTTATGAATTAAAATACAATTTAAATTGATTAAAATTGTTTCAATCTCAAAATTAAGTCCAATTGAGCACTGTCGATTCAATTTTGTTGCTATGGAAACAACGACTTTGATATTTAAATGAATAACTGCAGCATTCTTCATCTTGCCTTTATTTTGAAATACGCTTAAATGTATGAAAATACTTTTTATGTATGAAATTGTCTTTAAAGTAATGAAATTAAATAACAAGCAACATAAATATGAAATACAAAAAACGTATTTATTAAACTCTCTTATTGTTTAAGTTTAAATTCACTAAATAATATTCACACGCATTCTAAAAATCAATTAACAAGCAATTTTCAGGTGCATTAAAATCGTTTGCTTTTGGCGAGGAAAAGTACTGCTCGCCAAATCGTGTGACGCTTTCGTCTTTTCTCGCCAAATACTCGAAAGTATTTTATTTTTTTACAGACATTCTACTGTAATTCCTACACTAAATTTGACTGATCCGTTATTACATACATAAGTAGTTTAATTAGTATTTTTTCCAAAATATTCTGAGTATATCCGGTAAGGAGACCTTCCTTGTTAGTTTTGTTTATTGATTTCATGACAATGGCATTAATAATTAGCTTGAGTGATCTAAACGAAAAAGAGAATAGAACATTTCAATTCTCCATTTTGAAAACAGAGAGTAGAAGCTTAATTTTTGGATTTTTAGTAATTTTTGTTACATTACTGTTTAGATAACATATTGATATGTTTAAAAATTGTCGTACAAGTGAGTTCTGATGAGGAAAAAAAATCCTTGTTTAATTTTTCCAACCTTATATTCTCTATTTTAAGAAACTCGCCGTTGGCAGTGGTCTACAGGCACATTTATTCCAAAATCTTACACCTCCCTGTATTTCGTTTTCATTCCGCGGGCGCCCATGGCTATGCAAAAGAAAGATTTATTCGAAGAACTAAGATCTACAACATATATTATTAGGTTTTTTTTTTCTTTTACACCTATCCGTTTCCGGAATAACAATTCCACCTGCAATAATCAAACATCCTTATATGCCCAGAAACCGTAGGGCAGAGAAAAAGTAATTATAAGAAAGGAAAAAACACGAGATAAAATAAAATAACATTTAAAGGACGAAACAGGTGAGCTAACACCCAGAGAAAAAAGTATACCAAAACTTTCGTCCCAAGTTCATTGTCGTTAATTCCTGCCATAGGCTGATATACGTTCCAACACGGTTATAGCTGAAGGCTAGTTTCATTTTCTGACAATTAATCTCTGTCTGTATATATATAGGTACCACAAATAACAACGAAAAAATCATGCATCTGGCATAGATTCTGAAACACTTTACAGTACTAATTTTCATTTTTTTCTCATCAGATGGAATGAGATATGTAAATAAGCAATTTAAGAAACACAAAACGCAATAAAAATTAATTTTCTGCAATTGCTGTCCATGTCCAATAACGTGTGCGAATTTTCTCATCAAGCCCTGTGTGTGATGTATAGAATTTATACACACCGCTTAATACACAAAACAGTAAGTTAAGTTTAAAAATGCCTACCACATTTGAAAACCCACTTCCAGCCATTATCGATCATAGACTGTCCTGTAACAAATTTTTTTTTTAGTGTCTCTGTAAATAAAAGATAAATGCTATGAACCCTATAATGTATAGAAAACATGTTGTAGTTAAACTCAGTGTTCTATATTAATTTCGTTATGTTTGAAGTATCATAACATCATTAAAATGCACCGCAAACGCATTTTCTCCATAGATAATAATGTAATGGAATTTTCTTGTGCGTTCCTATAAATGAACTAGAAAGGCTACTATTCTATACCCCACAGAAAGCATGTTGTAGTCCATCTGAATGATGCATATCAATGTCATTGTGTTAGAATTATCTTAAACATCATTAAAATGCATCACAAACGATTTTCCTTTATAGACCATAATGTAACGTCATTTTTTGGGTTTTTCTGTAAACGAACTATAAATACTGCGCACTTCATTTTCAATAGTAATCATTCTGTAACGAGCCTCAATAAGATATAATAAATGCATGGCGATCCGATCATATTTGCGAAAGTTAGATCACGGCCGGGCGGCAAATTCACAATCACTCGACGTCCCAGCGCGCTTGACGCCAACCTCTGTAGCCAAGCGCTTTGGCGAGTAAATGAACTTCGACGCGCAGTCAAGTCTGAAGCTAATTCGACTTCTACATTTCGTCCATTTGACCGCGTATTTCTTGTTTATGGAATACTTGCAAGAATATGAGTGCGAAATAATAAATGCTTATTTCATCTTCTGAATGTGCATTATGAACAAGTGAAGTATTTAATCTTATAGATATATGCTGTATAAGTCTGATCTTTCTTCTCCTAAGTTAAAGTATTTATTTGTGGAGTTTATACCAACACCCACTTGAGAGTTCAAGTAGGTGTTGTTTATACATACCATATGCTGCCATCTGGTGTCAGCACACTAAACACATTACAACAAATATCCCCTGAATAATGCATGTGCTAAATATGGCATGCATATTATATATTGTGAACGAGTGAAATATTTAATTTTATAGACCCACTCTATAACTTTGGCCTTTCTTTAAATGATCACCATAAATAAATTAAAATTATCTATAATTATCTTAGTTACTAGTTGAGAATATGCTAAGATAAGTGCTTTGTTGCTGATTGACAACAGGTTAAAAGTATCCGATAATGGACACCCCCAATCAAAGTTTTTAGTTTAAAAAAGGGAAATAAAAATTTAGCTTTTATTAATTTTTTTCATAACTCTTCCTTGTACGCTATAATGTTGCTATTGTTAGCAATCTTGATTAAACCAGTCAGGAAGCAGAAAATTGACATTTTTTTCCATAGTAATAGAAAGCTTTGAATTTTATATGATGCCATTTACAAAATTGGGTTTATTTTAAAGATTTTAAGGCCAGTATCTATTAATGAAATGCTCAATTACTCTCCTTTTATGGACTACTATAGAATTTATTTAAAAAATATTCAAAATTATACTTAATTATGATGAATTTGAAAAAGTAACCATGCTCATTATTAGCACCTATAGTCGTCGTTCAGTCCGTCCGTCTGTCCGTCCGCGTATAACAGAGCAAACCGAAAGGTCTGAAATTTTAAATATATAATTGTTTCAAAATTTTGTCGAGTGGTTTCAAATTTTATGAAAATCGGATGTATAGTTTAATTACAGGGACAGTCAAAAGTTTTCCGTTACATTAATGCCAATGGGAAAAAATTATTTCAAGTGCATTTTAATGATGTTACAGCCTTTCGAACAGAATAAAATTGATATGCACTTATGAAGTGCACTAAAATATGCATTCAGTACAATATGCGATGCAAAAAATATTTATAAAACTAGTTGTAGCACGAACGCACCCCATTTGCCACGTTTGACGAGCAATTTCCAACTTGTTGAATTTGTGGTATTCTTGCAGTTCTGTATTATTCCTATAGAGTGTACCTCATACTCAGTACTTAAAAAACTTTATAAAAATAAATCTATTATTTTTGGAAAAATAATTCAAAAATAAACAAGAACGAAAAATCATGCATCCAGCATAGATTATGAAACATTTTCCAACACATTCAGAATACTGTAACAAAATTTCACAGTTTATTAAGCTGAAAGATGAAATCTAAATAAACAATTTAAAAACCCATTTTTTGCAATTACCATCAACAATCTGAAAAATGTCAGATTATTTTATTTTATTTGTTTGTGCAGCTCTGTATATGATCAATAGATTTGTATATATGCTACATAGTATGCTAAAAATGAATTCAGTTAAACGCTTAACACAAATGAAAAAATCCACTTTAAAACTTTCTGTCAATAAACGAAAATGTACTTGAGATCTTTTGTACAGACCTGTATATAGTAATCTATAGGATTTGTACACACCAAGTAATATGGAAAATATATATATTTAAATTTAAAAACGCGTATCACAATTGAAATCGTACTGCCAGCAATTATTATTCAAGGAGTACTGTAGTCAAATTCTTTTGTGTGTCCCTGTAAATGAACGATAAATTCTATTCACAAACTATTCTACAGTTAGTGCCTTGCAGTATGCCTTTATATGTATTAATTTCAATATATTTAAAGTAATGTAATATCAATAAAAATAAAATACACCGCAAACGATTTTTCCGCTACAGACCGTATGAATCGGAATTCTTTTGAATGTCCCTGTAAAGGAACCGTAAATGCTACACATTTATTTTCAATAACGAACATTCCATCCATAGTAAAATCAAAAAACATATATGACAAACCGAGTTCGTAAACACTTTTCAACTGTGTTGATCTATTTTGATGAACTATGTCAACTATTGTTTCAACTATTATATCTTCATAACGCTAGGAACATACAGTTTAAATTTTTCAGCGTCATCCTTACTTTGTAACAGTAATCTTATTGTAACAGCATCAATATTAGAGTTAATAATACAACTTGTGTGGACTGAACTAATCTGCAAGGAGGAAAAAACACCTCTATTTGAACTCTGTAAACATATCCAAAATATTCATATAAAGCGGATATAAATATTCGCACATGCAAACTTCGAACTACGGTACTAAAAACAGAATGCAGCATGCACGTAGAAGTGCAATTTTCGCCAAAGCGCTTGGCTACAGGGGTTGGTGTCAAGCATGTTCGGACATTGAGTGTTTGTGAATTTGCGGGCGGGCGGCCACACAAATCGAAGTCATAAACACATTTCAACTATGTTGTAAAATGTTTAAAAAAAGAAAGCAATTTTTTTTATAAAAGAGAGTGACCACTCCTTGGGGAAAAAAAAAAAAAAAAAAAAAAAAGGGGGGGATAAACTAAATATGTAATATATTTGTGTCAGCATAAAGTATTAAAACGATTTACAAAATTTTAGGTAGACATAACTATTTAATCCCAATCTTTCAAAAATAATAAAAGCCTTCTTCATATCATATTTTGGCACACCAAAGAAGATTATCCCTAAATTAATATAAATTTGTATATGCGAATGTTGCATGGTTGAACCTCATTGAATTAATCGAGATGGACTTAATGAGGTGAACAAAAAAACTATTTATATTTTTCGGGTGTTACAAAATATAAAGATATCACGTCGGAATCAGCCATCAGAATGTCGGGCAAAAATGTTTTATCAGTATTATTATTTTAAATATAAATAATATTAACAAAATATGAGAGATCTTTTCAAAGTCAGTTTCAAAATACATAACATTTAGGCATTATAAATAAAACACAAACTTAACAGAAACAAAATAGACCCTAGTTTCAGACAGTCTTGAATTCAGATATTTTTCCAAGGGTTTCTGCATCTCTAGGGGGGGGGGGGACATTAAGGAGTTCAAGGGAGGGGGTTGGAGTTTCATTTTCAGATCTGTTAAAAAATATATATAATTTGATAACTTCCAGGGGAAGAAACTTTGATGCTCCAAGAGCCGGTGGGGGGGATGGATGTCCTTTCCGGGCTATTCTATGAATTCATGGCAAATTAAAAAATCCAACATAAGTCGGATTTCTGAACAGTGAAGTTTCCAGTTTGCTAACATAGGTAATCAGAGTTGTTTTTATGTGCGTTATCTGTGCTATATATAAGAGTTACAGCCGAGATAAGCATACGAGACCTGCCAATATTTTTAATTAATTGGTCGCACTTACTACTTATGAATGCCTTCACAATATGTTAACAATAAACAAACTTTTTGGCCGAAATAATTTTTCATTAATTTTATCGGCATAAAAAATCGACAAATTGATTACTTCCGATAATGAGTATGTCAAGGTATATAATGAATTATTTTCAAAGAGCATTCAAATTTATTACATCAATAATGAATAGTAAAACTTAACAAAGCACACAAACTGCTAATAAAAGCTAGACAGACAAATTCAATTTGCGCAAAACTTTTTTATTCAGTGAAAATTTTCACATACATGTAACAGCGTTCTTGAAAAGGAAAGTAGTCTTGTCTTTTCGATATGCGCTAATTGTTATTTCCCTCTTTTGAAAAAAAAAAAAAACAGTATCGCTGGATACAATTGAACCGTAAGAACCAATTCTGGACTATCTTAGAATTTTATCTTCTCACGAAGAACCTGGAAAAAGCTCGCGGAAGTTAATTAAAATTATGTTGTTAATTAAAAATCACTTAGGCCTTTTTTTTTTCTATATCATTATTTCTGGTTTATACATGAAATTCTTAGCATTATAGAAACTACGCTTTTCAAAGGAATTTTACCAATTTTACGTTATCTGTTTTCTGAATTCCTTTTGCTAAATGTATAAAATATGCAAAGTCACGAAAAATTTTTTTTCCCTCGGTGATGGCACGTGTGTAGGCACTGTATAGTATACTGCAGCAGTTTTTATTTTCATTCGATACTATCGGTAACATTCAATAAATTCAGATTCCATTTATCTGTAATTCTTCCTTTATACTTTTACAGCTGAGTTCGGACCCTTTTTTTTAGTACAGCCCTAAAATTTGTTATCCGAGCATTGAAAATTTTTGCTTCATTAGAGCCTCAACTCGCTCGAATCCGGTACCGAAAGTAACGCAGTAGAAAATTGTTAACAACATTTGAAAAAAATTTCAAGAATCATTTTCTAATTTAAAAGTCTTCTTATATAGAAATAAGGATACTTCTCGGTTGGCCGTGCGCCAGTGTTATATACACATACACCCATACTCGCATATATATATGTATGTATGTATACAGTGTGTCCACGTATAACCTGACCGACCTTTATTTTCGCAACCGTTGGTCCTAGATGCATACTTCCAATTACAAAAATGGTTTAAATAAGGTAAAGAATTATTTTTAAAGAGATTTGGGACAAGAAAAACATTTGTTAAAAAATTACGAAATTTAAATTATTATACGGTCCCCCGGTCCTATAAGTGATATTTGCTAAAAATTTACTGAGTCACTAAAAAGTAAGACAAAATAAGTCCCATTCATCTAACCCTGACTTATATCACTTTTTTGCACATCAAAACGGATGATTTCGACCATGCTTTCAGGGGTCGCGTATAAAGTACTGAAACTTATTTCAAGGTAATTGCGCTTTGAAGGAAATCGTACAAATATTACGATTAACTTTTATTAGATAAGTTTCAGATTAGTTAAAATAATTGAATTTTAACATATGTTTTATTTTGTAAGGATTTGAGGCTATGATTTTTTTTAACTAAAATTATGTTATTTTCATAAGGTTTTATTTAACTTGCAATGATCGTCTTTCCAGTTTAAAATTTGTACTCGAACTATAACTTACTTTCAAATGTCCGATCGAAGTTAAATTTTGCATACTGACTTAAATCCGATGACAATGCAATATTAAGATTTTCGACTCTTACCATCTTATACATACTTACTTATATTAGAGGATAACACAAAAAAATTTCGGATAGATTACCGTCAAGAAGTTTAAGAAAGAGTTTTAAATTAGATAACATAAACCTGTGATGGTTGTGTTTTTTAACTTTTATAATTACATTTTATGTATTTTTTAACGCTGAATCAAAAAATTACCTTCACTTTTAATCATCATGTCAAGATGTTTCGCAAATCGTAAATTTCAAGGTTAAAAAATAGCGAAAAATCTGATATTATAAAATAGATGTAAGACTTTTTTATTCAGTTTAATTTTATTTACCGTATTTTATGGAAGAAACGCCGCGGCGTTTACGAGTTTAAAAGTTAATTTTTTTTTCAAAGTGCGGCGTTTACGATTTTTTTTAAATACCAACTGAGTTTCCTTAATCTAAAAATTCATAAAAATATTTAAAATTGGATTTAAATATTTTAAATAAAACTCCCGACATCTTAAGATATTGAAAACGAGGCATCCTACACTGCTCAGAAAACTTTGATTAAAGTTAAGTCAATGTGGCTATCGACAAAAGTAGCGTTCCGATGGATGCGGCGTTTACAACGGGTGCGGCGATTACGATATTTTTAAGCTTATTCAGGCCAATTTGAGGAGTGCGGGGTTTCTTCCATAAAATACGGTAATTCAATAATTTGTTAGATTTTTTGACTTATACTGGGTTTCTTACAGCTAAACAGCTCGGGGGCCCGATGAGGTTGGGAGGGGAGGGGGATCAATTTTAACTTTTAGCTTTTCAATTTTGAAATTTGCGATTTGAGAAAATTCCTGTCGTGATGGTTTAAAATGAAGATCATTTTCGGATTCAGTGCTAAAAAATACATAAGAATCAATTTTCAAAAGATAAAAAACATGCCTCAACCCAAAATTTGAAAGACAGTGTTATCTAACAGCATTTTAAAATATGTATCATCTCTCTATTCTAAAAAAAGTAACTACCGCTGTCACCGCCGCCGCCGCCGGTTTTGAATTTTTTGTGACCGGAGGTCTTTCTTCGTTAATATTAAGAAAAATAATGCATACAAAAATATGAAAATCGGTAGTGTTATACAGAAATGTTTGATAAACACGCTGATGCAGACAGTTTTCAAATCGAAGAATTATTTTAAGAGATATTTAATGCTAAAGTTGGACAAAATCGTTCCACTAAAAAAGTTTTATTGTAGCAAAAACTATACATCGGAATTTAATAATTTTTAGTTCATTTTATACGTTATAATTTCCCGGTGAGCAGAATTGATTTATTTTTTTAATTTGACTAATTTTTCGAGGCTTTATATCTATTTTAAATTCAAATTTTCAGCATTTCGAGAGATATTTTTTACAGATTTTAGAAAGTGATATTAATTTAAACTGTTGCCAACTGTATAAACAGCGGAAACAATAATGTTTGCTTAAAAAAAAAAAAAAAAAAAAATATTTATACGTGTAATAAATTAAAAATTTATTTACACGTGACTATTATAAACAGAAAAAAACATTTGGAATTAGAATTAAATAATTATGTACAAAAAGCAGCAACTTATTAAAAATTACGTCATAAAAACTATAATTACGCGTGAATTTTGAGAACGGAATTTGTAAAATAATAAATTTATTAACATGCGTTAAAAGTCTTAAATAGGAGAAATTACGTCATATTTACGTCACATTACAGTTATTACATAAAATGAACACAAAATAATATAGCAAAACGGTTTAAATTTACAAATTGCGCTAGACATTTATTTGATATTTTGAGAGGATACATTTCAACTATTTTCCTTAGGAAAGCGCAAATAATATTTTATTTCTAACACAAGTATTTTCATGTGAATATTAAAAAGAGAAAGAATAGTTTGGTCAAAATTACGTCAGATTAAAAACGATTAATTTAAAATGTCTCATTTAAAAGAACTTTCTTTTCGCTTTGTTAAAAAATACCGGGAGACAAAGATTCTGTTTACTTAATTCCTTTTATATTAGCTTATTTTGAAATGTTGTTACACGTGTCTACGTCATCAAGTTATTTTTATTTCGACGTTTTATTTGTATTTTTATTAACGTTGTACTAATTTATTTGTTCTTTCGTTATTTAAAATAAAAATTATGTCAATTTTTATAATTTGGCGAGTGGTTTGGCGATTTATATAATTTGGCGAAATTAGTCGACGGGATAATCAAGTAGTACCGCAGCGGATTTGGCGTTAAAATTTCCCCAGTCAATGAGAAATGAATAGAAATCCGTTTATAGGGAGATCGCCACTGTTTTTTAAATTATAATTCAATCTTTCGAAATCTTTTTAAAGCCGATCACATTAGCGTACATTTAGAGTCTGCGGTGTCTGGACGGGGGTTGGCGAGCGTAGCTCGTAGGGGGCCGAGCCCCCTAGTTTTGTAAAGAATTGAGGCTGTTGTTTTTCATCCTTTTATTTAACAAAAAAATCTGTTATTTTTATCCTCTTATAATGTTCAGTACAAATTGTACACTTTGCAGTAATATGTCAGAATGATTAAAGATTTCAAATTTATATTGCAATGCTAATTTTACTTTCAACCATTTCTTTAATGTATCTGATGAAATTATATTTCTACTAAATTTGTGAATGACCCCTAATATGCAGCAAAAAATATACTCCAGCTTTAAACAGCTATTACTCGGTCAATTTTAATCGTAGAATAAGTAGAATTTTTTTGCCTTACTTGCCAGTGTAACAGGGAAATTTTACTAAATATAACTTATAGGATCGAGGGAACGTATAAAAATTTAGATTCTGTAATTCTTCACTAAATTGTTTTTTCGCTACAAACATTTTTATCTTAATCCTGCACCTAATTTTGACCATTTTTGTAATTGGAAGTATGCATCTAGGACCAACGGTTGCGAAAATAAAGGTCGGTCAGGTTATACGTAGACACACTGTATACATAGATTTAGATATATATACACATACACTATATGGCCAAAGGTGACCGGTCACTTGCGATTTCAGACGTTTTGTTAAATATCTAGAAAAATACATGAGGAATTAACCTGAAACTGCAGATGTGTAAACAGTATAGTATAGGTCATATATTTCTTCGAAGATGTTTTCGCGAAACCCCGTAGGGGACCGTCAACAAATTGAAAAAGAACGAATATCTTTTGGATAACCCTGTAAAAACTAATGTAGCAAAAGCGTTCAAACTCAAGATTATTAATAAGTGGCTTATTGTAATATACTGTGTTCATTTTTATGAGGATAGCATGTATACTCGTAGAGAAATTAAGGTTTTTATAAAAACTTGTCAAATTTCGCCAAGTTTTTTGCTTATAAAGTTATTTTCAGAAAATATGACAAACAACATTGCACACAATACTCTGCAATCAGAAATAAACAATAGTAATAAATTGGAGGAAGAATGAGCAGGTTTACTAAAAAGTGTTTCACTGCACATACGCGAATGATATCAAAATATAATGTGCATAATGTATTAGCTAAGAGCAACTTTTGTGAAAGTCTCAAAATCATAGCTTGAAAATTCTGAAAATTATCATCGATAGAATAAGCTCGAAATCCGTTATTCCCAAAAGGAAGCAAAAAGATGAGGGGTTGTATCCAAATATAGTGGTACGTGCAATATTGTGTACGCTATCTTGGCACTAATCTACATATATTTGATACAGCCCCTCATGTTTTTGCTTCTTTTTGGGTACAACGAATTTCGATCTTATTCTATCGACGATAATTTTCAGAATTTTCAAGCTATGATTTTGAGACTTTCACAAAAGTTGCTCTATATTAGCTAATACATTATGCATATTATATTTTGATTGCATTCGCGAATGCGCAGTGAAACATTTTTTAATAAACCTGCTCATTTTTCATCCAATTTTTATTATTTTTTAATTCTGATTACAGGTTATTATGTACAATGTTGTTTGTCATATTTTCTGAAAATAACTTTTTTTTATATTAAGAACTCTGCAAATTATAAGCAAAAAACTTGGCGAAATTTGGGACTGTTTTTATAAAAACATTAATTTCTCTACGAGTATACATACTATCCTCGTAAAAATGAATACAGTATATAACAATAAGCCACTTATTAATAATCTCGAGCTTCAACGCTTTTGCTACATTAGTTTTTACAGGGTTATCCAAAAGATATTTGTTCTTTTTCAATTTGTTGACGGTCCCCTATGGGATTTCGGGAAAAAATCTTCACGGAAATATATGACCTATACTATACTGTTTACACACCTGCAGTTTCAGGTTAATTTCTCATGTATTTTTCTAGATATTTAACAAAACGTCTAAAATCGCAAGTGACCGCGTTCAACTTTGGCTATATAACACTGGTGCCCGGTTAACCGAAAAGTACCGAAATAAGTATTAATCCTAAATACTCCCTCATGACAACATTTCGCGATTTTCATGTCCCTGAAAATCTTTGTAAAATAGCAAATTTGTTACTTATACGCAACCACTTGCAGAAATCTGAAAAAGTCACAATTCGTATTATTTTGAAATATCATTGTACAACTATCGCAGGAAGACATGCATTCTGATTTCAGTAATTTTGGAAAAGTATTCAAAAGAAAAGCGAGGATAGACAAGGATATCCCATGTCTTCTATATGTTACTGACAGTGCAAAGGCTTCAGAAAGCAGATAGGATATTTCTCATTATACCCCATCCATAACAATTCAATTTCCTTTCAAACTGACTTTTAAAGGATTGTAAAACAATATAATGCCGTGTGGTGACCGGCATTAAAGAATAGTCCCAATGTAACCCGTGCATGTCGTAAGAGGCGACTAAAAGGGGTTGGGCGAAAGGCTGACAACCTTTCCCTGGAAAAAAAAAAACCTTGTTGCGAAGCCCTTAAATACAGATGTTAGACGGACTGATCTCATGGTAAAACGGACTGGAATTGGAAAACGGCTTATGAATTTTAGAACTGGAGCTTGGAATGTTTTAAGTTTATACAGAGCTGGTGCAGTGAAGCAACTACAGAGTCAGATGGATAGTTATAGACTGGACATATTGGCCATACAGGAAGTAAGATGGAAGGGAGTGGGATAAGAGATATTGGTGACTTTACAATTTTTAATAGTGCAAGCAGAAGAAGAAACACGCATGGCACTGGATTTATGATCAGAAAATGCCTTAGAGAAAATATTATTGATTTTCACAATGTAAATGAAAGAATGTGTATCTTGAGATTGAGAGCAAAGTTTTTTAACATTTCAATAGTATGTATCCATGCACCAACGGAAGATACCGAGGACGAACAAAAAGATACTTTTTATGAAACACTACAGATTGAATTTGATAAGATACCAAGGCATGATGTTAAAATGGTAATAGGTGATTTTAATGCTAAAATTGGAAAAGAATACACTTTTGTACCAACAATTGGAAAATCTAGTTTACATGATGTGAGTAATGAAAATGGAATAAGAGCTGTGGACTTTGCTGCTTCTAACAACTTAATCATAAGTAGCACATGTTTTGAGCATAAGAACATACATAAAGAAACTTGGATTTCCCCTGATGGAAAGACAAAAAACCAAATTGACCATATTATGATCGACAGAAGACATGCTAGTGATGTTATGGATGTACGAAGTTATAGAGGTGCGGATTTAGATACTGATCATTTCCTTGTTATTATGAAATACAGACAAAGAGTTACAAGATTTCGAGATGCAAAAGGAACTAAACAAGTAAAATTTAAAACAAAAGATTTACTAAACATGCAGAGAAGAAAGGTTTATCAAAGTAAATTAACCGAAAGAATTGCTAGTGAATATGCTGAATTTAATGAGGAAGATATAATCAATAGTAAATGGGCTAAATGCAAAAATATCATATTAAAAACTGCTGAGGAAGTAGTTGGAAAGGAAGAAAGGAGGAAAATTAATGAATGGTTTGATGATGAGTGTTGGCAACTGATTAAGGAAAAGAATAAAGCAAGAGAAAAAATGCTGAAACATAGAACAAGACAGAGTGAAAATCACTTTAAAACAATTAGAAGAAATACTCAAAAGTTGTTACGTATGAAGAAACGAGCTTTAGAGCAGAGTAAAATCCAAGAAATTGAAGACCTATCAGTATTAGGTGATATAAGCCAAATGTATTCAAAGCTTAAAGGCATCAAAAAGGGCTATCAACCACGCACCCTTTTTTGTAAAGACAGAAATGATAAACTTATTGGAGGACACGCAAATGTGACAGATAGATGGGCAGAATATTTTGAAGAATTGTTAAACAGGCAGTCAAATGACGAAAGAGAAATACAATCTAATCATAATGATTATGACATGAATGAAGAAAACTGTGAACCACCAACTGTAGAAGAAGTAAGGGATGCTATTGCAAAATTAAGAAATGGAAGAGCACCTGGTGAAGATTTGATAAGTGCTGAGCTTTTGAAATATGGTGGAGAGAAGTTGGTACAAATGTTACATGATCTAATAGTAGAGATTTGGCAGAATGAATATATACCAAATGAATGGAATGGTGCTATTATTATCCCAATTCATAAAAAGGGAAATATCTTAAATTGCCAGAATTATAGAGGCATAGCCTTATTAAATGTTACATATAAAGTGTTGGCAAAGATTATTGCAAAGCGATTAGAACCGTATGCTGAAATGGTGATAGGTGATTATCAGTGTGGTTTTAGGAAAGGAAGATCAACAGTGGATCAAATCTTTAGTATCAGGAACATCCTTGAAAAATTCTATGAACAAAATATTAATTTGCACCAATTGTTTGTTGATTTTAAACAGGCCTATGACAGTATAAGCAGAAATAAGTTATTTGAAATATTAAAGGAATTTAAAATACCTGATAAAATAGTTAAGCTTATAAAATTAACACTAGAAAATACAAAAGCTAAAGTTAAGGTACAGGGAAGACTTTCAAGAGAATTTGCAGTGAATTCAGGTCTAAAGCAAGGTGATGTTCTCTCGACAATTCTTTTTAATTTATGCCTGGAGAAAATAATTAGAAGTATTTACAACAACAGAGGTGGTACTATTATGAATCGCTCCCTCCAAATCCTTGCATTTGCAGATGATGTTGATATAATTGCTAGGAATAAGAAAGTCTTGATTGAAACATACAATAAATTAGACACTGAAGGAAGAAAACTAGGCCTCGTGGTTAATAAAGAAAAAACAAAATACATGAAAATGGACCGAATGAAATCACAGGCAACAGCAGCTTTAACAATAAATGATGAATTACAATTTAATGAAGTAACAGAATTTAAATATTTAATTTCTACGATCACCTGTGATAATATGGTAGAAGCAGAGATTAAAACCCGACTTGCAGCAGGAAATAGATGCTATTTTTCTCTTCGAAACATTCTAAAATCATCTCTAATATCTCGTACATCCAAACTTAAAATTTATAAAACTGTTATAAAACCAATAGTAATTTATGGTAGTGAGACCTGGACCACTACACAAAAAGATGAAAAGCTACTTATCACTTGGGAAAGGAAGATCCTAAGACAAATTTTTGGACCTATTAAAGAAGACAATACATGGCGTATAAGGACAAATATGGAGTTAGAACAGTTATATAATGAAAAAGATATAATAAATACTGTAAAAATAAGAAGAATGCAATGGTTAGGCCATCTCATCAGAATGAGGGATGAGCGAAGCACAAAGAAGATTTATAGTGGTAATTTAATTGGAAAAAGAAGTATTGGTAGACCCAGGAAGAGTTGGATAAAAGAGATAGAAAAAGATCTTGCAGAAAACCAAATTATAAATTATAAAGTAAAGGCCAGAGATCGGAAGGTCTGGAGAAGTATATTGAGGGAGGTCAAAATCCTACATGGATTGTAGCACCATTGTGTAAGTAAGTAAGTAAGTAGTAAAACAATATAAGAAACTTAGAATGCATTCTTGTTTCTGAAATAGCAAGTTATTTTTTGCCACTTTTAATTTATGAAGAAATAAAATTTTCAATTTGAGACCGAGCTCGACGATTGGTATAAAAATCGACCCCCGTTTCGATCAAGGGCTCATTCCGAGCACGTCTCATCAGAGCGTATTGTACTTCATACAGGGTGTTGCCGAATTCAATCGACAAATTCAAAGGGGTGATGGAATCGACTGAACTCGAACGCTTCGCCTTATACACAAAAACGAATTGATTACAGTAGACCAATTTCTAAAGAAATCAACTTAAATATCTTAAGATTAATATATTTCCTAACATATTTCACATTTAAAATAAAAATTAAGGGGATGGATTAAAAATTATCTTTATAAATTAATTTTAAAAAGGAGGCGGGGGGCAAAAATGCGTTCTTGCCCAGAGTGAAAAAAAAAAAAAATCATAGTATCGGCCGTGAAAGAGCATTAAGGCCGTTCTCAAATCCCCTGCTCAACACAAAGCCGCCTCAAGACTACTTGAGGGGTACTACTCTAGTCTTGAGGCGGCTTTGCTCAACACCGCGAAACTTTCTGACACATTTTTAAACATAAAGGCATAAAATTGGCCGGCTAGACTATTGAAGCAATTTGGAATCAAAATTAGTTTTCTACTTTATATATATATATATATAAATTACTTATCGAATTCTAAGCAATTATGATCATGTGGCGACCGTTTTTTCTCCTTTCTCCAGTGTCGCATACGGAAATTCGGTTCAAAACGCCCACTTTAAAAGTATTTTCTGAAAGATCTTCTGCCTTTAGATCGTTTGGTTTGAGAACGGCCTTAAAAAGTATAATAACCAGAACAAACAAAGAATATAAGAAAATGCAAAGCGAGGACATATATGCTATATCGCCAAGCCTATGGGGAAACGTACTCTCGTTAATTTAAATAATCATAACCTCTTCACTTTTTCATTAATAATAATAATAATAAAATCTTGTACTTCATTTTTAAGCTTTCTTCTTTATACCAGATGTATAACGTGCACTTGCGAAATTCGACCAATTTTCTTGTTTAAAAAAAAGAACGTTATATGCTGGAATAGATTGAAATTTATAAATCTATTTGCAATTGAAATACAATGAAGGAGAAAAAAATAAAAGTAATGACTTTTTCTGTTAATAGCTTTAAAAAATGTGTTATTTTGATTTTTTGTATTACATAATGACGTTTATTGAATAGCTTTTAAAATGTGTTATTTTGATTTTTTGTATTACATAATGACGTTTATTGAATAGCTTTTAAAATGTATTATTTTGATTTTTTGTATTATATACTGATGTTTAATGAATAGCTTTAAAAATGTATTATTTTGACTGAAAAATAATAGCGAAACGTTTCTGCTCTTTTAAACTGTATTATTTTGACTGAGAAAAAATAGCAAAACGTTTCTGCCATATTAAACTGTATTTTACTTTATTTGAAAAAACGATCAGAAAACAGCTTTCGCGATGGCGATATCACGGAGCATTATATAATACTTTGAACAATCATATGACTCATTGTCACCATCAGAAATATTGAGAATATGGTAGTTGCACGTTTTAAAATTTTTTATTTATTTATTTTTATTCAAGTATGAACAATGGCATTATTTTCAGAACGAAGTTTTCAATCAATTATTTTATAGATCTTTTATTTATGTCTAATTTACATTTTATAGTTAACAAAGAAAAAATATTTCAACAAGAAAAAAAAAATAATAAAAAATTTTGAAATTTCCTCATTAGATTTATGTAATATTTTACTTTATATCTTATACTATTAATCCTTTGGGATGCAACAACTACGATCTGAAAAATAATCACTCAGATGTTAGAATACATTGTTAAAAATTAATAAAAATAATATAGAACATATTGGCTAAAAGGTACTTTTTTCACCTGAAAAAACACAAAATTATGTACTTTAAATACATCATGCAATTTTCTAATACAAAATTGTAAAGTATGACGATCCTAAAAATTTCAAATAAATCGTAAATTAAAAAGTTTTTATAACGTTTTCCATTTATTTCCCCTTTGTAATTTCGAATTTTTACCCGACTGAAAAGAAGGGTTATGTGTTTCACGCGTATCTGGATATGTGGATTTCTTTATACCTTCGAAACATCCCAACGGCTGGATGGATTTTACTGAATGAGGTCTCTATCGATTCGTCTTAACGGCCCGATGGTTATAAGCTAGGTTTTGTTTTTATAAATTCAAAATGGCGGCTGTAAAATACAAAATGGCGGTAGAGACAAAAAAAAATTACGCACCCTATTGAGTGGCATATGATTGGATGAGTCTTTCAAAATGAAGACGATGTTTCATTGACTATATTACAGTCAGAAGCTCCGTTAAAATATTATACAACCTGGAAGTTGTGTATGTAGGATCTCTAGCTTTACTGCAACTCTAACCATCATAGACATCTATAGACCTCATCAAAACAGTGTTTATAGATAGGAACTAACAATTAAACACAACTTAAAAGTCATCAATACAAGTAAATAAAAAAAAAATAGGTAAGTAATATAAACAAGTAATATAAAAAAAATTAAGTCAATTCCTACTTAGGTCAATAAGATAATTTTTTTTCTCCCATTCTTCTTTCCTCTTGAGTGGCGCTTGAATTGCCTTGATCAAGAAGAGGGCTTTCTCGGTCTTAAAATACCTTGGTCAAGAAGAGGGCTCTCTCGATTATTGAAAATTAATTAATTTAATTTAATTAATGAATTAATATTTGAAAAAGGCTGGATTAACATCAAGTGCCATCCACTACAAGTTAAAAAAAATTATTTGAGCTTGATTGGATGAATAATAAGTATTTTATTGACGATTGAAAATTTGAACGAGATATATATAGCGAGAGTGTGAGCTAATAGTAGGAATTGAAAAAATAGTTTCACATTGATGAGAAATAATTAATTAGTTCGCTTTTTACGCAGTCGAGTTTTTTGATTTTTTAAATTTAATTGTTTATTTAGAACCGTTCTTAGAATCCGTTCGTAGAAATCACCATGCAAAATTTGAACTTTTTAGTCCCAGCAGTATCACAGAAATCGCAATTTTAGATTGGATTTTGTTCCTGCATCCTTTTACATTTTGGATTTTTTAGAAGTTGTTCTGTTGCAAGTATATTTCCATCATAAAAGTAACAGACATATATGTCATATCAAGATTCTAGCCTTAAAGGTTCAAAATTAATCGTAATATAGAACGTTTTTAAAACATTTTTCGCTAATTTCACCCTTTTAAAATTCAATTTTTTTTTAGAAAGCGCTCTTTGGGAGCATTTACATCTTAAAAGTAGCTACCAGGTGAAATTTGAAGTTTTTAGCCCGAACAGTGTCACAGAAACCGAAATTTTATAACATTTTTAGGTGCGTTCGTAATTATATAAATACGTAGTTCCTTACAGTCGTCGTTCGGTCCGTCTGTCTGTCCGTCCATCCGCATATAACAGAACAAAAACTACCCAACCGAATTGTCTGAAATTTTAAATATATGATTGTTGCAAAATTTTGTCGAGTCATTTCAAATTTTATAAAAATCGGATGCATAGTTTAATTACAGGGAAATTCAAAAGTTTTTCGTTACATTACTGTCAACGGGAAAAAATTGTTTCAAGTGCATTTTAAGGATGTTACAGCCTTTCGAACAGAATGAAATTGATATGCACTTATGAAGTGAACTAACAATACATTCAGTACAATATGCGGTGCAAAAATATTTATAAAACTAGTTATAATACGAACGCACCTCATTTGCCCACGTTTGAATTGCAATTTCCAACTTGTTTTCTCCTGCACTCTTTTACACTTCAAATTTTTTAGAAACTGTTCTGTGCAAGCATTTATGTTTTAAAAGTGACTGCCATATTAAATGTCACCCTAACAGTCCCAAATAAATCCTAATTTAGAACTTTTTTAGAACGTTTTCCGCTCCTTGCATATATAATGTTACAGTTATGATTAGATGCTAAATTAATTAATTTATTGATTTAATTATCGTAATTGGAATAGATGATGATTTGTAATTATATTATGGTTATATATATATATATATTTAAGTTCCGATCCAAAAACAGCATTTTTTTATTGCTGGGAATTAATATATCTGTTATTCTGAATTTGAAAATTCAAAATATTTTTGTCAGTAAACAGTTTTTTCTTGACCTACTGGTGGTCGCATATGTGACCATTCATATCCCATTCACTGATCTCCAGTTTTTCCTGCAATGCACGCAAGTTTTAAATTTTATAAAATAGTCTGACATCATCAAATCTATTGCTTTGAAGTATTTAAGATAAATATCTGCATAAGGAGAATTATTAAAAATACGCAAGAAAAAAAAGAAAAAGTTTTGGAAAATGGTTTTACAACTGTACCGCGAAACAGCTTTACAATCTTTCTTGGCCATTAGAAAGTAAGTCAGTAAGTAGTTTTTTGCTTGACCAAATGGTGGTCACACATGTGACATGTGATATCCCAATCACTGATCTCCAGTTTTTCCTACAATGCAAGTAAGTTTTAAATTTTGTAAAATAGTCTGACACTGCATTCATCAAATCTATTGCTTTGAAGTATTTAAGATAAATATCTGCATAAGGAAAATTATTGAAAATACGCAAAAAAAAAAAAATGTTTTGTGAAATGGTTTTACAACTGTACCGTGAAACAGCTTTACAATCTTTCTTGGCCATTAGAAAGTAAGTCAATAAGTTGTTTTTTGCTTGACCTTACTGGTGGTCGCACATGTGACATGTGTATCCCATTCACTGGTCTCCAGTTTTTCCTGCAATGCACGCAGGTTTTAAATTTTGTAAAATACTCTGACACTGCATTCATCAAATCTATTGCTTTGAAGTATTTAAAATAAATATCTACATAAGGAGAATTATTGAAAATACGGGAAAATGTGTTGGAAAATGGTTTTATAACCGTGCCGTGAAACAGCTTTACAATCTTTTTTGGCCATTAGAAAGAAAAACAAAGAAACATTGAAATCATTTATTGTATTCACTGCGCTTGGACTCACTCTCTGAATCCATCATAAAAATTTAGCAATAACTAACAAAGTCGACATTACAGAAAATGCAAACAAAAATAGTAGGACTGGAAAAGTAAAATAATTGGATTAGTTGTTCAGGCCAGTAGGACTGGAAAAGTAAAATAATTGGATTAGTTGTTCAGGCCATGATTACCGAATAAGCACAAGAAGTACGCGCTTGCTTTAGAAAATTTTGAAGGGGTCGAAATTGAGAAAACAGACGCCCAAAATTCTATATTGAATTAATTTCCTTACAAAATTCTAATTTATTTTCAAATTATTAACTCATTTATATATATATTAAGGGTTTCATAAAAATACCTTTCATAAAAAATTAATTTTTCATTACAATAGATCAATTTCAACCACATGATCATAATTTCTCAGTTTGCCCAACCAACCAAAGTCGTCAATTTATCAAGCAGTCCAACCAATCAAAATCAAGAAAATCCAATAACATAATAATTTTAGTAATTTGAATAATATTTGTAGCGTTGGTGAGTTTCCGGGTATGCAGAATTTAGGAAGCTCTTCTCAAATGAAAGAGGGCCCCGAAATGATAATGTACAGTCGTGGAAAAAAAAAGTAAACACCCCCTACTAACTTTTCAACAAATTATCGTAGAAGAAAGTTACTGGTACCGAACGATTGGAAATAAAGTCTACTTTTAAGTGATGCATTTAAAATTTGTTTAAGGGGCCATCTACATATTAAAACGAACCATAACTTTGTTTTTTTCAATAGCAGCACACAATTCTGACAGCATAAATGAACTCTACACCTTTCGATTAGCCTATAAACAAATTTTTATGCAATTTGTGCCATAAGTTTCCGAGAAATTAATTATTTTAAAACGAGCGTATTTTAAGGGCTGTATCCAAATTGAAGTTCCAAACTCCAATGTTACCCGAGAGAGCCGCCTTCTTGATCAAGGCACGTTTAAGCGTCAATGAAACCTGTTTGATTACAGGATAGCAGAATAAATTTCAAAAATTTACTCACTTCTATCATAGACGGCCCCTTAAACCATCATTTTGCCGTTTTTTAAGCATAATTTGAAAACTACTTGGAAGAAAAATGTGAAATTTTGGATTTCCATAAAGCAGGACTTAATAAATCTAAATCCATCAAAAAAATTGTATGTTGCAATTCATAATTTTTTCGAATATTAATTTCATAATTCATAATTCATATCATAAAATTATAAAAATTTCAAATTCAACGTATTTATGTTTGGGTATATTAGTATTATTGCTACACAAAAAATTAGCTCATTAGGAGCATAATTTCAGGAGATATAAATAAAAATATGAAAATGTAATTTAACATTAGAAGTACTAAATTTTGAATGTCTATAATTCAAAAACTTGTCATTCGAATGACTTGAAATTTGGTTTCTAGGCATATTTTGAACCGAAGATTTGAAATATCTTGTTAAATTTGGGTACTGCCATTGAAAAAAAGGAAGTTTGGATTCGTTTTAATATGTATATGGCCCCCTAAGCAAATTTTATACACACCCTTTAAAAGTAGACTTTATTTCTAATCGTCCGGTACCAGTAACTTTCGTCTACGATAATTTGTTGAGGAGTTAGTAGGGGGTGTTTACTTTTTTTTTCCACGACTGTACTTCCCCTAGCTTCCGAAGTTAATCGGGCTCTGGCTGTTATATAACAATTATACTATAGTTGCGCAATCGCTTAACTGTATTTAGAAACACACACACACACACACACAAAAAAAAAAAAAATAAATAAATAAATAAATAAATAAAAAAAAAAAAAAAATTGCAAAATATAATGCGATGTGTAAGTAGCGACGAATTCAATTTCAACGATGCCCCCTGACCGCCAAGCAAAAGGGCAGAATTGTAATGTTGCTTTCTCTATAATTTTTTAAAATATCTAAAAAAAGATGATTTTTCTAACATGATATAAAAAATTTAATCATGTATAGGAATATAAACCTTGAGAGTATTAATCGTAACAAAATGTTTTAAAACTGTATTAAATTTGTAGAATTATATTAATTTAAATATTAAATCGTGCATTTTAAAAAACGAAACCTTTGCAGCGGACTACAACACATCTGTTCCAAATTCTTCCCCCACCCTGAATTTCGTTTTGTTACCGCCCATGTGAGATACACTACTTCAACGTCTAGATAAATATAACTTTTACGTTATACAAATATCATGGTGATTTCGAACAGATTTCATTGATGTTTTAAAACTCCTAAATAGACCCTTCATTTATTTTCAACATAGTATTTTACTTTCAGATAACGATTTACGCAAGATTTAGCCAACGTATATAAGCAGAATGATGAGAATTAACGTTTCATCAACCTTTTTACTTTTTAACCTTTTAAGTCGTAACTACATGAAGATCGACTTTTCGCTTTTATTTATGTCGACTTTGCGAGGTAAATAACAGAAAAGTTCACTGGGGCGAATCCCGTTGATGGTGAAAGTCTGTAATGACCGTTTCCAAAGGGAAAGTGGGACTCATTACACCTCCCACATTCGCAAAAAAAAGTACCAATTATGGATAAAATTTCGGTTATTGCCTTCAGTCTGCGATAGCACGCTATTTACATGCAGACAGAACATTAAAAAGACATTTAGGAAAACGTCAGAAGCTGTTATTACTTAGAAATTTTTCACACTTAAAAAGTGTGAGAAAAAAAAAAAAATCAAGGCCATTATTTATAAAGTAACCAGAAAAAAAGATGTCTCGAGAAATAAAGTGAAATAGAAAAAAAAATGTCTGTTTCATGTACATGAAATACTTTGTTAGTTGCAAGTCTGAGAAAGTACGAATTTTGCGTATGCGGTTCCACTATGTGCTATTGTTAATTATTTGTCTCTTTAGTTGCATAGCAGTTTATTTATTTAACCCTTAATTGCTGTGACAAAAATTGTCGTATAACTACTGTGAGGCGGTCTCCGAGACCGGATAATCGAAATCGAAGGGTGAATAAATGGATCGATTAACTCATAGGATGCTGTTTCAGATGCTGTATTGAACTGTATGTGAGGAATTCTCACAAAATTTTAACTTTCAGGAATAAAAATCTGGTGAAATTAAACTTAATAAAATAACTTTTTAAACTTATAGACAAATGCCTTAATGATTCAAAACAAAGAAAAAATGGTCAGCAGCGACGATTTTTTTTATTTGACTGAGGTTTAAGATAAAGTTCGGAGTTTAATTTTTCTTACCGTTTTACCACTCTACCTTTTTATTTTCTTCTGAATTTTTACTTATAATGAATTTGTATAGTACCCACAGAACATTCAAATAAGAAATAATAACAATGTAAGTTCTGTAGTGTTTTTAGTACAAAATTTTGGTATAACACTGTCTTAAAGGGGTGTTAAAGAAGAGATGGTAAGGGAAAAAAAGAACGGTAAGGGGGAAAAAAAGACGGTAAAGATGGGACGGTAAGGAAAATTACCGCCTATTTTTAGGAAAATCATATTAAGACTAAGTGATAGCCACAATGTTCATGGATTTTTAGCAACAGTTATTTACATTGGATTAAATAAATAAATAAAAAAAAAATTCCTCGAAAAGTGCAAGAATAAACCTTGGGGATGATAAGACTACCAATAAAGCCACGATGCTTGAAATTGATATTTAAATGCTGATTTAAATTCTGAACTAAATTTCTTATCAAAGAATTTTAGCCGTTCTTTCTCTAGCATACTTTTGCATGAGAAAAGGTTGAAAAAAAATTCTGTACCTGCATCTGAAGGGATTTTCTGTAATTATTTTAGCAAGAGGGACGGTAAGGAATCTAAAATGCAGGGACATAGTTAAAAAAATAATAACCATCGTAAAAATGTGTGCAGGTTAATTTTTTGCTACATTTTTATATAGAACAGTAGTCCCAGTTTCGGAAAAAATTATATCGAATTACTTTTATTGAAACAATTTTATACAGACAGCTCCAAACTTAAAAATCAGCATCAAGGACACGGGACGGTAAGGAATTTCGTGGTATATCTGGACCCCCAACATCGTACAAACCTTATTTATCTCATTAATATTGTTATACAGTCATGCAATGGGATGTTTTCCAGTATAAGAAATAATAATAATAATAATAAAAATCCACGAATGTGTACTAAAATAAAAATTATTATTTAGGGACTTAAAAGTCAAAATTATGTGACAATGTCAAATGTACAGGGACTATTATAATTAAGACTCACCTATTCAGAACTTCATAGTAATAGTACTACGGCTCCGATGAAAAACTTCACAACCTTAAACAAAATTTCACTAGTATTTATAGTTAAACTGAAAATTACGAGTAAAACTATGAAAATCGAAAAAAGCAGCGGTCTGTGAAACCACTAATCGCAATTAAGTATCAAGTCTCTGTACTGAACGCCTCTATAAATGGTTAAAAATCTAAAAATGGAACGGTTCAATAATACAAAATGAATCTTGTAAAAAATTTTTGCAAATTGCCAATTACTTGATGCTATAAATTATAGCAAGATAGATGAATGGGTGTCTGGAAGAAAGAGCCTACGTTACAAAATTTGGAAAGTTGGAGCTTTTGCTAGGAAAAGTCCCATGTTGAGTGATTGATGATTATCCGGTGTTAAAAATTGAATTTTCGTAATATGCAAGTTAATGTAAATAAAAAATTAAAATAATAAACTAAAAATAATACTATTACTTTTCCTTGCCCACCTAACAGTTATTTATTATTCGTCAATGCTCAGCATGAAGACAAAAGTGGAGGGTAGTTAAAATCGGAAGAAGTGTCTATGTTCCATTCAGGACCTAATTATCCAAAAGGCACGTGAAGCACGAGCTTCCCCTCTAAAATTTAAGAGGGCCCCCAAAATGACTATAAAATTAGGGTCTAATTCGAATTATATATTTTTTTTTTCAAGGGAAAAGTTTCCCTAATGCAAGAAAAATTCCACACTACTTCCGGAAATTATCTAACCGGGAAATTTGAATAAACGATAGGCTGTTAACCAATCATATGCCATTCTTATGTGTCCATTAGAAATAATTAATAATTAAACATACAAGAACTATATATACCGCAAATATACTCGATCTCCACATCATATACACGGGACATAAAAATAGCTGTTTGAAGAAAAACCTAACTCAGCTAAGCGACCACCCCACAATCTCGGGAATAATATCTGTTGCACTGAAATGATTCCATGAATGTAGAATTTAAAAACCTTTTACCAGGTGAAAGGGGCCCCTCAAAATCACGTGACCCAAGAGTTCTTAAAAGAAATCAACGTGTGACACCGTGACAGCTTGTCTTTTTCGTTAGCCTCGACAAGATGGAGGTGGGAGGGGAGTATGACACACGTGGAAGATATGGGTTAACATACTGCGATGTTACATTTAAAATATGCAAAAAAGGTAAGTACATTGTTTATGGTAGCGAAATTTAGGTTGATAAAAAAAGGTGTTTTTTTAGGAAAGTGTATTTTTATTTGCAACAGCTTGAAGTAAAATCATACAAAATCTTTGTTTTCATTATAGTATTTATTTCAATAGATAATAGATTGCAATATAGTAATAATAATTGCAATGTTGTTTTAATCTAGATTAGCTTTAAATAACAAGTGCAAAAATGTGACACCACGACAGGACAGGAGGGTGTCACAGTCAGTGGCATAGGCGGAAGGAAAGGTAAAAACACTCAAGAAATTCGTGTGACACAATTAATGATGATACCCAAACCGCATTTCTTTTCTTTTTTAAGAATCCTTTAAAAGTAAATAAATTCATGGAACAAGTAGCATAAAAACAGGATCCGCGAAAAAGTGTTGTCGTTATCAATACAGTAATTCATGTGCATATAGCAAATGATCAAGCAGAATAATTCTATAAACTTAATGATTAAGCAAAATGTTGCCTCCTATGTATAGCAGAAAATTTCAATTATTTCATACATCATGTTGCAACTCTCATTGTATTTATATCTCGAGATAGGGGGGAAAAAATTAAAAAAGAGAGACATTTAAATATACAAGGTGTTGCCGAATTCGACTGACAAATTCAGAGGGGTAATAGCAGTTATCAACAAGATGAAAAATTACCATAGAACATGGAATCGCAAACCACCCATTTAATCAAAAATACAGGATGTTCTACCCTAACCCAACTTTGGTTGACGTTAATAGCTTCCATAAAACTGAAGTATATTATGATGAAACTTTTAATGGACACGCCCACCTTTGTTGTAAATACGATAACACCAAAAAAAGTGGTAGAAGTTTCCATTATAAGCGCCAGCAGTATGCACTTGACGCTCCACATTTTGAACTGTGATTATCAGTTCATACGGTATCATCGATTGCGTGAGCAACATTTTTTTTCCAGAACTTTTTGTGATGTTATCACATTTCATACAAAACAGGGTACATATCGTTACATTTTATTGCAATATTTTTATTTTTCGCAAAATTATTACCGTCAAGCCCACTTTATTTAAGGTGAATTTGTGATTAAATAAGTGGTTTGCGACCCCATGTTCTGTGGCAATTTTTCATTCTGTCGATCTATCATCCCTCTGAATTTGTCGGTTGAATTCAGCAGCACCCTGTATAAAGATATAAACAGCAATCAAAAATTCAAAATACATCTATAATATTAAATATGCTTTCCTCCCTTTGAAGACTGATTGTATATTATTTATGCCACTTAATTGTACTCAAAATGTGCACCAGAACATTGGAAGGAAATTCGGCTTCTATAAGTACATGAAAAAATAAACTGCATTTATTCATTTTCAAGTAAAATTGTTCGTAAATTTTGGTGCGTTTTCAACATTACAGTAACAGAATTACTTGCCTCAGAAAGGATTAACAATAGTTTCAAAGGCCGACAACAGTTTTGAAATCGTATGTAATGCACCTCACATTGATGTACAATCGTGGGGAAAAAAAGTAAAGACCCCCTACTAACTCCTCAACAAATTATCGTAGACGAAAGTTACTGGTATCGAACAATTGGAAATAAAGTCTACTTTTAAATGATGTATATAAACTTTGCTTAGGGGGGGGGGGGGGCATCTACATATTAAAACGAGCCATAGCTTTGTTTTTTTCAATGGCAATACCCAATTTTAACGAGATATTTCAAATCTTTGGTACAAAATATGCCTAGACACCAAATTTTAAATCATTTCAATAATAAGTTTTTGAATTATAAATATTCAAAATTTAGTGCTTCTAATGTTAAATTACATTTTCAAATTTTTATTTATATCTCCTGAAATTATGCTCCTAATTTGCTAATTTTTTGTGTAGCAATAATACCAAAATACCCAAACATAAATACGCTGAATTCGCAATTTTTATAATTACATGATATAAATTATGAATTATGAAATTAATATTCGAAAAAATTATGAATTGCAACCTACAATTTTTTTGATGGATTTAGATTTATAAAGTCCTGCTTTATGGAAATCCAAAATTTCACATTTTTTCCAAGTAATTTTCAAATTTTGCTTAAAAAACGGCAAAATGATGTTTTAAGGGGCCGTCTATGATAGAAGTGACTAGATATTTTGATTTTTATGCTATCCTGTAATCTAGCAGGCTTCACTGACTGCGTGAGTTGCGCTGAAGGTGCTTTGATCAAGAAGAGGATTCTCTTGGTTAAGAATGGAGTATTCAACTTCAATTTAGATACAGTCCTTAAAATACGCTCGTTTTAAAATAATTTCTCGGAAACATATCGCACGAATTGTATAAAAAATTGTTTTTAGGCTAATTGAAGGGTGTAGAGTTCATTTACGCTGTCAGAATTGTATACTGCTATTGAAAAAAACAAAGTTATGATTCGTTTTAACATGTAGATGCCCCCCTAAGCAAATTTTATATACATCATTTAAAATTAGACTTTATTTCCAATCGTTCGGTACCAGTAACTTTCTTCTGCGATAATTTGTTGAGGAGTTAGTAGGGGGTATTTACTTTTTTTTTTTCCACGACTGTACCTTTTTCTAGTAACTAAACTGTAAAATGTCTGTCTTCCAAGGAACGAAAAAAAAAAAAAAATACAATAATTACGCAATTTTGCAAACAAAAGAAATCCAGATGCATAACGAATTAACACCTTGTAATAATATACTAATTTTAATTGCTAAAAGGTGTAAATTAACCCTTTCAGGGGCAAGTACTTCTATCAATAAAATACTGAAATGATTGAATGACACCGGAATTTAAAAACAAATTTATTTGAAAATAAGTAAAAACTTTACTTCGAGTATTAAATAAAAGGAAATTTTTCAAACCAAAATTCTGGTGTCAATGTGCCATTTTGGGATTAAAATTAAGTGGTCCAAAAAATGAACCACCGCCCTTGAAGGGGTTAAAACTTTAAAAACAGCAAAAATAAGTTTGTTCGACTGCCTACATGTTTCGACTCTATCCCAGTCATTTTCAGAAGAAATAAATAAAAATATTCTAAAATTTCTCGGTCTATGAGGCGCCATCATTCAATTTTTCACGTACTCATCCATATTATGCACGTTATTTTTGTATTTTACTAGGATGTTTATTTTCATTTTCGTAACCATTAATTCGCATCATTTGCACTAAAATTGACCCAATTAATTTTGAGAATTACTCAAGAGTATGTGTAAAATAACGTGCGTAATATGAAAGAGTACGTGAAAATTTGAATGATGGCGTAATGATGGAATATTGATAGGACTGTGGTTTTTCTATATAATATCAGTTACATGCTCCTTTTTTTCTATACTTAAATTTCCTGCTAGTCATACCAATATTGTATGACTAGACTTCGATCCTTCGATCTGTCTGCTCTAATCAGTGGTATTTCATAAACTCCTGAATAATTTTCAAAATTAATTGGGTGCAATTGAATTTTAGTGCAAGTGAAGCGAATCAATGGTTACGAAATAAAAATAAACATCCAAGTAAAATACAAAAATAACGTGCATAATATGGATGAGTACGTGAAAAATTGAATGATGGCGCTTCATAGACCGTGCAATTTTAGAATATTTTTATTTATTTGTTTTGGAAATGACTGGATAGAGTCGAAACATGTAGGCAGTCGAACAAACCTATTTTTACTGTTTTTAAAGTTTTAGTTTACACCTTTTTAGCAATTAAAATTAGCATAAAAGAAATCTAGATAGCATACATATATTTGGTACTTGTTAGTTATCCCGTCGACCAATTTTGCCAAATTATATAAATCGCCAAACCACTCGTCAAATTATACAAATTGACATAATTTTTATTTTAAATAACGAAAGAACAAATAAATTAGTATAACATTAATAAAAATACAAATAAAATGTCGAAATAAAAATCACTTGATGACGTAAACACGTGTTGTCAAGTGAATGTGACATTTACGATCAACCATTATTGTCATTTAATCTTACAATTTGGCGAAAGTAATTTGATCGACGGGATAACTAACAAGTACCATATATTTTAAATTAACATTATTTTTGCATTTTTAGGGGAGGGGGTTTCCGAATGATCAATTTATAGTTTAGTATTGTCAAAACTATATTTTCTAAAATATTGAATTCACTTCAGTAGTTCTCGAGAAAAAGGTTCGTCACATCAATGTCAGCTGTTTTGCATGTGATTTCGCAATTTTTGTGGCCCCCTGAAGGGGACCGCGGACCTTTATTTGAGCAAAAATTGATCCCAAAATCGCCATTTCTTTTTGTGTGCATTATTATTCTCCAATTTGTACTACGTCATTCGTGGAACATAGTCGCATGCAGATGCGACTTACGCAAAGTTACAAGTGTTTTAATTTTGTTCAGAAACAATTTTTTGGCTTTTTAATGTACTTTAAATCCGTTTTTATCAATACTGATGTTTCAGCTATTTTTTTTGTTTTTTTTTAATCCTCCTGGCTACTTACTTTTTGATCAAAATTCGTGAAACTGATAAGGAAGAATCCGGATATTGCTTAACACGTTTACGCCGGCGCCTATATTAATGTTTTTCGCTGTGAGACGGCGCTCGAATTCACGTTTTGCTTCATCTGACGGCGCGGTACTTTCGCTGATTTGGGCACTGTATGTAATGACACGCCCCTCTCATATTTATTAAATTAAACTAGAATATAACAAGCAGAGTTGATTGTGAATGTCTGAAAGTTCGTAAGGAGTAAGCATATTACTGAGAGACATGATTTTATTGACTACATATGTACGAATTTAATATAAAATGTCTTAAAATCTAAAGAAATATGGACAACACGATATAAAAGCATTTTCTGTAAGGTAGAAGCCACGCCCTTAGTCAATGATATTTTCTGAATGAAAACAAGAATTCTCGTTTCCTGTCGTGAATGTATAAGGTTTATAATATTGAATTGTTTTTAGTACTGAATTTTCGAATACTCAAGTGTGACCCGCCTGTAGTGCACGCCGTCTATGGCATAGTCGAGTTTGACCCACCTGTAGTGCACTATTTAACAGTGGACTGTGACCCACCGGTGATGCACGCCACCCGATGCGGCAGACAAGCGTGACCCACCGGTGATGCACGCCGCCCAATAGGGCAGTCAAGCGTGACCCACCGGTGATGCACGCCGGCGTGAACGTGTTAAAAAGAAACTGTGTGTGCATTTTAAAATTCGACTTCATTAAGACAATTAAATTTGATTTTTAACTTATTATAAGGGAGATTTTTGATGAAAATCGATATGGACTTAAAAAAATATATGTCTACAAAATTAACTATTTAAGGGATTAAAAATATCGACACACAGATTTGTTTGTAACAGAGTTTTACGAGATTAAAATGCAAAACCGAGGAGATATCTAAAAAATTAGGACGCAAGGAGCATTTAAAAACTTCGTTTTAGAATTTTAAATTTTTTAAAAGATCTTAAAATTTAATAAGATTGGAAATTTCTTATAATGTGATCTATATACTTAAGGTGAAATGCATATTTGTACAAAATTTTAAATCTCTTTTATGAAAATTAAATGAAATTTTTTTAAACGTCCACCACCCCCTTAAGATCATTTTTTAAAAATCAAAATTCATCAAGCATTGAAATTGTGTCCATTGCTATTCAATGTACTAAAATAAATTAGCTATTTTAGAAAAAATTAACCTATTAAATGCATGAGATGTGATTTTATTTTTTTTTTTTCTTTTGCAATTTCGAGTCATCTAAAGAAAATATATTACTTAGAATTTACTTGTAGTGCAGTTAATTTCAATTTGATATTTTAGAAAATTTCAAAGAGGAAAGTATCCACTTACCAATCACTTTTCAACTTCAAGTCTTGAAGAAATTTATTTTTATTTTGGATTTATTAAAATCCAAATTTAAAAAAATCTGCTTGGTGTAATTTCGGTATAATTTCTAAGCTTTCCCCCACTAGCCAGTTGTTTACAGCATAGATAAAGACAAACATGCTCCTTTCAAGCAGAAAATCACACTTACCTGAAAAGAAAATATTTAAAAAAAAATTAAAGTAAAATCATAAAAAAAATTATAAATGTGTAAAGAAAAACATACAAACTTACAAAAATTTTATTAAGTAAATTTTAAAATACTTCATGACTGAAATTTATTTTACTTTAAAACAAAGATCGTTGGCCTAAAAAAAAAAGTGTTTTTAAAGGATTTATTTGTTGTAAAATAAATACAACATACATAATTGGGAGTAAGTTCACAAAAATATAGTGAATTACAGTTGTCCCAGAGTGCCACATACAAATAATATAAAAGTCATTGCTGACCTGCCCACGATTTTTATTTAATATTATATGGAAAGCTACCCGTGACCCACGGGTGATGTTCACGGCACAGAATGAAAAATTTTTGAGACCCACCGCTGATGCTCATGGTAGTGAACGTGTTAAACAAGAATTATAGAAAAGTTTCAGAAAAAGAATATATCAAGTCTATATCAAATTCCAAATTAAATACAATTACACTGACCTCCAAAATTAAGGTACAGGGGCTGGATGCTTTCCATTGCACACATTTTGTCGAATATCTACCAACATTATTGGCGAATTGTTCTTGAACTTCTAGGATGTAAAGAACATGTTTGATTTTATATTTCTCGGTGAAGATTTATCGGGGCGTACAATTAGAGGGCTAATAATAAATTTAATAATAAAATGATATTTGCGATCACCTATGTAACAGAAAAGGCTGGAAATGGTTTACCACTGTGGTAAATGACTATTTGGGTCCTGTTCAACGCTTGTATGCATTTGTGTAAGCATAGCACTCATATTCGTGAAGGTGTTAACGTTTTTGTGAAAAATTCAAAAGTTTTTTGTTTATAGCATACAGAGTTTTCAACCAAATTTAACACAACTTTCCGAAAACTTGCTAAAGAATAGTAGCAACAGTATACTGCAATTAAAACATGAATATATTGAATATTTGATGAGATATGGGCATTTTTATGAGATAATTTTTAACTGCGCATGGGTGGAAGATTTCAATTTTTTTTTTTTCATAATTTGGTAGTCAGTATTTTGGGGCAACTTCTATAAAAAGTCCAGTCAAATGTTGTGAAGACTTAGAAAGATATAGTGAGCTGATTGAAAAGTTTTGGAAAATCCCTTATAATAAAGCTATTTTTAGGAAGCAACTCACTATATCAACCCTATCTTTGTGAATTTTCGCGGTATTTGACTGGACTTTTTATATAAGTTGCCCTAAATAGCTGACTACCAAATTATATAATAAAAATTTTAGGATCTTCCACACATGTGCAGTTAAAAATTATTTCATACAAATGCCCATATCTCATCAAATATTCAATATATTCATGTTTTAATTGCAGTATACTGTTGCTACTGTTCTTTGTCAGGTTTTTGGAAAGTTGTGTTAAATTTGGTTTAAAACTCTGTATGATATAAACAAAAAACTTTTTAATTTTTCACAAAAACGTTAACATCCTCACGAATATGAGTGCTATGCTTACACAAATGCATACAAACGTTGAACAGGACCCAAATAGTCATTTACCACAGTGACAAACCATTTCTTGCCTTTTCAGTTACATAGGTGATCGCAAATATTATTTTATTATTAAATTTATTATTAGCCCCCTAATTGTACCCCGATAAATCTTCACCAAGCAATATAAAATTAAACATGTTCTTTACATCCTAGAAGTTCAAGAACAATTCGCCTATAATGTTGGGAGATATTCGACAAAACGTGTGCAATCGAAATCATCCAGTCCTTTACCTTAACTTTTGGAGGCCAGTGTACATTTAAATTGCACACAATTGAAAGGCCCAGTTTAAAACCGCGTATTGAGAAGGATACATACTAGATATGAGAACTCATATTCCAGTTAGTTGCACACGCAAACTCTATAAGAGATGAAATAAATTTATAAACTTAGTGTAGTATATGTTTCATGAAATATTTAAGCAGTAAAACATAACATTATACAGGGTGCAAAGGAAAGTCCCTTTAACCTGAAGATACTTGCAAACGGAGAGAGCTACAGCTATGCCAGTGAGGTAACGGTATAGTAAAGCGACTACGCCCGATTTAATGCAAACGACAGCAGCGCCCTTAGTGGCGAAATTTGGAAGATAGCCATTACAAATCGAAAACGAAAAGAGATAGAGCAAAATTTCCAGTTAGAAAGTTTTAGAGCATCAATTTATTGGTACGAAACGACATTTGGTTTACATGGATAAGATAAATCTTCACCTGTATACCCAAAAATGTCAGAAATCGATGCACTCTATTTTGTGTAAACGTTTGAATCGAACAGCCAGAAGTATGAAGAAATACGCACAATTTATTGTATAAATACGTACTTATCTCAATAAATTTTGATAATGTCATACAAAAAAAACAAAAATGATAAACTGTCTCACAGTGATAAAAAGTTAATATTCAGTATGTTCGAAAAGTTCGCCATTGCTCACGATACACGTTTGTATTCGTAAGAGTAAATCTGCATGCACATGTCTCAGCATGGAACGTCTATTGCGAGCCTCTTCAGTACGATGACGTAGATTTAACCCTTTCAAAGGCGGTGGGCTAGATAGTCTAGCCACCTAATTTTAATTCCAAAACTGACAAATGACACTAAGAATATTTTAATAAAATTTTGCTTTTGTAAAGAAAGCGCAAATTAGCGGATTTTTATTTACTAAGAAATTCGTTTGAATATTCCGGTGTCAGTCAATTATTTCATCATTTTACGAACAGACTTCTTCTGCCCCTGAAAGGATTACACAAATATTTTAAATGCATTGAAAATTAAGTTTTTACAGACATTACAGTACAGTACAACGTCACAATTTGCAATTGCGCACTGCTACACTTTCGAAATGTGAATATGCAAAGTAGAATCGTCGCTCATCGATTTCGGACATTTTTGGGTATACAGGTGACGATTTATCTTATCCGTGTGAACCAAATGTCGTTTCGTACACTAATTAATTGATGCTCTAAACCTTTCTAATTGGAAATTTTGCTCTATCTCTTTTCGTTTTCGATTTGCAATGCCTATCTTCCAAATTTCGCCCCTAGGGTGCGCTGCTGTCGTTTGCTTTAGGTCGGGCGTAGTCGCTTTACTATACCATTACCTCAGTGGCATAGCTGCAGCTCTCCCCGTTCGAAAGCATTTCATGTTAAAGGGACTTTCTTTTGCACCCTGTATGTTTGTTTAAGTATAAACTTGACATATCATCGCCTCAAAGCAACTGTAGGACATCTAGTAATAATCGAAAATGAGATGTCTGACTTACTGTTATGAAAAACTGTGTCTGCATCTAGTGGAACAACAGGGAATTTTTATAAAACACATCTGAGATAGAGTATTAAACATAACTTTGTGTTTCAGAAGTTGTTCCACTAGATGCAAATACACAGTTATTCATATCAGTAAGTCAAACATCTCATTTTTTATTATTACTAGATGTCCTACTGTTGGTCTGAAGCAACGATATGCTTAATAAAAATCTGTGTAAAACATGTCTAAGGCAAACTTTTTCTTAAGGTTCAAATCCAAAGGAGCTAATTTCTGGCACATTTTTAAATTCCTTTTTGTTCGGAAACGTATGAAATTGACAGGTGTTCTTATTCAAAAACTATATAATCGAAAGACGTTTTCCATTTTTTGGTAAAGGCAGAAGATCTTTCAGAAAATACTGTCAAATTGGGAATTTCGAACCGAATTTCTACACAGGACACTACAAGAAAGGAGAAAAACTTGTTGCCACGTGACCACAATTGCGTCTAACTCGATAAATAATTAGTTTATCAACAATGGAAAATTCATTTCGTTTCCAAATTGCTTCAATAGTCAGGCCTGACAACCAAAGGGAGATGGCTCAGGACTGGCTGGGCCTGTCCTTTAAAGCCCAAGCGTCTACCCCCAATAGTCAGGTCAGCCAATTTTATGCTTTTATGTTTAAAAATGAGTCAAGAAAATGTGTCATAAAGTTTCAGCTTGTTGAGCAGGGGATTTGAGAACCGCCTTAAGTTTATTTAATAATCCTCAGGAAGGCGACCAATTTCCAAATCGCCATGGTTCGGCTGTATCTCTAATGTTTACGATGTCGGTTATTGCACAAGAGATGCCGAATTCGACGTCCTGACTGCGCTCAAAATCTTTCTTTCATTTGAACTGCTGAGAACGATCTCCCAAAGTATGAGAAACCAAACTAAATAGAAAAATGGTCCAAAGAAAAATAATTTACAGGATGTCCAAAAACTATCTTTACAATTTGAAGCTTTTATTGCAAACGCAAATAAAACGATGGACAGAATATGGACAGAAGTAAGATATTAGGAGTTTATATTAAAGGGTGTTTTTTTTTTCTTTGCATCAATTAATAAACCTCTATAATGTGCACCATTGGTTACAAGAAAAACGTCAAGTCGATAATCGTCGACTTTTTCGTCTGATACTCTTTTTCACCCACTCCTTTCTTTATCCAATACTGAACCAGTCTTCATGAATTTCTTGTGTCATTCAGGAACTCATGGACGTGGGCACAAGAAAACAACGACGAATATCACCTCGGCGAGATTCGTGCAACCAGGGGTGCACATATAGAGGTTTACCTATTGATGAAAATAAATAAATAAAATAAAAACACCTCAATATATAACCTAATGTTGTACCTGCTTTCCCTGCATTTATCTGGTCATTTGCGCTCGTAATAAAAGCTTGATATTGTAAAGATAATCTGTGAACACCCTGAATTTCTTCGATAGAAATTTCGTCAGGGAACAGAGCCCTTCTAAAGAAAAATCTTTAATATATTTTTTTTCTTCGTGTTTAATTATTTTATGTTACTTGAAAAGAATCAATTTTAATATGCTTTTCGGCGCCAGCGTGAGATTTTTTTCTTTTCTTTTCTTTTTCCGAAAAAAGTGATCGGCAATTGTTTGTTCAGCCGCTGAATATTCATTCTACTGGAACGACTATCCCTAGCAGCCCTGATAGTTTCCGCCCAATCTGTTCTGCCTCTAGAGCACAGAGATAACTCCACTTATCCAATTTGGATTATGCTGAGCCGAATCGCAGAGGGTCCCTGTGTTTGAACACAAAACCCACTCACACACACCGCTTGTTAAAACAAGTCGCGTGCAGACGCTGTATGCGGAAACAAAAGGAAAAAATTCTGTGATTTCTACGGGGTTTGTCACACCTGAGTACGCTGATATTTTAATATACAGTCCTCTCCACTGATCGATGACGGGAATAAAAAATTTTCGAGTATTCTCACGGAAATATTTCGGGCTTTCAGCAGGAAGAATTTTAAAGAGGATGTTTCCAACATGTTTATTGCTTGATTTTATTGTACTATATCAGGAAATAATATATGCATTATCAAGGTGTACCGGGTGTTTTACAGGATAGTTACGCACAGGGGTCAATGCAAAGTTTTTTTTTTTTCTTGAGGCACATTTTGTGAAAAATAAAAGTTATTATTGTGAAAATTACTATATTTTTGAGAAAAATAACATTTTGTATTGACGAAATGTGAAATCCAGTTACTCAAATTCGAACCAAACATTTATTAATAATTTCTTTAAGTCCTTCTGCTAAAGTTTTCCATTCTGGTGAACTTTCTTTGTTTACAAATTACACATTTTAAAACTTAAGGGGTCTCAAGACTCTTAAAGCTCTAAAAATTTCGAAATTTTATTTTATTTTTTTTAGATGTTAAACTTCCATGTTTTCTGAACATTTTGATATAATTGGTATCTTGAAATTCCCATTAGAACAGAAGTTATGGTATTTAGAATTATATTCGCTCAATAGCTGAAGGCGTGTTTCCAAAACTTTGAAGTCATTTCTCTCCAAATGACGTTTTTCGGCATAACGCGCACGATATCTCAAAAACTTCTGAATATTTTTTTCATAAAATTTTCAAAACACATGTGTCATGTTAGTCTGCATAAACTGAACCTAAAATTTCCTTTTTATTGTAAAAAGAAAATATTTTTTTAGGGGTTTATATTGTTGAAATTTTCTAAATTTTGCATTAGCTGAATACAACTTTGTATTAAAAATATGAAAATGCTTTAAATATAAATTTATTTAGGTTCAGTGTAATTATTATAATCTGAGGTATAATTAAGCACCAAAATTTTCATTCTAGGTGCAAAATTTATTTTGTAATCGCGCGCATAAGCTGTTATGCCGATTTTCTGCTCGTGAAATGTCTGACAGTTTTTAGTCCCCTGTAAATGCTAATTCTGCATCTTGCAATTTTTAAATATTTGAAATGAAAGAACATACTTGTATTTTTCATTCTCATTTAAAATTGTGTCTTAATATCAAATACATTTCAAGATATTAAAAATGGTCCTTTTTTTCATTTTTTCCAATTTTAAGAGTCCTGACACTCCTTAACAATACAAATTAATTAATGAAGAGTATGTTTTTATGGAATGGAAGTTTTGTGGAGGGACCTATTTTATTAAGGGGAATTTTGTGAAATTGTTTGTTTTATTAAAAATAATTTTGTGAAGAGACGTTTTTTTATTAGGAGGACTTTTGTGAAGGGGTTTGTTATATTAAGAGGAATTTTGTGTAGAGGGCTGTTTCATGAATAAGATTTTTGTGAAGGGGTCCTAAATAGGCCCCAAATTTTTTCGTGTATTCACCCCTTGTTAGACAGGGTTCGTATATATCTCGAGTTAAACTACCTCTTTTCCAAATACTATAATATTGCCTTTATTTGATGACAGAAATTCTGCGATTGAAAAAGACGAAGATTATTTGGTATTAAAATTCAAGGACACTACGAAGAATGTGTAACTAAACTACACAGTGAAATCTCCGGGTTTTACAGCCAGGGTCGAAACTAAGGGGGGGGGGGGGGGTGGTAGAGGGGCATGTGCCCCGGGCGCCAGAACGAAAGGGCGCCAAATGAAGGATTATACCTTTGGAATGGATCATTTTCTTCTGATGGACTGACGGCTTCTATTATTATGAAACAGCCATTATAAATGAAGTGTTAGGTGAAGAAAAAAGTCGTAAAAAGTTAGAATTCTGATTTTCTGGTCAGAATGGGAAGGAAAAAAATGGCCATAATTTTTTTTTGTCAAAAAAAAAAAAAAATTATGGCCAATTTTTTTTCTTCCCATTCTGACCAGAAAATCAGAGTTCTAACTTTTTACGACTGCCCCTTCATCTTCACCTATCGTTTATAATGGCTGTTTCATAATAATAGAAGCCATCAGTCCATCAGAAGAAAATAACTCGGTGAAAGCGGAAACTCGGTTAAGCAGGACTCGGATAATCGGGACTCTGACTGTATATTTCATTTTAAAAATGATCTTTAGAATATTTTTGTTGGCGTTCAGAGGGGGTCTAATGACCCCGTGACATCCGCCATTGTAGATTAAGTAGTTCAGTATTACATATTTTATGATTACATATTTTAAATTTTAAAATAAGTGGGCGATTAGATCTTATCATTTCAGATCTTAATCAAATTAGAATAATGAGTAAAGCAATGTGAAATTGCTGTTTAAACTTATTATTAAAATCAAAACATCTTTTATGCATTTTAACTACACACTGGAGTACTTCATTTCATCTGTACGTTTATCATTATACATTTTAACTCTATCTGATTATCTATAATTGATTATTTCTACTTTGTTCGCCCTATCGTTTTTTTTTTAAATTATTTTTATTATTATTCGATAAACGGAAAGAGATTAGATTCATTTGGAAAAAACTACTAAACGTAACAAGATAAAGATATATTTAGAGTAATTAGGGAAAATAGTTAAAGTATTTTAGGTATAATTTAAAGATACTATACCGGGCCGGGTAACTCCTGGCAAGTCTGCTAGTTTTAAATAAAATGGGCTAAAAATGTAAACATACGGTTTCCAGAGCTGATGTTGAGACCTCTGATCTTCAGATTTACATGTTAGAAATACGACTGATGTTTATGCTGTTTTATTAATTGACATTTTATAAAACATTCAGAAAACAACAATCTGTGGAAGAATTCATGTGACTTTTAAAAAATTAGTTTTTTTTTTTCTTTTTTACCTACAGATATTTATATATTTATTTTTGCAAAGGTAAGTTATCAAATATTAAAGACAGAAAGAAACAATTTATGGGGCAGTTCATGTGACTATTAAAAAATATCTTCATTTGAATGAAAATGAGGGCTTGAGCACGATAATACCTCGCTTTCCTAAGCCCATGTTCTAAGTAAATATGCTTTTTCTCAAAAGCTATTATTACCCGAATAAAATTGGTTTTGGTAAACACACCTCGATTACAAAATTCTCTCAAAAGAATGCATTGAATATTTAAAATTTTGCAATAAGTAATGTTTAATGTTTGTTGAATTAATCATGGTTTCACTCGTTTACAATAAAAGTCAAAAGTTAACGCAGAAAAAAGAAAAATGGTTTTGTTTTAAACAGGCTTTTAAACTGGCGCATTTTCTGTTGGAAATGTTTCCAGATAATTGACCCAGAATACAGAGTGCAAACATTTTCTACCATACTGTCAAAAAGAGAGCGTACATTCAAGTTCCGTAATTAAGATAATGTTGAAAGGTTGTTATTTGTGATTATTTCACAATACAATAGTAAAGTGAGTGTGAAAATAGTGATAAATTAATCGTTTTCATGTGAGTATCTTGAGTTTTCAAAGTTACGTAATACTACAATTGAATTTAAGAAATCTAAATGACAAAATTTTCGCGAATAATTATAATACAATATAAATTTATGAAGATATAAATTTATAGTTATATAGGGGAAGATTACGTACTAAGAGATGGACAAAAAAAATCCTAAATATATATTTAACAATATAAAAATATGCTAAACTATAATATAGTTTCTAATCTTTAACTTATTATTCCTATCCTTGAAAGTATTTGTAACTTATTTTCAGTACTACACTTTGATTTTCCAAATTTCATAACTTAAAACGCAAAAATTTCTAAAAATATACTATTATTGTAAGCATTGAAATATTTTTATAATAATTTTATTATATAACTAACTTTATACATAAAAAAAAAATCCCTGCCGGCCCGGCCTACAGGCGGAGGTAGATTTCGAAGTTAAGTATGTTAATTGCACCAACAAAAACTAAATCATGAGTAGATATAAATTCACTTTAACAGTTTTATCTGACCGCTTTTGACGAGTTTTAATTTCATTTTTATATAATAGCTGGTTTTATCAGAATCATGCTAAGGCGGCATTAAAAAAAATACTTTTCCAAGCTCAACAACTAGAAATGGCACATTTTTTCTGGCACATTTTCAGATTCATTTTTAATAGAAAAAATACGAAACTTACTGACGTGATTTTTGAAAGGATTTATAAGCGACATGTGTTTTTATTTTTCTTTCAATTAATTGAAACTTGATTAATAAACAATTATTTTCTCAGTAGGGCAATATTTTTCGTTAACACAATCGCTTCGGGAAATTCTGTTCAAAATGCCCATTTTGACATCATTTTTTGAAATATATTCTGCCTCTATCAAAAAATCAATCATTACGGTACATTATATAGTTTCTGAGGAAGAGAATCTATCAATTGGACGCATTTGAGAGCAAAAATTAATTTAAAAATGAGTAAGAAAATAAGCAGTTTGGATTTGAATACATTCTTAATAAGATGATTTTTTTCTTCAACCGCTATTTATTTTTAATTTGTTTTTGCTGTAAGAATTGGTCCTGTCAAAAACTTGTCTGTATAAATGTTGAAGACAATATTAAGAAGATATATGTTAAATTCATGGGGATTTTATATCTTGTGAATTGACGGAGTTATGGAAATTTTTCTTCTTCAACCCCCTTTTTTTGTTTTCGTTTTTAATTTTTTTTTTTTTTTTTTTTTTTGGTACGAATTGGTCCTATCAAAACTTGTGAATATAGAAGTTGTAGATAATATTAAGGAGATGTATAATAAAATTGATTTGATATCTTGAGAATTGACGAAGTTATGAATTTTTTTTCTCCCAAAAACTCTATCTTTTGCGCCCCTTGAGCCCATTTTTAATTTTATCAAAAATCTGTGACTTATTTTCATAAATTTTTGGCCCTATTTTTAGAAGTAATAAGAACTTTAAACTGATTTGACATGTACAAAAATTTAGAAGTTATGGGGTTTTTTCGTTTTTCACAAAACCCCTCCCTATTTCCATCCCCTTGATCCGATTTTGTCCATTAACGAACTTGACCGAGATTTTATGCCCCTTGATTTTATGTATCAATTTGGAAGAGATTTGTGCAGAATTGTGGAAGTTATCGTGTCCAGAAGAAAGTGATATATATATATATATATATATATATAGATAGATAGATAGATAGATACTTAGATATATATATATATATATATATATATATATATAGTACATAAAGTTTTTTATTGAGGGTGGTTTTGGGTTCTAGGGGTCATGATCGGTGTAGATCTGCAAAAAATTTTTCAGAAATTCCAACATAGAAACGACGCCAATAGGTAGTATTTCATACGAAATCTACCTAAAAATGACAGAAACTAAATCACAGTAAACAAAAGCAACATTTTAAATTTTTTATGTAGAGCTAAAAAAATATTGTAAGTAACAAGCGTTGATGTATCAAGTTAAAACAATTTCATAGTTTATTCTGAATCAGATGAAACTTGAAAAATAATTTTGCTACTGACGAAGAGTTAGTACAACAATTCATCAGGTTCATTATGAAGTCTACAAATTCCAAATCAATATTTTTCAATTTTTCATTACTGTCCACCAAATATCGTGGTATATTAGTTACACTTTAAGAAAAATAAATTTGGGAAATGAATGCTTCTGTTTGAAATGCTATTACATAAGGCAAAAAATTTCCACCTATATTTAATAACAATTAAAATATTAATAATATTAAATATATATAATTCTGGCAGGTTTCGGCCGTTACGCTGGTCAGTTTCTCCAAATGAACCTTGTATAGAATCAAAATATATCAGTGAATTTGACCGTTGTGTTTTAAAGCAATATGGGTCTTTACCTGAATATTCTTCAGCATTACTCAAAACCATACGAACGACATTGTGCTTTTATATTTTCTAATGTGTCAGACAAATTTCGGGCTGTTAAAGACCAACTCTTTTAGTTGTTCATTTATTTACGTTAGGATTCGATAAAGAACGATATAACGATATAAAATATACTGAAACTATCCCTGGAAAAATTACCTAACTAACAATGCATGTCTCATCAAAAGCCATTCAGCAGAACTCAAGTTATAAGCAGACGGAATGAAATGTCCATTTGCATTTTATATAAATAGTAGATAATGTGACATAATATTCACATAAATATACAGTTTGAGAAATTTATGTTAGCTAAAGATATTTAACAAAATTTCGACCCCTTCTGAGTAGTTAAAACCGATTTGACTATACCCTATGTAATTTCAATTGGTTTCCCAAGGTCATGCGTCCTCCACAATTCATCCCATCATTGCCCTGGAAAATAGAAAAACACTCAGTCAACCAAATGCAGTGTTACCATAGTTACTGACCTAAGATAGATACTGGCAAACTGACCTTGAGATCCCAATTGAAATTATATATAGCATAGTTTTAGACGGTTAAAACCAGTTTTGACCACTGTCCTGATTCAAATTAGTTTTGAACAGTCAAAATTACAACCCTGATAATGTGTGTACATTTATGTTTTGCATAAATCTTATAAAGTAAAACTTCTATAACGAACACTTCCGAATGACAACTATTTAGCAGTCTATTTAGCAAACAATTTGTCAATGCTCATAGTGTTGTATAGAATTGGTCTCATTGAGTTAAAACTTTTGAGTTTTGAATTCTGCGAGTTTTGAGTTAAGCTTAGGGGTCTGCACGGGCCCGGGCCGGCAAAATGATGACGAATTTTCAAACGGGCCGTACCGGCAAAAAAGCTGAACGGTCTGTTTGAGCCGGGCCGGGCCTAGAAAAAAAAATTAGCGGACCTGCCGGCCCGATATAAAAATTTAAACAAAGCCGATAAAATATGAACTATTTTCAATGAATATGACTTTCGCGAGAATGAGTATAAATGTGCGTCACGAGCTGATACTAGTTTGACAACATCAATGCAGAAATGTAAGATGTCCAGCATAGAGATCGGCTTCGGACAATTAAAGGTTGTATGACCCGGGCTTAATTTTGTTTCAGCAGATTCGTGCCGGGCCGAGATCAGGCTTGCATTTTTTTTCCTTACAAAGTCGATGGACTTAATTGTCCTCAGGATGTGTAGGGTAGGCAATATGTTTTGTAAAAATATTAATAGCAGTAATGAACTTCTGTTAACGTAATGTTTGAAAATATACCTTAAAGTGGTTCTCAAATTCATTGCTCAACAACGCGAAACTTTAGCACATTTTCTGACTAATTTTTAACTGTAAAGGTATAAAAATGACGCGACTGACTACTGAAGGGATTTGGAATCGAACAGCGTGTTCCATTTTTTATAAATAAATTACTTACCGAGATATAAGAGATTCTTGTCACGTGGCTGCAGGTTTTTCTCATTTCCCGTGCTGTCGCTTCTGGAAGTTCGATTCAAAACGCTAAATTTGACGGTATTTTCTCAAAGATATATTGTTTTTATCAAAAAAATGGTTAACGACATTCGATTACGTAGTTTCTGAATAAAAACACCTGCTAATCTTAATGCGTTTCCGAAAACAACTGAATTCAGAAAGTAACTCCTTTGGGTTTGAGAAAAGTCTTTTTCTTTCTTTCTAACCGATGGCCAGGTCCCTACCTGTCGGATTTCCTCAGCTGAACAGGTTTGATACCTGGTATCGGGGTGGTGATCGCCTAATCGCCGCGGAGTGGCAATAAATCTGACAAGGCCTAGATCTCCATCCTATCGAATGTGCCTACTGCTTAGATGTGGATTTAGTTAAAACGGTTACTTAACATTTTGATCTTGTTGCTTTGTACCTGCGCTTTGCTACTCAAGTTGGCCTCGTAATTTAGAACCTTGATCAGGTGACGAGACCTTCAACTGGCAAGGCACCTCCAGAGGTATAATTCACAGGTAACTTGGAGGACTTTGCACCCACGACGGGATTTTACATGCACCAGGCGCCATTAGCGTACATGACGGACATCGGCTAACTCCAAACCGATGACCAGACCCCTAGCTGCCAGGTTTCCCTAGTCGAACGAGTATACCTGTCTGGAATCGGGGCGGTTGTCCGCATGGCGGCCATCCAGTAGACCAATGCCCCGGCCGACCTAATTGTAGAGCCTGTAATTTGCTGGTTTCTCTGTTGTACCGCTTGCTTAACTAATTGACTTTGTTGATTAGGCTCCTGCACATTAAACACACATATCCAGCTTGGGGAGTAGGGAAATCTGGATTTTAGATGCCTAATCGGTGGTGGGTACTTGTCGTGAAAAGTGGTTCATGAACCAATTTAGAGGAAGGGAAAAAGAAAACAATGGGTGCCACTGAAATGAGAAAAGCCTTAATAAATGACAGAGAAATGTTTTCACAAATCTACTTTTTATTATACAGCTTCAAAAGTTATGATGTTTTTATCCCTGCTGTTTTTCTTTTATTCTAAACTACATTTTTTTTTAATGAATCCTTATTTGAATGTTGAAACGTCGAAGAATCTAAGTAATCATTTATGCTGCTATTGTGTATTTTCTGTCTTGCAAACACATAGTAATTTTAAAATCTACTGTAAAATTATCCTATAAATATGCATGCAGTATTCTTTAAAGTAATCTTAATTATATGTTAAGATATCTGAACTTTTTGTAAAAATTGAGTCGGGCCGGGCCGGACTTGGTCTGCTCGCTCGAACCGGGCTGGACCCGGACCTGGAAACTCCGGCTCGTGCAGACCTCTAATTGAGCTTGATTCACTTTGTGAAAAGTGAGCGTGAGTTGAGTTAGACTCAACACATTCATGAATACAAGTCAAAAATTATAATTCAAGCTCGTTCAATTTTTTTCACAATTTTTTTTAATTTTTTGTCGCTGTTAAAAACGCGTGTTTTCTCACTTTTGAATAGCAGTTCCAACATATACTAGCTGAACTCCAGTATAGCATTCTGAGAAAAGATCTGTGGTAAACTTTTGTGTTGTGATGTTTTTATAATGTCTAACAGTTAATATCTGTAATCTTTCCCGCATTACACACACACGCAATTCCACCACCCACCCTTCTGAGTGGCTAAAAAATTAAAAGAATGTACTTCTTGAATGTTCTTAACCCTAGAACTACCGGAAATTTTACTCAAGTTTTATAAAAACATTCTACACCAGAATTTTTACTTAAAACTATTTAATTTGTTTATTTAACTTATTATTGTCTGATTTATACATTTAGTTTGTTTTGAAGAAATTTTCTGGTTTGAATAGATATTTTGAATATACATGTCGGGTCCATTGGACCCTTCTGGTAGACAGAGGGTTAATTGTAAATACCATTTTGCAACAAAAATTACTCTAATAATTTAACAGAAAAGACGGACAACTATAACTTGAGTTCTAATTAATTCAATAAAAAAAAAGAAAAGTACCATTTTAATTCGCACAATTAATAAAGACCTATAATTGTATATTGTTTATTTTGTCATTAAAGAGAATCTTCATATTAAAATTACACACATATTTGACAATTTCAATAGCAACACCATCATTTTACTACATATTAAAATTCAGCATGTCAAAAAATGCGGAAATAATTTTTTTTTTTTGATTAATTAGTGATGTTTAAATTATTTTAAAATGGACCATTAATGTTAAACAGAAACGTTCATTATTTAGAAAGCGTAACAGAACATGAAGTTTGATGAAATTCTGTGCATTAGTTCTCAAGATATGAATCGTGTAAATCCTGAAAAATCCAGCATAGTAATCCATCTGTTGGGAGATTTAAAAAAAAAAACCTAATGAACAACAACTTATGTCAACGTCTAACGACCTTCTAAAACGTATAAAGTTGTTGATAATCGGAAGTCGAAAATTTTCACGAATCCAACGCTTTCTTCTTGTAAAGATAGAAGAAAGTAAAAAAGACATATTTTAGTTTTAATTGTTGAGTTGTCAATTGAATGAAAGTTATAAATTTTTAGTTGATTTTTCAATTCGACTTTGGCATCAGTGTTGATTTCAGAGGGTGGTCCTGGGGGATATTCCCCCCCGGAGCAATGAGATGTCCCCCCTGGATGATTTGAGATTTTGTATTTTCAATGATCAAAATCTGCAATCCCCCCCCCCCCCGGAGAAAAGTGTCTGAATTCAACACTGTTGTAAAAGATTAATTCTGTTCTTTGATTAATAAATTTAATCAATCATAACTAAATTCAGATTATCTTTTTTCTCCATAAATCGCAGATCTAGTTTGATAAAGTCAGTGATCCATATGAAACATCTGTGGCTTTCAATCAATAGTTCACTAACCGGCAAATTTTTCAAAATCTTCCACATCTGTCATCAAGCTGATATTAGGCATGTCTTCCGGTTCATTTCAATAATTTTGCCATACTCGCCCTCTCGTGTTACGGCAGCGTACTATTGCATTGTTTCCGCTGTTTTACTTTTCATTATCGAATGCAATCTGCGAGGAATTTTATATTTTAACTCTTTTCCGGTTCGTTAGAAAAGGTGGAGCAAGGAATGAGTAATTTCATTGTTGTAAAAGAACCGTGACAGTCTGAGAAATAAAGCTTTTCGATTTTTAACTTTTTCGGTGACAAAATTAAAAAAAAAATTCAAAAACTTTTATGATATTATTAGTTGTAATTTTTCTTTAAATTTTTTTAACACACCGAAGGAAGAATTTCTTTTGCAGTAGCAACAGGTGCGGAAATTTGGGTTAAAAATTTGGGTGAGGGTAGTCCAAAGCCTCTCCGGGTGCATCTGGAGTTCAGATTTTTAATTTTTTAAGATCCCCAGGCCCCTTTAAAGTTTTTGTACCTAAATTATTAGTAACTTGCCCCCTTTTTATTCGATCGTTTTTGGGGCCCTTTCTCCATTTAGTTATTCCCCCATTTTTACATTCCATTTAAGTCCCTGCCCCCCCCCCCCCCTCCCCAATCCCAGAGACTGGTACAGGGCCCCTTGAAGTTTTTGTGTCCTAAATTGTTAATAAAGTGCCCTTTTTTAATCCGATCTTAGTTTTGGGACCCCCTTTTCCATTAAGTTATTCCCCCGTTTCAACATCACAGTTAAGACACTACCTCACAAGGGCCCGGTAAGGAGCCCCTTGAACTTTATTTCCGCCATGCATTTTTCACCCTCTAATTGTGTCACCCTCTCAATGCATAACTTTAAGGTTGAGTCATGGAATTCTCTCCCCGGGCCAACACCCTTTAAAGCATTTTCCCCAATTCTTTTCACATTTCTTTAAAATTTTATTTTAATGGTTAATTCATACCCTATGCTTAATTTCGACTAATTGAAGCTCTAAAGCGCTAAGTACTAGGACCTTTTATTATGTTTTCCTCGCAGGGCCCTGCTCTCAAATATCAGTTGGTCCCTTTTGGGGGCCCCTTTTATAGCTGCCTAAAAAAATAGTCCTATTCACTAGCTTTTTTCTCTAACAACTTCTTAGGTTCTCCAGATACTACATGAATGACAAAACAATTTCTCAAACTTCAGCTACCAGTAATTTTGAATATTAATCTACTTCCTTGGGCCCTAGGTGCAGCTTCTTAAAAATTATCCGATTCTCTTGTAATTTTCGTTAACGTAGTTCTAGGATCCTCCGGCTACTTTATAAACTACTAAAAAGTTTCCTTATACCCCAGCTACCTCCTTTTTCAAATATTAATCTTTTTTTTTCGACATCAACTTACGTTTACTCCCTATGGCATCAACTTACGTTTACTCACTGTAGCCGTAAATTAAAAAGCGCGTTACGGTTAAAGGTAATTGGTTAACTTTAGAGTGGAGGGGGGAGGAATTTCATCTGTAAATTAAATATAGTGTTAATGTTAAAGATAATTCGTTAATTTTATAGGAGGAAGGCACGTCCCACCGCTTGGAAGCGCATTCTTTCCTCGTGTTCTATAGGCCCGATTTCAACGGGAATTGGTTCAATCAATTTAGATTACTATTCAGTTACTCTCTGTATTATGAAAGTTTATCTTAGACTTCAGTTACCCACTTTTTCGAACTTTTACGGAACGGTGCATTCATTTCTCGGGTTCTATGGGCTCGATTTTAAAGGAAATTCGTTTATTCAAGTTAGATCACGATTCAGCTACATTCTGCATTATGAAAGTTTATATTAGACTTCAGTTACCACCATTTTCGAACATTAACGGCGCATTCTTTTCTCGGATTCTATGGGCTCGATGTCAATGGAACTTGGTTCATTCAACTTAGCTTATGATTCTTTTACAGATTTTAGTTCCACCTTCCACTGCCAGCGGGAACATTCTTACCTCGTGTTCTACGGGACCGATTACTATGGGGTTTGGCTCATTCAACTTGATTTTCGATTGTCTCCGGCGCGTCTGGAGCACTTCCGGTATACGCTGCCTTAAGCAGCAGGGACCCAAGTCACAGGTTCGCTCGGAAAGAGGTTTTCGGGAACATACTATATGCTGAGTAGACGCTGCCGAAGGCATTGGGCGCCGCGCCGGAAACTAAGTTCATTTGAAACATTCTATGCTGCCGAAGGCCGATACCAGATTCATTTGAAAGACTTTCCGGAGATTTAAAATCATACAAACATGAATTTTCTTTAAAGTTATAATAACGGCCCGGGCAGCGCCGGGCGAGTCAGCTAGATAGTAATATAACGCATTTACTTTTCTGTAAATATATAGTAAACTTGAGAAATGGAGTCTGTCTATAACAGAATCCTACTTTAAACGAAAAAATATCCTGGTTTGGTGGTGATAAAAACATGCAATAATTATAGTTGAGGAGCTCAGGTGATAAAGGTGGTAAGTGACACAACCATAATTCTGAAGAGAAAATCATCTATAACGTTCCATATATATATATATATGTGTGTGTATGCGTATATATGTGTATTCGTATATATCGCACCCACCCTTAAAAAGTGGCAATAACTCAAAAAACTTCGTTTTTCAAAATGTGCGAAAAACTGTTTCCGGGCTATAAAAGGTCAATGGCCATCTTGCAAACACAACTGCTACCTAGTAGCTGGATTTTCAAAGCTCTATCTGGTACTTCAGGGGATTGGTAGAGGCGTAAAAACCAAGTAGAATGGCAGCCATAACTAAAAAACCAAATTTTTGAAGCAGTGGTGCGATATGTATATATATATATACATACCACTTTCATCATCTAAAATTGCAATTTTTTTTGTTACATACCACCTTTATCATCTGAACTTTTCAGTTGCTACAATGAAAATACCTAAAACGGAATTTTTATTGGTCCCTTGCGTCCTTTTAGTTTTGACAAGGTAATTTTTAAGGTAATTTATCATTAACATGGTTGCACAAGTAACTATTTTTTTCGTTCTATTTTGAAAGATTCATACCTCCTTTTCCAAACTATAATCCTTGCAATTGTACTTATACATCTCCAAGAAAAATCTACCATAAAGAAAAACATAGTGATGGAAATAAAATATAAAACTTGTCACCTGCGGCAAGCCTGCATCAAGTTGCATATTTTAGTGTTTAATTAAGGCTCCCTTTTATTATGCGAATATCTCTGCCCCTGTCTTAACGCATACGAATATTATGCGAATTTTTACGAACTATTATCTCGTTGTGGGAAAAGCGAGTTTTTTTTTTGTGGGGGGGGGGAGGGGGAGGTCGATTAGTTTACAAGCAAAAGGCCTCGCGTTGAACAGGGCCTTTCTTTGGCTAGGAACAACTCTGAATGGTTGAACTTACTTTCTATCGTTTTGGCACTAGCATAGTTGTTTCACTTAATGAAACACGTTGGGAAATTTTCACTTTCAAAATTAGTTGCTCATTTCAAGCGCACTAAAATTTAAAAAGGAATACTACTTCCATACCTATTTCCGTTCACTTAAAACTTAAAATAATTGAAAAAAAATGGCGAAACTCCAGTTTTCTCAACTCTAATGTGTTCTGCGCTCAATCCGGAAAATTAGGTGCAATTATAGAAAAAAGCTTATGTTGGGAATTCCTCTGAAATCTCTTTTGATTAAGAAAAATGTAGACCTAATATAAGTTGAAAATAAGAGCACTTTTACAGCGAACAATTAAAAATAATGTAGTATACACGTTACGTTGTACTTATATACATTAGTATGTGCTAGTTGGATGTGTCCAATAAATTGAATTATTTTAAAGTAGATCGGAATATCAATTTAGAATTATTCAAATACTGATATAGAAAATTTCAATTAAATATAAATTTTAATGCTGCTTGAAACAGTAACTTCAAGGAAAGTTTTCTTTTACGAGTGGAATACATGAATTGAAATTTCAATAATTTTATTTCCTTATATCAATCCGACTAATTGGATATCCGGAACTTGGCTATCCGGACTTGAGTTCGTATAATTGGAGCTTTGAGCACACTTAAAACTTTATTTTTTTTTCAGATGTCTCGCTTTAAACTTGTTAGAAAATAATTTTATCATTTGGAATGATCGCTATTCGCCCACTAAACATTTTCAGCCATTTAGTCTGCCTACATCTAAGAATGAATTTTTTGATCTACAATTCCCAGATTATTTGACCTTTTGTTCTGCTTCCTACGACATGACAGTAAAGTAGATAACAATCTGACAACACAAATATATCACCTTTCACTTTCATTGCAGGTGAATGCTTTATAAGTGAAAGGGCGAAAAATCTTGAGTTAATTTCTCTTGTTGGGTTTTTTTTTTTTTTTTTATGTTTGAATGTTCAGATATTTGTTAACTCTTTATCCCCCAAACTATGAAGTAATGAAAACTCCACCGTTCGAAGCATTTTTCCTGAATTTTTGTGACTACATTCGAACAGTGTTGAAGTCAAATGTAATAAGTCAAATGTCAGTTTAAAATTAAGGACCAGTCACAAAATGCTAATTTTTAAGTAAGCGAATACTCAAAAGGAAATAATATAATTCAAATAATTACTATCCCTTCAGCACAGCTAGTTCATATAGCATCTCATTCATGTCACACATGGTCACAAGTGTCACAGTCACTACGGTGAAACGAAAAATAGGAAATTCCACACGTCTCATTATGAGTCTCAAATGATCACTATATGTGACTCCATTGAGACGTCAATGTGACTGCTGCTTTGTGACGAGTCACCAGGTGACTTTACATTGTAGGTACATTGTGACTGTCATTTTTAGACTCAAATTCAAAGTCATCATGAACGTTGCATTATGATAAGTCACCAAATAATATCACATTATAGTCACATGGTGGCTTTTCACAAAAGAGCACAATGTTGACTCCACGGTAGTCTCTCTGTCACCTGAAAGTCATCATGTGACTTCAATGTGACATTATTTGGTAAATTATCACAATGCAGCGTTCACGATGACTTTGAAATTGAGTCTGCAGATGACAGTCACATGAGAGTCACAATGTAACTACATTGTAAAATCACCTGGTGACTCGTCACAAAGCAGCAGTTACAGTGACTTCTCAGTAGAGTCACATATAGTGATCATTTGAGACTCATAATGAGATGTATGGAATTTCCTATTTTTTTGCTTCACCGCAATGACTGTGACACTTGTGACCATGCATGACATGAATGAGATGTTATATGGGCTAGCTGTGCTGTAGAGATAGTAATTATTCGAATTATATTATTTCCTTTTGAGTATTCGCGTACTTGAAAATTAGCATTTTGCGATTGGTCCTTAATTTTGGCCATCAGTGTATTATACGCATTCCAAATTGTGTATTTGGATATCATCTTTCACCTTATCAAAGGGTGAACTTTTGTTACAACATTCTGAATGTGTTGAAAAGTGTTTCATAATCTATGCTTCACGCATGAATTTTCTTTCTTGTTAAAAACACACTAACTCAGCATAAGGCATCTTTCTGATGGTGAAAACCGTGTTTAGGTAATTATATTACTTAATAAGTGATCAGCTAATTAAATTTCTCCATAGGTTAACATGGGATTTCGCAATCAGTAAGGGTGAGGGAAACTGGTAGATGTGGATCTTTCTGAGACACCTCCAGGGCCATGTGCTTTTTATCCTTAATATCAGTACTCTTTCGTTTGAAAATATCCCACATTTTATTCCAGTGTTTTACGAAGTATTCCCCTTTCCCCGACTCTAGATAACATATCCGTTTGTAAACAATAAACAATCTCTTTAGTGCTCCACTTAAAACAAAGAACCCATGCAGTGTAAATAAATAAACAGAAGTACGAGACAAGCATAACCGTTCTCCCATAGAAGAGATCTTTAACCTCTTCACTTCACTTATTTGAAACAATGTATGCTAGGGAACAGTAGACAGGAGAAATTCTGTCACATTCTGTGCACTATTATCAACTAGAGAAAAGAGGTTGTTCAAAAGGAGACGTTCTACTAGTTACTGCATGGGAGAATGACAATACTGATTTAATTATCAACTATTCAAGCAAGATGTGTTGATGAGAAAAGCAAAAGAAGGTGCAACAACAAAGGCTATCTATTATGCAGTTCATCTTATGATTGTCTATCTATAAAACTAAACAAGAGTTGAAGAAACTCTGCTAGACATTTTTATTTAACTAGCTCATCCGCCTACCGATGTCCCAGGCATGTGTAATAAACTTACATATATTAAAAATAGTATTCAATTCAGACATTTTTCTTTGTGACAGATTTAGTGTTAGAGGTCCCACTGTCTTCGCGTACACCCTCTAATTTGTATGATTTTGTATTTTTTAATGATAATTTTTCCAAAACCCTCGTCTTTTTTTTAAATCTCAAATGATACCTTTGAGTATCCGATATAAGTTACCGAAGGAAATAATTCTCGAGAAATAAATTCTAATATATCAACCCTCCCCATGCAAAAGGAACGAAAAACTCTAACGCAATTTTCTTAAAACGCCAAATAAAATCTCCGAAAGCACCGAAAAACAAAAAAAAGTGTTCAGCGGGGGAGAAAAGTGTCAGCCGAATTCAAGTTATCTAGCTTAATTAATATGCTAATGATCTGCCAACTGAGTTATCCGGAGCAACTCTATCCGACGGTCTCCGATTTTACCGTTTGGGTTTGACTTCTGGACTGAACACTTTTTCATTTAATTAGAAAATTTCTACACGTAATATTTTTTAGGTCTGCAGCATCCGAATGGTTACGACGTCGAGTTAATAGCCGATGAGCTGAAGTTCAATATCCGGACATTGAAACACAGTCGTGTACATGCCACATACATGCACGAAAAATCCATGGCCTCTTCCTGAGAGTTTGAGGATAGTTGCTAGGTGTGAAAAGAACAAGGATGGGGAGATTCTTTCCCTCCTGCTAATGCTCAAAAGAGCAAGGAATATTGGCGAAGCAACTAAACTGTAAGTCATAGAAGAAAAATAAGTCATAAGTCATTAATTTTATAGAAGAGGTTGGCCTATCTGTTGGAACGAACTGGACAAACTTGTCAGCATTGTGCATATAGTTGCAATTGACCGATGGAGAAACCAGTCATAAGCATTCTTTAGTATAACAGAAATAAACGTAGGTCATTTTATTTTGAAGACGAGCAACTGTGATTTTATAATCTATAAAATTACAGAAAATCAACTCTAAATGCTAACAATAAATAAATCTGTAAATAAAACAATTCCAAATAATAAGAATCTCGAAATTAAAATATGAAGACCTAATAACTTAACAGTACAAGTCAGTTTTTGATCAAGTCAGTATTTTTGCATATTTTACAGTGAAATTGTGATAAATATGCGTTGTTAAAAGAGTATAAGTCTGTGAAAAGTGACGGACTGTTTTAGCTAGTGATCATAACATAACAGTACAATACAAGAAAGAAATTTCGCTATGTTTTATATTACAGTGCTCACTGCACAAAACCAAACAGTAACAATTATTACTTCACACTATCAAAACACATTTCATAGTTAAATGCATCGATATTAACCAAAACAGACCGTAATCACTTAAACCAAAAACAAGCGTACGCAGTTTTTTCACTTTCCTGTAAAATTGCAATTTCGGACTTCTGCTATTAAGAGAGCCTAAGATACGGTATAAGCTGCGCTGGTTAACCGCTTCACTTGTTATCCCGAGGTATCTTGGATTCGTATATACAGCAATTAATTATTATCCCGAGAAAACTCAGGCACTGCAGAATTTGTCAGTACGATTTGTTTATCACGTTTTTACTCGGCCTGAAGTTTAAAATGAAAGAAAATATTCTGTGTAAGGATAGTTACGTTGAAAAGGAGTAAAAAAAAATGGCGACTGCGTACGAAAGCGAAAGCAACGCAGATGATTTTTCAGATTAGTGATTATATGGAAATTTTTTACAACTCACCAGATTTGGCTAATACGTTGATCAAAAGAAAGAATAAATAAAGATTGAATAGAAAATATTTACCTTACGATCTAAAGACAAAGAAATTTTAAAAAAGGAGAAATTATTGGGTATCAGAGAGGGAAAGTAACAGTAATGAAATGGAAGATAAGAAGGATGTTAGTCTAATTTCCACAATATATACAATTGAAATGCAGGATGTGACAAACAAACGTGGAGAGACGATGTCCAGGCCTAAATGTGTAATTGACTACAATAACAAAATGGGTGGTGTGGATAAAGCCGACCAGCATTTAGCTGCTTATTCTACACCAAGAGGAGAAAAATATTATAAGAAGATTTTCTTTCATTTATTGGATTTGGCTTTGTGGAATTCCTACATTTTGTATTATAAACCAGGAGGCTCACGATCACCTAGACAATTTAAAATGGAACTTGTTGTAAAACTTATTGCAGAAAATCATTGTGACGAGTTTTCTGGCACATTAGACGCTAACCTGAAGGTATTTTCCAGTTATTCCTGGATTCCTGCTACTGAGAAAAAAGGAAATACGACGAGACAGTGTGTGATCTATCGATCTATGTCCAGGGCCTGATTACCGCACAGGCCAACTAGGCCGTGGCCTTGGGCCCACTGCTGTTGGGGGCCCCAATTGAATTGAATAAAATGAAATAGAAAAATAATTCTTAAAATTGCAGTTTCCGCAATTATTTTCTCAAAAAACAAAATATATTTTGGTTAACTTTGCAACCGTATCGCAATACTTACTTGTAACCCCCCTCCCCCAAAAAGCAACTATTTTAGTGCGAGGTGGCCCCGAAAAGGAACTGGGACTTGGGCCCCACACAACCTTTATCGAGTTCTGTGTCTGTCTATGTTCCATTAAAAGATATTCAAGAGGTAAGCCAGTAAGAAAAGAGACCAGATACCAGTGTACTGAATGTCACGTATCGCTTTGTGTTGTCCCTTGTTTAAAAAACTATCATACGAAGACTAATATTTAACTTTTTCATTTGCTCGAGATAACTCGGGATAGCAAATTGATGATAAAATTAAATACTTTCACACCTATAAAAATTAAAAATTCAACTTAAAACCTGTATATTATGTTTTGTTTCAGTTCCTTATATTTAATAATGGAATAAAAAAATATGATGATTTTTTGCAATTTTTTTCCAGAAAAATTTGTATGGGAAGCGGTTAAAAATGTTACTTGTTGCAAAAAACATATAATAAAAATTCATAGAAAAACATATCAATAGAAATAAAATATTAAAAATAGTTCGATATTTCCAAAAAATATCCGTGGTCACAAATCTGTTCAAAAAGATTTACTCGGGCGAGATTAGTTCTCATAATTTATCTTTAGATGGAGATATCTCCTGGAAAGAAAGTTTTAACCGAGAAACAAGGACATCGTGGGATGGAAGATGATAAGGAATACTGTCTGGCTCAAGCCTCGCCTGTATAAAAAAGAAACCCACAAGAAATAAAGTACAGTGAATTAGTGGGACGGACAGTCTGTAAAATAAACCAATGTCAAAGAACGGGTTGTTAAAGATAACGTCCAAAATGAACTTTTTCTTCAGCTTTCATTTTCTTTAGTAATAAATACTAGTTGGATAAATAAAATAATGGTACTTTTAAGAGCGTAAAATGATTAGAAGTTTTCTCATAGTAATTTGTCTAGGTGAAAGGACATTCAGCCAGAAAACCTGTTGATTTTAGAGAAGAAAAATCTATCAGCTGGGAAGTAAGTAAAAAAAAATCCTTATATTACGGGAAAAAAAATCTGTGTTTATTACGAACTTTTTGTTAAGGCTATTCTCAACTGCTCTGCTCAACAAGCGCAAAACGTTTTGACACATTTACAAATTCATTTTTTAACGGAAAGATATAAAATTGGAAAGCCTGACCCTGGAAACGATTTGGAATCGAACTGTTTTTTCCATTTTCGGATCAATCAATTACCTATTGAGTTATAAGCGAATTTGATCACGTGACAAACGTGTTTTTCACCCTTTCTTGAGAGGATTTTCTCCTTTCGCGCGAAAATTTTGTTCAAAACGTCCACTTTGACACTATTTTGTGAACGATCTATTGCGTTTGCAAAAAACAGCTCGATGACATAGTTTCTGAACAGCAAAACTTGCTAGTTTCATGCATTTCCGACCAAAAATAAATTAAAACTTATGTCAGAAAGTTGCCCTTTTGGATTTCAGAACAGCCTTAACAGATTTTTCCCGTAACATAAACATATTTTTACTGCCGTTCTGGCTGATAGAGTTTTTCTGTAAAACCAATATGTTTTTTGTTCTCACTCTTAAAGTATGCGAAGTGACAATGAGTTCGAATAATTTGAATTATTGATGCTATTGTTGTTAGAACAAGATATCTAGCACATGAAGTCGGCTTTGTGGGTTTAAAAAATACTTGTTAAAGAACATAAAACTAAAAATTGTACAAAAACGCATGACTGAAAATAAAATATAAAGAATAAATTGATATTTCGTGATAAAATGCCATTTGTTCAAAAAGATTTGCTCATCTGGGATTGATTATCATAATTTTTCTTTAGATACGAGATATCGCCTGTAAAGAACGGTTTAACCAAGAAACGTCGACATCTTGAGATGTAAGACGATTTTGTCTGGCTCAAGCCTAGCCTGTATAAAAAACTGCAATAAAATACAACGAACTAGTAGAATGGGAATCTGTAAAATAACGAATATCAAAGAACGGGTTGTTAAGATCAAGTTAAAAATTAACTTTTCTTGAGATTCCATTTTCTTTATAATAGTAGTAAAAAGTTGGATAAATAAAGTACGAGTAATAAAGTAATAATTTTAGAAAATCGAATGGTTAGTTTTCCCAAGAAATTGGAAGGCAAAAGGATATTCAGCCAGAAAACCTGTTAATTTTAAAGAAAAAAAACTATCAGCCAGGACGGCATTTAAAAAAAGTGCTTTTATTAAAGGGGAAAAATTTATATTTATCACGAACTCTTTGTTATTTTAACAGATTTTTCCCGTAGGGTTCGTCCAATGTTACCTTTGTGATCATCAGAGCAATTTTTCATAAGTTCTTCCAATTCTTTTCGTACAATATATATATAGGATAAATTTGATGCAATCACTTAAAAACACATGTATTCTACTCATAGAAATCAAAGCCAATTTGTAACAAAAAGCATTTTAATTTTCTAGATAATAAATCAAAATTTTGTTACTCTTGTGATCACTGGAAAATGCAATATTAAAAAAATTGTGTTTGATGTAGAAATACTATAAATTATATAAGAATATAAAAATATAATTTACAGAATATAGCAGAGTAATTATATGATTTTTAAAATGAATAATTATTGAACTCATCTGATAACATATGAATTAGTTACATTTGATTTTGCAAAATGCTCTGTGCCATTCTTGTGACATTTTATCCATAATGGAATTTTAGCAAGCACTCATTTTAAATACTAAAAAAAAAACATTAAAATTTGTTTTAACAAATTTATTTTACATGCAAAAGAATTTTCAATGCTGGTTAAAGTTTAAAATAATATAAAAGAATGTAAAAAAAATATATAAATATTTAGAGTTCGTAAAACGCTCGAGAGTTTATCAATCTGGGAGCATTAATGTCTCCCACAATTTGATTTTTTTATCATCAGATTCAAATTAAGAATTCCCTTTCTTTTCGTGGCTCTAAGCACTTTATTTGGTAACCATCATTTAGAACTCCAGTAATAATATCATGAATCTTTAAAGGATGCTATTTTACAATCACTCACTAACCACATTGCAATCTCCCATTTTCAATAAATCATTGTCTTCATTATCAATAATATTACTTGCAGCTTCTCCTGTATCATTATTCACTTAATGAAATACAAATTCTTTGTACGAAGCATGTTATGCATGTGATTTGCAAGCGGCATTATTTATGGCTTTGACAAATTGTATTTGTTGAGTGCTTTTCGCTGTTGGTAGTTTCTCTCAAAGTAGTGAAACGTGCTCTTGTTGTCAGGGCAGCGGAGTCGGATGGAAAAATAGACGACTCCGACTCCGGGAATTTTAACAGATTCGACACCGACTCCGACTCCGACTCTTTCGCTCAAAGATGGACCGACTCCGATTCCGACTCCGACAATGCAGACCTGCTTGTAAAATGGACGACTCCGACTCTTTCGCACAAAAATGGGCCCGACTCCGACTCCGCAGCCAGCCCTGCTTGTTGTTGTTTTATTTCATTATCTGATACATGGAGTATACTTACTTTTGTTTTGCAGGAACAATTTTGACAAAATCAGCAGTATTCCTTACAGTTGTCTTTTTCAGGGCTGCGGAGTCGGTGGGAAAAATGGACGACTCCGACTCCGGGATTTTCAACAGATCCGACTCCGACTCTTACGCTCAAAAATGGGCCGACTCCGGAAATTTTAACAGATCCGACTCCGACTCTTTCGCTCAAAAATGGGCCCGACTCCGACCACGCAGCCCTGGTTTTTTTAGCACGTACTTCATTCCACACATATAGTTTACAAGTGCACCAATTAAGGCTACAGCATCTTTACAAGGAGCTGTTAAAAAAATGTCCAATGAAGTCTGGTTGATTGCTGGAGTTAATTGAGAATGAAGCCTGGTTGATTGCTGGAGTATTTGTAAAGCTACATTTTTGTTTAAATTGGGAAGCACAACCATCAGATAAAACAGATACACTATTGGAAAATACATTCTCTTGGAGATGCTATGTTAAAATATTAGACAAGAAAGTATTTACAGAAAATTCATTATGAGTTACATTGTCTGAAATAATAGCATAAGATTTTATTTTATTAGCATGCATCATACTAAATAAGGGCAGAAAATACACTCGATTGTGGATTTGACCACTGGTGCAGAATTTCGTTTTGGCATGGAAATGCATAGTTTTCAGAAAGATATTGGCATTATCAAAATAATCCTGTGTAGAAGTTTGAATGAATGTGCGCTGCAGAAATGGATTTAGTTGCTTTCGAAAATTTTATAAACAATCAGAAACTTTATCTTCAACTGTCACTTTTTCAAAACGCTTATCAACATTTTTTTTTTTTTATTGAGAATAATTTATGAGACGTTCTGGATTATGGGCTTCAGTTTGAAATAATTCTTCACAGTTATCTTAACAAATTGGACATTCTGAATTGATGATTTTAAATGATGATATGTAACAACAGACAAAGGCTGAATGATGAATTGCTTAAGGCTGTTCTCAAATCCAAAGGGTCAACTTTCTGACATAAGTTTTAATTCATTTTTGTTCGGAAACGCATGAAACTAGAAGGTGTTGTTATTCAGAAACTGTCATCGAACTGTTTTTTCCGTTTTCTTGTAAACGCAATAGGTCTTTCAGAAAATACTGTCAAAGTTGGCATTTTGAACCGAGCTTCCGAACGAAAGAAGAAAATCCAGTCAGTAAGGGGAGAAAAATGCTGTATCACGTGATCAAAATCTCTTATAACTCAATAAGTAATTTAATGATCAAAAAATGGAAAACACAGTTCGATTCCAAATCGCTTCCATGGTCAGGCTTTCCAATTTTATATCTTTCCGTTAAAAAATGAATTTATAAATGTGTCAAAACGTTTTGCGCTTGTTGAGCAGAGCAGTTGAGAACAGCCTTAAATGCTTTCATGACATATGACAACGACAAATGTAGACATTCTGAGGAACAGCTTTCTGTCGTTTTATGAAACTGGGCCTTAAAGCTGCAAAGGAATCCAATTATTTCTATCTGGAAGAACTACTTTAAATAAACAAATATTCTCTTAGAAAATGTCGCCTAGGATTGTAAAATTTTGTGATCTTTTTCACGCCTAAGTTAATGTAGCTGAAGAATGACCTCTATTTATATCATTGACTTAAAAATCTGCAAGAATTTTCTGACAATTACTTGCGATTATCTGTATTAGATTTCTTGATATTCGGAACAATACCAGAGATTTTAGTAAGTATTCCAATTGCATATAAATTTTTAGTTGGAGAACTGGGAAGTTTTATTTGAACCCGCTTGACAATTTTCTCCAAAGCCTGTGGAGTCAAACTTTTTTTTTCATTATCACATCTGAGGCTAGCTACTTTTTCTTTTCCTTAGTTTTGCCTTTCTCTTGCTGAAGCTTTTGCTTGCTCTAAGTTTAGTATATCTGTAACCGCCTGGCATGATTGTTTTATAATCTTAAGTAATAATAAAAATCAACAAAAATAAATCCATTCATTTTAAAAACATGAATAAAGGTAATTTAATTTGCTTCAAATTTACAAAATACCCTTACTTATGGCTAAGACTACTTTAAGAACTGTTCTAATAAGCGAGGAATCAATTAAACATCAAGCATTGTGTTTGTTTTAGTTGTAGCGCAATTTTATGTCAAACTATGGACAAAAATGTTATGTGTTACTCTTGTGACACAGTCATTTGTTACTCTTGTGACACAGTCATTTGTTACTCTTGTGACAACACCTCAGATCTTATTTCATGTATAACATAAAAAAAAATATACATATATTTAATATAAATTCTGTCTTATTCCACCAAATCAGACAGTTAGAAGTTTTGGGTAAAATTTTTTAAGTAGTTTTTATAAAATTAAAACTTTAATATGTTTTTTGTTACTCTTGTGACATTTAAGTATGAACTGTTAAATAATGTTTAAATTGCATTTAATACCTAAGCTGAAACCTTTTAACTATGTAGATCTGACAAATATAATAATAGTTTGTTATTTTGAATGCATAATAATTTCCTTTAATGAATAAAAGGAAAAACCCACAAAATTTTAATAAGTGGGATTTTATGCTCAAATGTAAATGAAGATTAATACTATTAGTTTCCAGCACATTTTTAGTATAGACCTTTTTCTTATGAAATTAAATCTTGCAAACTCATATACACCAACTCTTTAGCCTTAAATTGATCTATCAATTGATCTGTGGTATTTTCGTTTAAGATAATTTTTCAGCAAAAATTTTCTATTGCCGCGGACGTACCGTGTAACATAAACATTTTTTACTGAAATTCTGTTTTCCGTAAATCAACAGTTTTCTTTTCTCTTTCAACGTATACGAGGTGACAATGAGTTCCAATTGTTTAAATTATTGATGCGATTGTTGTTAGAACGATCTAGTACATGAAGTCGACTTTGTACGTTTAAAAAAAATATGTACTTGCTAAAAAACATAAAACTAAAATTTGTAGAAAAATGCATAACTGCAAATAAAATATCAAAATAATTTGATATGTATTTCGAAAAAAGAAAAAAAAAAGCCATCGCTGTTCAGAAAGATTTACTCTTATTGGATTGATTCTCATTAATTATCTTTAGATATAGATATCTCCTAGAAAGAACAGTTTAACTGAGAGACATCGTGGGATGGAATACGATAAGAAATACTGTCTCGTAGCTGGAGCCTGGAACTGCATAAAAACTTCATAATAAATAAACTACAGCGAGTGACAAGATAAGCAATTTGTAAAATAAACGAGTGTCAAAGAATGGGTTGTTAAGATCAAATCCAAAAGAACCCTTTTTTTTATTTCTTTTTAATTATAATAGTAATAAAATAACTGGATAAAAATGTAATGGAATTTTTTTAAGAGAGTAGGTTGGTTAAAAGATTTCTCACACCGATAGAAGAGGGCAAGAGGGCATTCAGCAAGACGCAGTAGGAGATATGAAATACCAAGGTGGATCAAATATAAAGAAGACTGTTTCAGTAGATTATTTTTAAAATATTATTTACCGAAATTATGCTAAAGTTATGTTTTTAGATAGTTTTTTGGAGTTTTCCTCCTTGTATTTTTGTATTATGAAAAGAACTAAAACATATATGAATCATACTGTACAAAAATTCTTTGACTTTTGTATCTGATGAAATTCTGACTCTTCTTAACGCTTCTTTAAGGTTGCTTGCTCTCAAATCCAAAAGGGTTACTTTCTGACACATTTCTGCAACATATGAAATTGGAAAACATATGAAATTGGCAAGTGCTTTTATTCAGAAACTATGTAATTTAATGGTGTTTAGCTTTTTTCTTGGTAAAGGTGTATGATCTTTCAAAAAACACTATGCCAAAGTTGACGTTTTGAACCAATTTTTGGCCTGTACCTTTTTCCTTAAGGGTCCTGTCCCTGCCGGCGAAGACACTCACGAGCTAATGCTAATCCTATGGGGAGGGATTTTTCTAATATCTCGTTTGCATTTCGACATTTTTAAATAATTTTTTTTTTTTTTTTTTTTTTTTTTTTTGCATTGGATAGCCGAGGTCCGTCTCTACAGCGCACCTTGGTTACTTTTTCGATTTTGGTTGCAGATATTTTGTAGAATGACACTTTCATTTTCAGAACCGGTTTTGAAAATGAAAGTAACTTTATTAAAAATATCTGCGACCAAAATCAAAAAAGTAACCAAGGTGCGCTATAGAGGCGGACCTCGGCTATCCAATGTAAAAAAATTATTTAAAAATGTCGAAATGCAAACGAGATATTAGAAAAATTCCTCCCCATAGGATTAGCATTAGCTCGTGAGTGTCTTCGCCGGCAGGGACAGGACCCTTAAGGGGACCTTCTACACTAGGAGACAAAAAAAAAAAAAAAAAAAAAAAAAAAAACACTTTTCTATGGTTTTTTTGTAAGAAAACTGCATGATGGATCTTCTTGAAATTTTAACAGTTTATTATTTAACAGTTTTCAGTTATACACAAGAATTTTTTTATTAGATTTTGTTGCTTCTACTCTAAATTATAAACAAATATGTTCAACCACATTTTTTGACATGGCGGGCAAGATAAAAAAAAAAAAAAAAAACTACTCAATGGATCATCTTGATTTTTTTTAAATTAAAGCTATAGCCACCTTACTTTCTATAAGTAGGCGCCACAGTATTTAAAAATGGACTCATCACTCCAAAATTAGATTCGCCTCTCTAAGATTTAGTACAAAACTTTTAATAGATCATATAAAAGATACAAGGATACGTCATTTAACACGACTATGTACAATTATAATACATATGTACAGACTTTAGGAATTTCAGAAGAAATCTGCTGATTCGAAAAACATTTCATCATTTCCAGCCTCTCATAAAACTCCGGGGGAAAAACAAACAAGACATCCTGCATTTCGCAACCTATACATTGCGTGCCTCAGAACACTCTGCTTTTTCAACTCTGCGAGCAAATCTAACGCAAGGGATGATGGGATAAAACTATTTGGCAGCCGCTGTAATAAGGAACTATCGTCTAGTGCTGCCATCTAGTATAGCAATATTTAAATGCAGTGTGACCTCTCACTTATACGACTTTCAAGGGACCGTGGAAAAAAGTCGTATAACTGAGAGAGTCGTATAAGTGAGAGACCGCCTTATTATACATGTTCCAAACTTTATAGGCATTAATTATTTTACCTATACTAAAAACGATAAGTTTTGAGTACTAAGAACATATTTTAACAAAATTTGTAAAATGTATTAAAAAATTAAACATAAAATATGTTTAAAAAGTTCACAAAATTGTTCATTTACCACTATGTTTATTTTAAAAATTTACAGATCAGATTTTCTCAAAAAGTGAAGTGATATTAGTTTGTTTCTGTCGTAGATGGAAATAGAAAATGTCTTTCTCTAAGTCTAATAAAGCTTTTAAGCTGGTTTGGGAATAATCATTTTGATGGACATAATTCTTTAATTTATTTAAAGCGGTACTTGCTTTTGAAAAATTTACAACAGCAGGAACATTGCTCTTATCTTGGTCATCCTCCTTGCTCACGTCTTCATTATTAATATCCTCAAAGATTTCTTCAGCAGTTCTCAGTTCTGACAGAAGACGTTTATCATCACATTCTACATAATCTTTGAAATTAATACCTTCGTCCATAAACATTTTATTCGAGTCTTCGTTATTAAAGGATTCCATACGCTCTCAATATCAGGTTCATTCGTTCAACTAGCAGTTTGGTCTTATGGGAAAACTGAATTTCCTAAAACAAATTTTAAAATTTAATTTGCTGCAGAAACGGCAGATCTTTTACATCGGGATGTGATGGACATTGATTCATTAGAAGTAAAACCTTTCTTTGTTGTTTTTGAAATTTATCATCCATCTCTTTTAAAAAATCATTGGAAATCTCTGATGTCATCCATGCCTTTTTTTAATTTCTGTAGCCACATGGCAATTATTTTTTATTCTTAAAGTATCGAGATTTTCTTGATTTTCTTATTACTAAAGGTTCTATTTTTTTCTGAACCATCACTATTTGTGCAAAAAAGGATAGTTAATTTTTCTTTACTTTTTCTGCCCCCTTCACATGGTTCTTCTTTTGTATGATAATGTCTTATCTGGCATCAGCTTGAAAAACAGTCCGTTTTATCACAGTTAAAAATGTCTTTAGGTCCCTTAATCCTTAATTAACATAAGTAGATTTTGAAACCATTGTCTAACATCATTTCCATTAACACATGCGCTTTCTCCTGTGATGCGGCGATGCAAAAGTCGATGTCTTTTTTTTAGCTTCTCGAATCACCGCAAGACGCTGAAAAATTCTCGATTCCATACTTCTCAGTAAGAGTGCGGGCCTTTTCTTTTAAAATCACACCATCTATCGGTAAATTTGAAGCTCGCATTTGGTTAAACCACGCGATTAATGCTGATGTCAATTTTTTAAAATCTGCCACATTGTATCCTGGATCTCTTTGAATCGACATTTTTTGATGCATTTATAATGACATTTTTATTTTTCAGAATTCCTTTTAGTGTCGATTCTGGCAGATTGATGAGAGCAGCTAATGCCTTCTTTGATTGCAGTAAATTTTTCATATTCCTTAATGGTTTCAACTTTGAATTTTATGCTTAATGCTTTACGTTTTGACATTTTCAGTTTAGGTATCGATATGCAGCAAACTGAAACAATTACAGCGAAATGAATAACCTTTCACGCCTCTAGTACGGAAGCTTGTAGCGATTTGCTTTCACGTACGCGTTTTTCCCCTTCGCTGTGCGGGTTGTACGCGCATAGGTCTTTTGGCATGATTATAGCTTGGGATGTGCTTCCGATATGTTCTCGCTTTAGTATTTTTTTCTAGTGATGTTCAAGAACTGCCATTTTCGATTTGTTAAGTTTAAAATAAAAGTCTATTTTTCTTAAAACAACCTCATTCCTAAAAGATGACGCATTCCTTAAAGCTGTTAAAATTTTCCAGGAAAATGCATTTTGCAAAAACCCTGATTTCTCCACCAGTGCCATACAGAGACATGATCCGCAGGTAGTCATTTGGCTTTTGTTAAATGGCAGACACAAGAGAATTCCATACAATCATCCTCCCAGCATAGATTTCATCGTTAATAACAGACGAAGGTAGATAAGAAATGTTATTCATTATTCATAAACACTTTAACAATAATGAAAGGATAAATGTAAGAAAACATGAATGATTTGTACTTTAAAGATTATAAAAATTAATTCTAGAGTGAGAAATGTAAAATCACCTGAACCGTTTAAAGCGTCGTATAAGTGAGAGAAGCAGTCGTATAACTGAGAGAAGTTTAGCACTATTTCCCATAAAGCGTGGACGGGACCGAGAGAATTCGGCGTATAACTGAGAGAGTCGTATAACTGAGAGTCGTATAAGTGAGAGGTCACTGTATTTGTTACAAAACTTATTTAATTGCCTTCGATATAAATTAAAGCTTTTACTAAAATTATTTAAAAAAAGTTATTAACAAATAAAAACGAATTTTTGTAACAAAAAAAATTTTTTTAACAATTTTTTTTTTTTTAATCAGCCATTACATAACTTTTTTTAAATAAATTTATGGGTTCCTTTAGTTTAACTAGAAGCTATACTCACGAAGTTTACGAAAAAAAATTATTTTTGTGTTTCAAATAATTCTACAAGGCGCTATTATGCTCACCATCCATACGAAATTTTCCAAAGCAGTTGAACATATTTGTTTATAACTTAGAGTAGAAGCAATAAATTTTAAAAAAAATTATTGTATATACCTTAAGATATGTACAATAAACTGTTAAAATTTCAAAAAGATCCATCATGCAGTTTTCTTACAAAAAAATCATAAAAAAGTGGGTTTTTTTTTTTTTTTTACTCCTAATGTAGAAGGTTCCCTTAAACCGCTCATCCGATCACCACAAATTTTTTTGTTTATCTTTATTGAATCTATATTTATGAAATGAGTTGGGTTGAGTTGATTTTTGACGGCCAATTATCTACACGAGGGATATAGGCCCGGGGGGAGTGCCCTCCGTGGGGGTCTTTCTAAGGGAACCTAATCCGTATTAACGCATGGAAGATCCACGGCTCGAAGAAAACCACGAAAACTCCGAACGATTAGGCCGACGGGCGCGATTGGGATCGAACCCAGCACCTCCCGTCTACCAGCTTCGACAGCAGAACCTCTCGGCCACTGGTGGGGCCTTTTATGAAATGAATAAAGGATTTTTTAAAAGAATAAATACTTATATTTTATTGGGGTTTTAAAAGAAAGCACTTTTGTGCTTTTTATACACGTGCTTATTATAAAATGCATTCTTTTATTCCGATAGTAAGTATTAGGTATATTTTACGCCTTTCTTTGAATTGCAACAGCTTGAAGTAATAGCACGCTATAGTATTTACATCAGTAGGTATGTAAATATTATTAAAGAAAAATTACATATTAATTTTCATATATTATATATAAATTTTAATGTATAATGATATATAAAAAATATTAATAATTAATTACTGAATATTTTTATATAATATTTATATAAATAATATAATTTTATGTAAATATTATATAAAAATATTATATATTAATTATACATATATATAATTAGACATAAATATATTATATATATTATTATATTATATATAAATTTTAATATTTAATAATATATAAAAATATTAATAGTTAATTATTGAATATTTTTATATAATATTTATATAAATATTATAATTTTATGTAAACATTATATGAAAATAATATAAAAAATTATTAATATTTTTATATATTATTAAATATTAAATTGTATGTAAGCAGGGGTGCAGAAAATGTTTCTACTCCCAACATTTCCCCCCAAACCACATGAAAATTTCCCCAAAATTTTACGGTATGTTATAGGTAAATGCTGTATTACCGTAAGGTACAGAAAATTTATTTTTCCAATATTTCTCAAATTATCTGAGAGTATATATGGCAAGGGTGATTCTGAGTGAAAAAAAAAAATCCTGAAATTCACAGCAAATTTTCTGAAAGGTTGCAACAGAATTGGGGGAAGGGGGGTATCCATTCCCAGCACTTACTATGATTTTTTCTCGGCCCATTGACGAAGCTCGCGTTTTTCGCGATCTTTTGACGAATTTTGCGTTTTCTAGCGATCTTTTAACGAGTTTTGCGATTATTTTGCCTTCCTTTTGATGAAATTCGCGGTTGTTTTGTGCTCGTTCGAGGAAATTTGCGGTTCTTTCAGAATCTTTTGACGAAATTTGCGATCTTTAAACGAAATTTGCGGTTATTTCAACCCTTTTGATGAAATTTGTGGTTGTTTCGCGATCTTTTGACGAAATTTGTGGTGGTTTCGCGAACTTTTGAAAAAATTTGCGTTCATTTCGCGATCTTTTTACGAAATTTGCGGGGTTTTTTTTCCGCTTTCCTTTGACGAAATCCGCTGTTATTTCGCCATGTTTTGACGAAAATTCGCAGTTATTTCACCCCTTTTGACGAAATTCGCAGTTGTTTCGGAATCTTTTGACGAAATTCGCGGTTGTTTCGCGATCTTTTGACAAAATTCGCAGTTGTTTCGCGATCTTTTGACAAAAGCTGCGGTTCTTTCGCGAATTTTTGACAAAATTTGGGGGGTTTTCGCGATTTTTTGACGAAATGTGCTATGATTTCACGATCGTTTGAGAAAATTTACGTTCATTTCGCGATCTTTTGATGAAATATGCGTTTATTTCACGATCTTTTGACAAAATTTGCGTTCATTTCGCGATCGTTTGACGAAACTTGCGGTTCTTTTGCAAACTTTTGACAAAATGTGCGTTTATTTAACGATCTTTTGACAAAATTTGCGTTCATTTCGCGATCTTTTGACGAAATTTGCGGTTCTTTTGACAAAATTTGCGGTTATTTTGCGATTTAGTAACGAATTTCGCGTTTTTTCCGTAATTCTTGGACAAAATTCGAGGTATTTTTATGTCCGAATTTACAGATGACCGATTTTTTTTTTAATTTTCGGAACCCGAATGCCTTAAATTTTCAGAAAATTCGGAGCCGAATCAACTCTGATATACGGTACACATTATTCTGAGATCGATTTTCTGAAGGTCGCTATATGAATCTTTTCATTTGTAGTGAAATTTTTCTATCTCAGGGAATTATCGAATTCGTTGTTAAAATCAAAATGCTTATGCGATATTGTATATGTTTCTGCAAAATTTCCCCAGGTGGTTAAAAATTCCCCCTATCCTAGATCGCCGGATCGGACATATTCTGCATCCCTGTATGTAAGATGTTATATTAAAAAATTATATTGAAAAGAAATGATCGAATATAATTTTCTCCTTCCGTAGAATTACTCTAAATTAATAGTGGCAAAAAATGTTACATCACAACAGGGAATAGATATCACTGGCGTGTGACAACATATGACATAGAGGGAGGAAGGTTAAAAACCACGAAATTTGCTTGACGTAATTAACGGATGACGCTTTTTTTTTTTTTTTTTTTTTTTTTTTTTTGAAAGGTTAGGTTTATGTCAGGAAGTTAACACTTTGAGGTCTAAGCCCGAGTGTAACTCGGGTTGCCGTTTTCGGTGATGCAAACTAAGCCCAAGAGTCTCCCGGAGTCAACTTTTAACTCTCTGAGCTATAAAAATACCAACTATATACGTTCGTGGTCTTTTCAGATGTTATCTACGAACCTTTTATTTTGAAAAAAAAAAAAAAAAAAAATACTAAACAGAAGTAAGTATAGGAAAATATCTAGAATCAGAGCTTAATTCGAACTTATTGTGAACAGAGATCCGGACCTGGAGCTGGAGCCCGGAGCAAGAGCGCTCGGGAACTGTGTTTTCCCTGGAGCTGGAGCTCTAAATTTCCCCCTGCTCCAGGGCTCCTTTAGTTTTTAAATATTCTTTTAAATCTTTTTTTATCAGTCTTTTAAATGTCCAGGCTTTAAATATTTTAATTACCACATTATTCAGTATTTTGATTATATCATTTTTAAGGTTTTTTGTTTTTTATTTTTAATTAGAGATGGAAAATTTCTCACAAAAACATGGTAACACTATTTCACTTCTACTTTCTACCTGAGATAATTGGCAACACTATTTGAAAACAAATATGGATGCCTGTTGTTTACATGTGTAGTTGTACAATTTTAGTTGTTTGAAAAGTGTAGAAAAAATTTAAGATTTTTGTGTTTAAAATTCTACCAAACTTTCTTTTTTTAAAGTAAAAGTTTTTGCTTTTACTTTTAAAAAGTCAGATCTTTAATGAAGGTAAAGGAAGAATTAGTGAGCAAAAAATTAACTGTGTAAATTAAAATCTGCAACTCAAAAGCGCGAAGTCAGAGTCGAGTTGGAGCAGTTGCAGGAGGAGGAGCTTTAGTATTTTATCTGGGAGCGGAGGCGAAAAATTTTTCGGCTCCGGGTCATCGATTGTGAACCTTGTGGTGTTGCTCTTTGTACGTACCACACAAAAACAAATTTTACTAAAGAATGTTTATATACAAATAAAACCTATTTTCAGATTTTTCTACAACATTTGGTTAGATTTTATTCAAGTCTATGTAAAATTTTATGCTAAAAAATTATCTTTTCGTATGCGGAACTTTTTTTTTTTTTTTTTTTTTTTCAAAATATAAAACATGTTTTTTTTTAATAATTTCTCATTAAATATTAATTTTTAGTATATTGAAATAGTTCCTTGATTATGAATAAGAACAGTTTGAAGTTTATAATTTTAAAAAAGTATTAAAATACACACCTTCCTAGTATTTCTTAAAAAATCATGAAAAGTACCAAATACCCTAAGTCCACAGGGAGATATGTGGTTGAAATAGCTCTTATCTCAAAACGTTAAAGAATGGGCTCTGGATAAGTATGGGCAATATCGTATGTGGTAACGCTGCCACATTCTCTTTAGTTTTGCATATATATTTATATTGCTAAAAATATTATTTTATATTATTGTAGCAAACAAATATTTATTGTTGAATCCCGTGGTAACAGATTAAAAAAAATTCATGCTTGAAAGTTATTTTTAAGAACAGAAATAAATTTTATTCGATTTTACGCTTTTGTTCTGTTCGATGGTGCAAAAAAATGAAATTATGTTATATATAAAAGCGAATTGTTATGACGATAGCTTTGGTGATGACATGTTTTTAATTCAAAATATAGATAGCAAAATAGCTGTGTACCTTTGGTTAATATTCTACATTTTAAGTGCTATTTTTTTTTCTTGTTTATAAGAAGTTGATGAAGAATAAAAAAACAAACATACAATAATAGATTTATTTTCTTCCCAACAAATTGAGATATTTTATTTTACAGTGTTTGCGCGATGCCACTACTATCAATTATAAATATCGTATGTCACTTACTAGGCAGGATATCTAGTTGCATGAAAAAAGACTGCAAATGAACAATAATAAATGATTCATAATTGAAAATTAATCGCTTAATATGTTTTTACAAATGAAACTTTTAGACGGATGTGAATTGTCTGAAGTAGCTTTTTTATTTCAGACAATCATTTATATAAAAATCAAAACATACATGGAATATAAAATAAAAATAAAACTTTATGACTCCTTACGCAGAGACATCGCTAAAAATAAAATTTACGAAATAGTTACAATACTAATTTTATATATACAGGGTATCACAAAAAGTTGAAAGGCATTTTATTTATTTGTTTATTTATTTATTTATTTACCTGTTAGCGATATGTAGATAGGCAATATCACTTGCTAAAGTGTTCAAAATAAGTTTGATTACATCAATAAAGAAGCCATTCCATTAATTTCCAAAAAGTTGTACACATTTTTATAGGGCTACCTTAGACAAAATATGGTCAATTAAAATAAATTTCTTTTGTTCAACAAAATTTTCAACTAAACGTATTCGTCACTGTAATATCTTTGTGTTTTATTTTTTCTTTATTCTCTAATAAATGATGCATTGCATCCCAGACTATACAGTTATAAAACGCCATAATAAAAGAAACAAAGAACATTATATTTTTAAATATTAGGAATGCTCTGCACAATGTAGACATTCAAGCAACTTCCTCCTTCCTATAGGTACATAGAAAATCCCTAGAGAAAATGCCGTAATAACGTACATAATTTCGCAGAATTTCAACTATACGCAATTGCATAAACATATAAAGCATTTCATGTAATTACTGCCCTTAGACGACAGTGCTGGGCAACATATAACAATGATATGTTCCCGCACCATGTTGGTTAAATCAAAGTAAAATTGCGTAATTTGTTATTTCTGTTTGTATAAATATTTTTTATAAAATATAATTATGAGTGTAAAATTATAATGTTTATATATTTAAGTAAAATAGGAGTGTAAGTTCATACAAAAATTATTAAGTTGATTTTAAATATTAAATATATATTTTTAAAAAAATTGTTGTATTGTAAAATGAATGTATAATGTTGAATAGAGTTCGGATCTCAGATAACAACAATAGCCAGACGCCATGGTGTCGTTTTATGACAAGCCAGTGGAAAGTGGTGTATAATTAGAAATCGTAAAATAATAAAAATGTTGGAATAAATTTATGGCCTCAATAAAAGTGTTGGGATAAATTTATGGCTTTTCAGACCACCCAAACTTTAAGGCATATAATAATATTAAAGTATATGTAAGGGGACATTTGCAGACTGTTAGCTAATAGGCCTATCGAAGGATAATGCAAAATCTTCTCACATCCAATAAGGGTGGACTAGACAAATAGTTCCACCCACTGCAAGAGTTGGTGTGCCAGAAGAAAAAGGTTTGAAAAAGAGAGTCTAAAAAAAGATGTCGAGGACGCAGGAGCTCTCCTGAAAGCCCGTGCAATGAATCCTGAAAGCCCGTGCGATGAATCCAGAAAGCCCTAGTAATGACCAGGCGAGATGGACATATCGGAGTGAGCCTAAGCAAGCCTAATTGAGGATGTCTTCCTGATGTTGAAATAAAGTGGATTGTTCTACTGAGGTCCGTAGCTATGCATCCTGCCATCCCGATATCGCCGCTCTGATAAGAAGCGGATTCCAGATGACATATGGATATGATCCTTAGCAACGCGACAACTCTGAATTTGATGAATAAAGGCCACCATCCCGTTTACGATATAAGGTATTACCTTTATCTTTTTCTTTTACCACTTTAAATCATATGAGAAATTATAAATATCCTTTTCTGATATTTTATGGTAGAGAGCAATCTGAGATCCAACAAAACCAATAATTAAATATAATTAAGGTAATTTAAAAATGAAAGAGAATTATTCTTTTTAGCAAAAAAGAAAAATATATAATAATAAGAGTAAATGAAAACATTGTCTTTTTTTTTAAGATTAAATATACATAAAATAATGAGAAGCAAACAAAAATGTTGCTTTCTTTTTTTTGAATTAATATTATGTATTTCTGTATATAGTTGTGTTCAATGTAAATAAAATATTTAATCAAGTTTTTAAAAGTTTCTGTAATTATTTAATTGATAATGTTAAAGGTGTGTCAACTATTTTTACAGCTTAAATTTTAGTTTAATTCATAAGTGGAAGAGTTCGTCTAAATAATTCACAACGCAAACTCTTAATTTTATTCGTAATTAATTAAATTTAATAATTACAGTTTTACGCGGATTATAATTTAATTTTATTAATTATTCGCGTTGCTCTTCTACTAGAATTACGTAATTACGATCACTTATGTTATTTGAATTTATCTGAGGTATATAAAATTATATACCAATTTACTATGAGGTTGCTTGGATGATTTGGACCAATTAACAATTTTGGATGTAAATTAAATAGGAGATAAACAAGGTGTAATTATCTGTCCAGCAGACAGTATCATCGCATTCTTTTGTGCGCCCCTGTACAATAACTTATGATTGCTATACACATCTTCAAGAAAAATAATGCTGTAAGTAACTGTAACAACGTACTAAAGTTATATTTACCTTCACATTCTACAAACCCCGGATTTGAGCATTTTAGACGGGTTAAAAACATTACATAAGTTCCTTTTATAAATTCGTTTCATAAAATGAGTACATTAGGATTTTATATATTTATATAGGGTATATATTTATGTTTAAGGCTCAAATTGCAAACATTACTGAAAACCTTCAAAACCATCAAGCTAAACTACAAACGAATATATAAAGAACAAGCTTTAACCTTTTTAAAAGCTCGTATCCTTGAAACTTTCAGAGTGCATAGTTACTTTTGTGATGTAAATTTTTCTGTAAGATAACATTTTTTTTTTTTTTTTTTTTTGTTCTTTACGATTCCGTTTAGAAGGATTTACTCTGTTATTTTGTTAATACTTACTGTATAAAGACAATAAATACAAATTTGGTGGAAATGTTTGTGTGTAAGTATTATTTTTCTGATAGGGGTTGAAAATTCTTTAAGGAATTCACTTATTTAAGACTTTTTCTAAAATTGAAACTGCTTACTTTTTGACACATTTCCGAATTCCTGCTCTTATCTATAAACTATCACATCGAATGGTTTGTTTTTTTCTATAAAAAACAGAAAATTTTTCAGAAAAAGCTGTAATGGAAACAAAATATTTCCTTATTGACTTTTTAAACCGAATTTCTGGACGCGTCTGGGCAATAGACGCCATTATGAGCCAACAACCGCTTATAACTCAAAATGCAACTCATTTATCGAAAAACAGACAAAAATATCGATTCCAAATCGCTTCAGTTACTCATGTCTGCAAGAATTCTAGCTTCTACGTTTAAAAATGAGTCGGTAAATCCAGTGGCGTATCTAGCCTTATCATTTCGGAGCGGACTGAGTTGTAGTAAAAGTTTCTAAGAAGGAATCACAAGAAACGGGAAAAATTCCGCTTTAAACAGATTTTTATCTTATTAGCAGTTAACACATCTATTATACAATCAAACCTGCTAAGATGAAATTGGATGGGACTGGGAAAAAAACAGATTTTCGTCTTAACAAATATAATTCTATGGTTATACCACATTTTTTAAAATTGAACGCTGAAAATTATCTACTAAAAGGTGTCTCGATAAATAGTAAATAAAACCGAAATAAACAGCAAATTTAAAATTATTCAAGAGCATTTTCACTCTACCCCACCTCCCTCAACACATTCTCAGGCTCATTTTGGAGCATGCATGCACGACATTTGCAATACTTAAGCATTGAATAGCCTTTTTCATTCTCTCACAAATGGGATACGTTTGATGCATAAAATGCGTGTAAAACTGAGACAGTGTATAACGGATATTTGACTGAAATGGAAAATTTTGTGATTTCGGTTAAACAATACACTTTTTTAGTAGCAAACCTGTCTAAAGCGGAATATTTTTTCTGGTTCCTTTTGAATTTTATCTTAGCAGGTTTCACCACATTTTACTAAACTTTCGTAATTAAACTTGACATTTTCTACAAATTTTGGAGGGGGCTGCAGCCCCATCAGCCCACCCTCTGAATACGCCATTGGGTAAATCTGTCAAGAAGATTCGCGAGAAAAAGCATTTTTTGGAGAACATCCTTAAATTGCAAGGTGATCGATCAGTATTGTACAAAATGAAACCTACTAGACATTCGATTTCAGATCAGAATATCAGATACGATATTTTCTCTCCTTTTATTTATCTGATTCTTTCATATCTGTTACATTACAACATCTTAAATCGGATCAAAAACTTAGAATGATAACGAATGGCTTATTGGGCGAATGATCAGGTACAAACATAAGGTCAGTTGGTCACGAAAGAACTTACACTTCTGTCTCTCTTTATCATTCCCAAGTCATCTTTGCTTGGCGCAGTCAAAACCGTATCTCCCAGAACTTATAGGGTTTCTACTCACGTACATGTCTACCACGTTTCTGCATAAGCAGATTTTCTAACAAAAAAAAAACTATCCTGGAAATAGGATTTTCTAGAAACAGCAACTCCTAGTCTTCTTTTAAAGCTCTTTTTGCGATTTCTTTTATTCAGAACAGTGGCAATAATTGACGCTATCAGCACTCTTATTCATTTATTTTTTTTTCAATATCTCATTGATTAGGAAGATAATTTATTTGAGAATTGATGATCATGTAAAATAATCTTCCTTATTTATAAAGAGGTTTAGCATGGCGTAATGGCAACGAAATGTGATACTAATAGAATCTGGAGTAGAATTCTTTCAATCGATAAAACTTTAGTTTAAACGGCATACATCGTCTTCTTTAAAAGTTCTATTTACGATTTGTTTCATTTAGAACAGTGGCAATAATTGACACTATCTGCACTCTTATTATTATTATTATTTAATATCTCATTGATTATGAAAATTATTTTATCTGGGAATTGATGATTCTGTAAAATAATCTTCCTTATTTATAAAGAAGTTTAGCATGGCGTAATGGCAACGAAATGTAATACTAATAGAATCTGACGTAAAATCTTTTCAATCGATAAAACTTTAGTTTAGCGTGCATAAGATAATTTATTTAGGAATTGATGATTATGTAAAATAATCTTCCTTATTTATAAAGAAGTTTAGCATGGCGTAATGGCAACGGAATGTGATACTAATAGAATCTGGAGTAGAATCTTTTCAATCAATAAAACTTTAATTTAAACCGCGTACATCGGCTTCGTTAAAAACTTTTTTTACGATTTGTTTTATTCAGAACAGTGGCAATAATTGACACTATCAGCAGTCATATTTTATTATTATTATTTTTTTTAATATATCATTGGATAGGAAGATAATTTATTTGGGAATTGATGATTATGTAAATAAACTTCCTTATTTATAAATAAGTTTAGCATGGCGTAATGACAACGAAATTTGATTACTACGGAAAAATAGCAAAGTTATTATCAAGATACCCAAATCAAGTATTTTTAGGAGAAGAGCATTGTTTTCAAGCCCTTCTAAATTATTTTAAAATACTGTGTTTAATTTAATATAGACATATAAGTTTGGCCATTTGATATATATTTATATTTTTTTTTCATCAGGGGCGACACTAAATTCTGAAAAAGCAAAATTCCTGCTTGTTTGTTTGTATATTTACGGCCGTATATTTAGATTTTTTGTTTATACAGTCGACGCTCGTTATAACGTTCGCCCATTATAGCGACCGTTCCATTATAACGACCTATGCAAAATGTTCCGAAATATATCCCCTTTATGATATGTTATTTTTACATCCAATATAACGTCCGGCCAGTAGCTTATTTCCCAATACAGCGACCGAACTGACCTTTCCTCCAGCTTTTCTTCCCAAAATAAGAACTCATTGCTCACTGCGGGATAAATGCCTGTTGTAAAATGTCTTAAAATGACACTTTAAAACATTTTTTAAAGACAAAAAAATGCATAAAATTACTTATCTCTAACTGAGATGGAAAATTTTGTTTAAACAAAATATCAAATGCAGAAAAAATAAACAACTATTTCGAATTATTTTTGTAGAAAATAAATGTTAATATGTAAGTAACTTTTTTTGTATGTGTGGTTTAACATTTACTTTAAATTTTATTTGAGAAATTCGTAATCATTCTCTCAAATTAATTTTTATAATTATTCATTGTCAATGTTTATTTGATACGAAAGTAAACAGAACTTAGTAATAACAGTAATAATGTTGTATTATAAAATATCCTTTGAAACCTTAATTGAGAAATTCGTAATCATTCTCTCAAATTAATTTTTATAATTATTCATTGTCAATGTTTATTTGATACGAAAGTAAACAGAACTTAGTAATAACAGTAATAATGTTGTATCATAGCAAACGCGGTAGCGTTAAGCTATAATATGATTAAGAAATAGAAAATGCATTCGACTTTCTTAAATTTCTGGCGAACCAGTTGACATACGACAATGATTTTTCTTTTGAAAGATAGAACTCGACGAGACGAATAAACTGATAGCATTTAAAAAATTACTGTAGCTTTCAGTAGTTTTTTATTTAATCTTAAACGAAAAAATGAAGACACAAAATTCAACAAAGTGTAGCTAACGTTCCAGTGGATGGATTAACTTCGTTTTTGTTTTATTTTGATCCTCTTGTTAAAACTTAGAACAGGTTTTTTTTTCATCTTTGTATGTTTGACGGTCGCTGAGAAAATTGAAATTGTCTTTTATAATGTCTCCATAAAATTATAGAAATCTCTCCTTTTCATTTTCTAATTTTCTAATTCAATAATTTCTTTCGTGTTGCCACTCCCTAAAAAGCAGTACAATATTTTAAAAAAAGGATAACACGTGTACTTTTGTTTCTATAAGTTAATAAAAATTGAAATTTTACTAACAGATTTTTGTATTTTTGAAACCTACGTCAACCTAAGCAGATAATGCATAATTTTCATAAATACATATATAAACTTTCTTGATTAATATTTTGAACTGGGGTAATAGACACAATGGAGCACAAACGAGTTGATAGGAAAAAAAAAAAAAAACTAGGGTAAATCCCAAGCTTCTGTTCAGGAGCTAAATGTAAGTTTTTTTTTTTTTTTTAATTATCATCATAACATCCTGACTTACACAAGCAATAGTTATGCAGTAATGTAAATACTTCACATACTAAGCATAAACTTAAAAAATACCATTCCATCTATTTTAAATAAGGAAGAGATGTCATATACGCACCAGAGTACATAACTGGCTCGATAATGGCGTTATTTTGCCTGATATGGTAACTGAGCTATTGTTGTTTATTTATCAATTATTTTTTATTTACTTTTATTTTATTTTTAAAAATTATATAAATTGTTTTGTTCTATAGTTATTAATTAAACTTTTCATTATTTATTGTTATTTCCTTTTTTAAATAATAGAAAGTAATTTAAAAATATATATGTAACTGCTATTCGATTTTCGTTAAATTGGCGTCAGAAAAAAACCCCGTGCCAAACCCGTTGTGTACATGACATCTGTGCCTTAAATAATTAGGGTTTCGTATAACTTTTTAGGTACTTTTGCTTAAGATATTGTCGAAAATGTACAGCAAAAATATGCGGTACTACTTGATTATCCCGTCGACCAATTTCGCCAAACTATTCTATAAATGATACAAACTGACATAATTTTTATTTTAAATAACGGAAGAATAAATAAATTAGTAAAACATTAATAAAAATATTAATAAAAACTTGGGCACAGATGTCATATACGCTCCGTAATGGCGCGATTTTTTCTGACGCCAATTTGGCGAAAACCTCATTAATATATCACCTATATCCGGGTTACCATATCAAGCAAAATAACGACACTTTGTCTCCAGTTAAGTAGCCGGTGCGTATATGACATTGGCGTCAAAAAAATCGCGCCAATATGGGGCGTATATGACATCTGTGCCAAAACTTGAATTAAAAATCACTTGATGACGTAACAAACACGTGTATCGTGTTTAATGTCAAGTGAATGTAACATTTACTATCATCCATTATTGTCATTTAATCTTATAGTTTGGCGGTAATTTTTTGATCGACAGGATAATCAAGTTGTACCAAGTATGGTACAGATGTCATATACGCACCACGTTGGCGCGATATTTTTTCTGACGCCAATTTGGCGAAAACCTCGTTTTTGAATACCAGTTACATATGTATTTTTAAAAAGGGTTTAATAATAAATTTAAAAAAAGTTTAATTAATAACAATAGAACAAAACAATTTATATAATTTTAAAAAAGAAAATAAAAGTAAATAAACAATTTATTAATAAATCAACAACAACATCCGGGTTACCATATCAAGCAAAATAACAAAACTTTGGCGCCAGTTAAGTACCCCGGTTCGTATATGACATTGGCGTCAGAAAAAATCGGGTCAACGTGATGCGTATATGACATCTGTGGCGTTTCAAGTACACTTCTGAACGTTACTTTGAAATCGATGAGTTTCATCGCCAAAATCGCCAAGATGCTTAATGATCATCTCCATTGAATATATAAATAATGCCATATTTGCAAACTTATAGGTCAAAATATAAGTGGAACCTCGGTTCACGACCGCCTCTGTTTATGACCAGTTCAGTTTATGTCCAACTTCGGTGATCAAAATTTGACTCGGTTGGCGTGCAATATCTCGGTTCACGACCAAGGCTGCCGAATAGTTCAGTTGGTAACCCTTACATAACTCGTGTTATTAGTCAAGTTTGGAGTAAGGTGTGCATATCAGAGTACTTTGTGTACCTTTATTACTGTAAAAAAATCAACTTTTTGTTTTACTTTTAGTCAAGTTTGCGCTAATTTTAGCTCTCATCATGGCTTCTAAGAATGAAAAAGTGCTTAGTGATAGCAGTAGTAAGAAGCTTGAACGAATTACTGTTCGATAAAAGGAATTGTAGCAAAACATGAGAACGATATTAGTATAACCGGTCTAGCTAAACAATACGATGTGGCCTAAACCTTCGATTCCCTCGATAATCTATATCTATATATATATATATATTACACTATCGTCTGTGTCACAGAAATTGCTATTAGTTGTTAATTGTTTAATGGCAACGCTCGAATGAAACGCATCTCATTGGTTATAGAACAGCATTTAATGCATCTCCATACCTATAAGGGGGGGGGGGGGTTACCATAGGCAGGACCCTGTTCTGTCGCGAAATACCGCCAAGTTTGTCATCAACTTGTAAATATATCGCCAAATTCCTACAGACTTCCATTGTAAACCAAGGTTTACTTGTTTAGAGAGAATCAACAAATTGAGATATTTTGATGCAACAAAAACTAATATCAGTTTAAGGAATTAAATTAATTATATTTAAGGGAGCCCAAGTAAATTAAATTATGAATAAAAATAACGTGAATTTGATTTAAAAACCTTGAACCTCTTAAAACAGTGTGCATTACTTGGTTAAATAGTGCATTATTGCGGAAATAAGAAAAAAGTATTGGGAATATTTAAAAGCAACTCAGGTTTATTTGTATTCAATATATAATTATCAAAAAATTTAAATGACTAGTATTAAAAAACGCTCTGACGAGCACCAAAAAAGTCTAATATGTTTTTAAGTATGAAAAAGGGTTTGACAAGTGCTTCTAATTGGGCATGTAAAAGGACAAGGGTTCCCTTCTTGGCTGCAGCTCACTGTCAATGCCAACTTTGAAAATATCATATTTGCACTTTTTTCATATAAAAAAAATCAGCCATAGTTACGATAAAAATGTGTAATATAACGACTCAACCTGATTAAACATGAATGTAAGGCGACATAGCACCAAAAACCTTAGTTCCTGCAGCGTATCACACTCATGCAGGGCCACCAAGCACGCCCGCAGTGTAGAACTGTACAAAAAACTGATTTGTAGTGCAGTGCAGACTGTTGCAGCACTCTGCACAGGAACAATTCCACATGTGCACGCATAACAGTATAATGCATTCATTGACTGTTGAAATTATATGCAAGTGGCTGTGGCTGTACAATGTACTATGCAGTACAGCAATGCATGTAAATTATAAACGAACATTAGACGCAGACACCTTTAATACGGAAGTACAAAAGCACAGTGTGAGTGTGCGCTGAGGTTCAAAAATTAAAAGCATAATAGGAATGTACAGTGTAGTATAATTAATAGAGAAGTAATGGTACACAGTGCACTGTACAAAGTTGCATTGTAGACGCATGCGCAGTGCAACAGTGCAGTTAACGTGTAAAGCGCGACGGAAAGTTTTACTAAAGTACCGTGAATTTATTTTATATAGCAAAAGCGCAAATATGATTTTTTCAAAGTTGGCATTGACTTTCAAGCTGCAGCCAAGAAGGGAACCCTTGTCCTTTTTCATGCCCAATTAGAAGCACTTGTCAAACCCTTTTTCATACTTAAAAACATATTAGACTTTTTTGGTGCTCGTCAGAGCGTTTTTTAATACTAGTTATAAAATATCCTTTGAAACCTTAATTTTCATGCACATGATTAGAGTTTGTTTAGAGTTTATTTTCGTTCACTTTCGTTATAGCGACCTTCTATTATAACGACCCTTATTTTTGGCACGCGAGGGGTCGTTATAACGAACGTCCACTGTATTTATTAGTGTCCATCATTTCTAGTCTACAAAAAATCTTAGTTTCAAATTCCCATTTATTTTGTTATATTTTTTATTTCCTCCCAATCAAAGCACCATGACCTTCTCTTTTCATATAACGGGCCATCACGTACTCCTCATTCAGCCCACGTTACAACCTCCACTCTCCACTCCCACCGTTCAATGAATGAGACTTCAGTCGAAAAATCACTCGAAAATGGAAAGTTATAAGGTTGGCGCCGGGGTGAAAACAGCCAGTGGGCGTACTATGGGGCGTTGGTACTATAGAAGGCGGATAGAGAAAGTGGCTAACAGCTGTTCAGTTACATCTGATGTTATTATTTGGAAATTTGATAATGACCGATGCCTGTTGCACCTATTTAAAAGTAATTAGCTGCAGTCAGATTAGAGTTATTAAAGAGCTTTACTTTATCTCGCAGGCTTGGTGAGTGATGTTGAAGAAGCATGATAAATTCATGCTTAATGGATGGTAATTACACCTACGATGTTTACTAATTGTTTCAAAATGGTTGTTTCTAATATCCCTTGACAAAAATATGATTAAATATGTACGAAAGACTATGGAAGAAGATAAGAAACATCATTTGTGTGGTCGAGAAATTATGGATAACCAGAGAATAGAAGTCTGGCTTACTCCGAAATAATACCCATTTTCTGATCATGACCTGAAGGAGGGATATCCTGGGATTAAATTGAAATTTTTACTGTCCTTACAGGTTACAGACGTAAAGCGTAAGTGAGGCTCCGATTTAGAGAAGGTCGGATGGTCGAATAAACTTTTAGTTAAAAAAAAAAAAAAAAAAAAAAGTAATAAAATGAGAGCGATCATAATGGACAGTAATAAACTTTTTTTAAATTGAATTATCTGCATTTAACGTATCGCTAGTTTTATAAATATTTTTTGCACCGCATATTGTACTGAATGTATATTTTAGTGCATTTCAATAAGTGCACATCAATTTCATTCTGTTCGAAAGGCTATAACATCATTAAAATGTACTTGGAATAATTTTTTCCCATTGACCGTAATGTAACGGAAAAATGAACTTTTGACTGTCCCTGTCATTAAACTATACATCCGATTTTCATAAAATTTGAAATGACTCGACAAAATATTGCAACAGTTATATATTTAAAACTTCAGACCATTCGGTTGGGTAGTTTTTGCTCTGTTATATGCGGACGGACGGACGGACAGACAGACAGAACGAACGAAGAATATACGTGCTACGTATTTATATAATTACGAACGCACCTAAAAAACGATAATCGCTATTTTACTTGACATTATGTCTTCGTTCTATTTATGTCAAAACATTAAGCAGTGTTGTAATCTTAAGAAAACTAGAGGGTATACGCTGGAATAGTGAACGCTCATGGCTAGAGTTGGTATACGCTATAGCTTTATTTGAGAAACAGGGGGTCTTCTACTACATCCCTGACATTAAGTTTAGGGCCACATAGTAATTGGTGCTATTCTGACTCATATAATACTGAGAAAACTGTAGATAGTGGAAGCGAAAAAAAAAAATTGTTTTTCTTTTTTTCCTTTCTAACCCCTTCGGGACGAGCGTCTTTTACAGAATTTTTAATCTTCCATCAGCGGTTTTTTAAAGCAGAATTTTCTGCCTAATTGAATCGGGAAAATACTTGGATTACATAAGGTAAAATTTACAATAAAAAATTATTGGTGAGAATAATGACCGATTCTGAGCACCTTACGCGGCACGAATACCGGTTGCTCGTCCTCAAGGGGTTAATGTCAGCTGCCTCTTTGAATTCAGTATTTAACAAAAGAGCAGCATTATTTCCGAATGTGATGAGAGACTTCTTTGAGGCAAATTTAATATTTTTGTAACTTTTATTTTAAAATATAGAAATATTTGCAGTTGTTTTATTGAAATAAACAAAACCTAACGTAATTCAAATCTGAGCTTTTTTTTTTAAGTATAGAGATTCAATATTTAAAATAAAAAGGTAAAGAAAATGGTTCGTTTTCAAGTTCTATATAGAGACTAAGATTATCTCAGAGAATTTCTTTATTTCAGAGATTATCTTCTTGAGAAGCTAATATTCTTATAGACTAACATCACACAGAAGATCTAGGTTTAATTTCGTTCATTCAGTGCCCATTTTGAAGTACTTTAAATATGCGCAAATACTTTTAAGACAGTAAAATATTGTCTTATGTTTGTTAAATACGGTAGAAAGCTGTATATTTATTTTGAAAATTCATTAATCTTCTCAATCTATTTAAATTATATTACACAATCATTGGCCAGTGAAGGGGGTTTGGGAGTTTAAAATCCCCCCCAGAATATTTAAAAGCTTATAATATGCATAGAAAATCCCTTGTATTGTGATAAAAATATGATGTATAAAAAACAAAGTAAAGAAATGTATAAACGCCATAATTTTTTTTATCATTCAACTGTTTAAAAGCTTCATAATATGATAATCTTTTTCAAATAAAATTTATGAAAGAAAAAGTTAAGAGTAATAGGAGCAGCACTGTAAAAAAAACTTTCTCCCGGTAAATTACAGAAAAATTTCCGTTTTTTTTTTTTTAATTTACGGGGGAAAACTTCCGTTAAAATACGGAAATACTACTGGCGTCTCGACTGCCAGTAGTATTTCCGTATTTTAGTCCATTTTTTTTCTTTTTTTTTCTTTTTTCTTTTTTTTTTTTTTTTTGCAGTGAGGGTTGTATGTGTGTTGCTGTTACTGCTTTACTTCCTCTCTCCCTTTTTTTTTTCTCTGAAGATTGAAGGAGATGCTATTTTTTGAAACCTTTAAACACATAAATGCTAAATTTGTCTGTGCTATTCAATACATCAGTGTTTATGAGTCATGTTTTTACTAAACACATGTAATGCAATGAAATTGTTCATTTTATGATTAACAATCGTTCAAAACACCCCCCAGATGAAGATCCTGGCTGCGCCACTGAAGTAGTGAAGAATTTGAATTTATCAGACTCCATACTAGCGGAGATGTTTTGAAAAATCCCATATTTAATATGGGTGTTTAAGATTATCAGAATTTTAAAGTCGTCTTTAGAGATGCATATGTCTATAACTCATAATTTTTATGACATGAAAACTGGATTCTTCCGGCTTTTGAATCACGAATAGCGTTTCTGGCAGTGATCTGTAAAACTACTCAAATTGTGTTTGAAGCTAAGGTTATATTTAAACTATATTATGCCGTGAACTGCCTTTGCAATGGTGTTCCTCCAAACGGTTCAGTTAATATTATGACTAAACCCATTCAAATGGGGCCCTCGCAAAATACATTTATCATGTTAAAATTATACATGCATCGCTCGACAAGAAACGTCTTGGAGCTCGTGTGACTGCTTTAGAGTCACGCAACAGCTATAAAACATTTTACTCAGTTACGGAAACAATTGTTTTGCTTATTTCCTTACTCCGCCTTTAAGAATTTAAACGTATAATGATTAATTTGTACTGGGTCACAACATTGAATCTTCGACACAGATTTTCAATACTGTCAACGCCCAGTTGTGGGATGCACTTTGTAAAGGAATGTACCCTTACGTAGGCATGAATGACTCTTCTTATTGTAAAATGTTGCATCAAGTAGGTCACTAAGCGCATACTTTTTTCAGAGAGAAAAGTGAGAGTCAATGATTTTTACAGGAAAGTCTTTATATGTTTAGTATACGCTTTGGAAATTCAAGCCTAATTCGATTGCAAAAAATGTATAGAATTTTGCTGGATTATTCCTTTCAAATTCAAAAGAAAACAATATGTTTTATAATGTCTTCCGAAGGGTATCAATTGAAACTATAAATCATAAACCAAAAGAATTTGTAAAAAAGTTTTAAATATATTCAGATTAAAAAGAAAAACCATATAAAATGTGTGCATATGATACATTTTATTATGTATATAAAAATATATATATGAAAAAAATAATCATTATATTTCTTTTACCTATGTTTTTCAGTGTTTTTCTTTCTAAAAGAAATCAATGCATTTATTTAAAATTAAATTCGCCATTATTTTTATTTTTCAACTACATTTGCAGTATCAGAGCAAGTACGCATATTCTCGTTATAATTAAAATTTATGTAATACAGAGCAAAACAACTGGCAAAAATTATTTTCATACGAGAATCAAAACTTTTAAATAAATAATTGCAGTTATTAATTTTCTTCTAATATTGAAACATACCACCTAAGCAAAATTGATGATAGCGTACAGTAATGTAATTTTTTTAACGGTAGGTTTTTTTTTTTTTAGAAAGATGTGAATATACTCAAAATATTATGGAAATATAAAGACGAAAGAGACTGCGTTTTGTGCAAATTATTACAATATTAGAGACAAACTGAAGACAGGTCATATTAGAACAATTTCGGAATTTTCCGGCACTAAAAAAATCGTCTGTCTGTTTTTAGTGCAGGAAAGCTCCAAAGTTTCATAAAACTAAAAGTATCAGAAATTCGGTGACTTTTAGTCGTTCAAGAATGGAATTTTTGTCGTTTTATTAGTCACAGACGGAGAAATGTTTTTCTAGTTACAACTCAGGACCCAGGGACCGTATAAAAAGTTATAAAATGTAACATTTTGAAAAATAAAGGACTATTTTATCAACATAATCTTAATCCCTGTACCTTATTTTGAACATGTTTGCAATTTATATGGCCTATTTTTCTCCAACAGGCAAAAAATTAAAGCGCGTTTTAATATTTTTGAGACACCCTGTATACGTAAAGTTTTACAAAATAAAAGAAAAATACAGTCACCTCTCATTTATACACGATGTACGTTAATTATTTTTAGCACCACTATTTCTGAATAGAGTTTTCTCCTTATTTAATCGCGTAATTTATAAGGCAAACATTACATTTCGAAAAAAGCGGTACGGAAAAGTAATTACCGTACATCGCCGATAAGGGGTGGTCCATAAATGATGTCACACTTTTTTTCAATATTTTTGACCCCCCTCCCCCCGTTGTCACAAAAAGTATCACACTTCACCATACCCCTCCCCCCCCCCCCCTTGTCACCTGTCACGCTATATTACATAGACATGTACTTCCAGTTCAGAAACAAAGCTCTACGTTATAGATTTATATTTCAAATTTTATTTTTAAACTTTAACTATGTGTTTTAATGACATTTGTGAGCATAACAATAAAAATGATTTTGTATGAAATAAGACTGTTTGCAACAAAAAACATAATTAATATACAATAGTAATAAAATATTAATGTGAAAGAGCAATTGAAAACAGTAATATTTTGGAATTTGAAATGGAATTTAATATAGTTGTCTTTAAATCTTATCTTTACTTTATCAATAAAAAATACTTTAATTTCAAAATAACTTCAAAATTTAATCTGCTGATTTTTAATGCTTTTATTTTAACCAAAATGTGTAATGTCACATTTTTTCTTACCCCCTCCCACCCCCTTGTCACAAACTGTCACAATTTCACGACCCCCCCCCTCCCCCCCTTCAAGCGTGACATCATTTGTGGATGGCCCCTAAGTGAGAGGTTACTGTAAAAGAAAACACACAAATAGTTGACTTATGCATAGTAATCATTTTTTAAGTTTAAAAAGTTCTTTAGAGCAAATTATGACTCAGGGATAAAACTGTTCTTTAAGGGTGTTCTCAAATCCAAAAGGGCAATTTTCTGACATAAGTTTTAAATTATTTTTGTTCGAAAATGCATGAAACTAGCTGGTGTTGTTGCTCAGGAACTATGTAATTGAGCTGTTTTTTCCATTTTTTTGCAAACACAATAGATCTTTCAGAAAATAGTTTCAAAGTGGGCGTTTTGAACCGAATTTCTGCACGAAGGGGGAAAGAGTACTCAAGAGCGGGCAAAAAACGTGTTTGTCACGTGATCGAAATCGCTTATAACTCAATAGGTAATTAATTGATCAAAAAATGGAAAAAACAGTTCAATTCCAAATCGCTTCCATGGCCAGGCTTTCCAATTTTATAACTTTCCGTTAAAAAATGAATTTGTAAATGTGTCAAAACGTTTTGCGCTTGCTGAGCAGAGCAGTTAAGAACAGCCTTAATCCCTTCTAGATGAGCGTGTATGTGCCGTATAAAATGTGCAAAATCCTTGAATTTGATATTTGAATACCACTATTTTCGGACTGTAATTTTCACTTTAATTAATCCTAGCATTTCAGCGATTAAATAAAACAAATTACTATTTGAAAATAGTAATACCCAAAGATTAAAAGAAGAATACAAAACACTCGTCGCTAAGGGGGTAAACGAAATGTCAAGGCAGTAATTAAGTTTGCTTCTCAGTCCTATTCTTAGTTGCAGAATTCGCGGAGCGCGGCGTTCCGCGTGTCCGTCCGATGTCATCTACGTCCCTTTTGCCGAGACTCTATAGCGGAAGCCAGGAAGAAAAGAAAAAAAATGAAAAATTGAAACCGGACAACTTTAAAAGGAAAATTGATTAAGTCTGTTCTCAAATCCAAAGGGTCAACTTTCTGACATAAGTTTTAATTCATTTTTGTTCGGAAACGCATGGAATTAGAAGGTGTTGTTGTTATTCAGAAACTATGTCATCGAACTGCTTTTTTCCGTTTACTTGTAAACGCAATAGATCTTTCAGAAAATACTGTCAAAGTTGGCATTTTGATCCGAACGAAAGAAGAAAATCCAGTCAATAAGGGAAGAAAAATGCCGTGTCACGTGATCAAAATCTCTTATAACTCAATAAGTAATTTAATGATCAAAAAATGGAAAACACAGTTCGATTCCAAATCGCTATGCAAATGTGTCAAAACGTTTTGCGCTTGTTAAGCAAAGCAGTTGAGAACAGTCTTAAATTAAAGACATCGAAATGCAGGAAGGGTCGGGCTCGGGTCCCTGAAGCTATCGCACGACCGCAGCGGCTTCGAGCTCTAATTATGTTATATTTGTCTTTATATTACATACCTCATCAAAACTGTGCAATTTTCGTACTGCTTCTGATAATTTTCCTTTTATTTTCCGAACTTTCACAATTGCGTGTGCCATTATATATTGCTTTATTTCCACTTATGGAATCAAAAACTTAAATCACCAGAAGAAACATAAACTTATAAAGGGAATACATTTTCAAGGTCTAGACCAGAAATCTTTATTTCATGATACATTCTGCAGTTCACTAGATTTCTGTTCAAACATGCATGAAAGCTGTCTAAATACTACTTTCTGGAAAACATTTATATTGCGAAGCTCATAAAACGGAGTTTTGCTGAAACTTCTTTTAAAAGGTGAATATATATTAAATTTGACACACTCACCAAATAATTTATCCATTTAATAAATATAACGTTAATCAAAAATTGAAAAAAAAAAATAGATAATAAAATTGAAATAAAGAATCTACTTTCTTTTATTTTTGTCTAATCCACACTTTTACTTGGTAACTTCAAACTGGAGTTCTGCATGGGCCGAAATTTTTAGTTGCGGCCCGACCTAAAAGCTCTTTTTTCTCAGGTTATGGCCCTTCCAGGACCGAGTAAAAATAACTGAAATCAGGCCCGGACCAACGACATTTCTAAAAAAACAGCCGCTATTTCTTAAATATTTAAAATTCCTACAATTAAAAATATTTGTTCTCTCTCTTCTCCTCATTTCCAATTCTCTTCACCTACAATTGAAATTCTTTTTGTTTCCTACAATCAAAATTCTTTTAAACGGATCTTTCATACCTATGTATGAAAAATTTCCCCATTTTTTCATATTGTATATCCATAAGCCATGGTAAAAATGCGATTTTTGTGTTACTGAAGGGCCTAAGAAACATGAAATTTGGAATAGTAGTTACTTATAAAGCCGCTATCAGATTCACCGACTTTTCGAACAACCAACTTTACAGCCGATTTTAACCCCAACTTTTTCCAGTTGAAAGGGAGAAAAAGGTTACAATTGTCTTTGCTAAAGTTGGAGGAAAACCCGGGAAAACCAGTACTACTAGTACCAGCCGTCAATATTTATCGCATTTTCGTATCAATCGCTTATCTCTGATTCGCTGAAATGTTGAAAGGTGGGAGGAAAAGTTGCGGCTAGGACAGACTTTTTTGAGATGCGGATAAAAAGTTGGGGATATTGCTGTTTGCTATCACACTGGGTGTCGAGACAACATTTCGCGAAAAGTTGGAGGAAATCAAGAGTTGGCTCAAAAATTGCTCGAAAAGTTGGTGAATCTGATAGCAGCTTTAGATACTAATGATCTCTAAGGACATTTCATAAAAAAATCGAAATTATAAGGGGGTGAAATTGCGCGAAAAGCGTTCTAAAAAACGTTCTAAATAGTGATTTTTACGCAATTTCAGGAAGTACCAATCCGATTTCAAAAATAATGGTGCCAAAATGATAGTGACAACCCTTGCTCCAATATAGGTTACATTTTATGTCGGTGCCACTACCCCTAAAGGTTGTGCAGGAGAAAAAAATGTTCGAAATTCTGATTTTTATGTTACTGAAAGGTCTAGATACATGGAATTTGGCATCAATAAGACAAATACGTTCAAATGAAGACTCATTAGAAAAATTAATGTCGTTTAAAATGAAAAGAAAAAGACAGTTACAAAAACAATACATTGGAAACTATGTAATTTTTTTAATGTAAATATTTAAAAATATATATTTGTAACTACATAGCTTAAAAGTCGGAAAAGAAATTAACATCACTATTATAAAAATAATAAAATAAAATAAAACTCCGGTTGACACAGTTCGAATCCGAAAAGAATGAATTTCAGACCCGGCTCGGTCATCTTTTAATTCGTTATGCCATATTCTACCCTCATAAAATACTTCAATAAACAAATACTTTGTAGTTCATAAATGTATAAATAATATAAAATCGCATGTCTAAATAAACAAAGCTATGTTTAAGTTACATACTAATGTAAAATTAGTATTTTAATTACTCGATGAAACTTAATATCGTCTACCACCTTCATAAAATATTGATGAGCCTAATATTTCATAAAATAAAAAAGACTTAGGTTTAAAAATACTAACAATAATTGGAAGGTATGTCCGATGTAGGAAGTTAGTAACGGACAATTGGAAACCTTTAGATCAAATACGATTAATCAAGCCAAGATGTTATGAAAGTATTGTTTAAATGTCATTAAGGTAGTAAAATAATAATTCTACATCATTAGTTATCCTAGTTAAACTTTGTTTGGGTTTGGGCTGACATATTTTAATGAGACCTGCAGATTTACATAGTTTGTATATTCCTACACATATTCCTATCAAGAACCAAACTTTTCCCTAAGAAAATGTATCATTTTCTTACTGAGATATTTTATGAGACCAGACTTTGGTTCTCGGCTCTTGGCCTGTGTAATTTCAAATACTGGGCATACTATTAAAATAATAATAATAATAGTAATTTACTATGGCCAATAACAGACAAATAGATTTTAAGAATATGAGTAAAACAACAAGGGTGTATATATATTTCAACAACAGGAAAATTGTGCTATTTTCTAATTCTCTTTCTTTTCCATTTTATCAGAGTAGTACCAGGAGAATTTCTTGTCTATGTTACACTATTTTTTCTCATGTTCATGATTAGTTGGTCTGATTGTTGTCATTGCAAAATATCAAGAGTTATTCCCCTTTAAATCTATGTTATACATTGAAAAATTTGAATACAAATCTTTAATAACTAACTATAGTCTTCTTTAATGAGACATTCTTCGTCTTAGAACTGATAAAAAATAATTATATAAGTGTATTATGATAAAATTACGTTAGTTTACAAGCTTATTAAATTGTATGAACCAGAGATTATTGGCCTTCTGAAATCTGTCGAACAAATTTAATATCATATTGAATCTGGTTGCTGTAGTTACTGTGTTTGTAAATGTAAATGAAATTTACTAAATAATTTTGTTTTAGATGCTTCATTGTTTTATTGTTAGTTTGCAGTACCCTCAACAGGGGTGAATTTATCCTATCCCGCGGATAAAGACAAAACGTATATTAAATGAAATTTGTTATAGTAAAACTAATTAGTAATGCCTAATTTTGATAGATAGCAGCAGTAGCTTAAAAATAAATTATTTAATTCAGCATTTTACAAATTGTTGATTGCACCTGCGAGTATATGCAAATTGTCCACTTTGTTGATTTCTATTGATTTCTAATTGAGAAAGTTGGGCAATTTGAGAAATAGCTGCAATGCATGCTTTTCTCAATTAGAAATCGATTGTGTTTTACTTATATTTGTGGGATATTGCCCCTGATGAAAAATTCCACAATATAAGTATTATTAATATTCTTGCTTTTCGTGATATTCATTCGTCTGCGTTCCTTTTGTAAAATTTTCTTCTTACAAATATTGCTCTTCCACATTTTGGAACTACAATTTTCCACCTCTGTTTTATTCCACTACTATATAGGATTTACGATATTACAATATTAAACTGTTTAGGTTTTTCAATATTTTGAGATTTCTTAGTGGGTTATATATACCGATTAGCTTTACTTTAATATCGTTTTAGTATAATGGTTAATGTATAATATTGTTAAATGCCATCTTCATTTAGAATTTTGGTTAACATCGTTATATGAACTCGCAAGATAAATTTCGATTCAAAGATATTTCATATATATATATTAATGTTATTTTTTTAATTTAATTTAATTTGTTATTATTAAACGAATGCTAAAAATAAAAATAAAAAAATAAATAGCAATAAAGTCTATTTTTTAATTAAAGTTTTAAAATAACACTTTTAGAAAATATGACCATACTATTGTGAATCTTATTAATACATTTAAAATGTTTTACGATACAAATCATATCCACCACGAAAGCTACGTTTGTCTCATATCCATCATCATCACAGCTCAAAATCCTCTGAAGATGCATTCTGAATTAACAAATTACATATTTACATAACCAGAAAACCATGAAAATATAATCCGTCCGATTTATTCATACACACAAACATTTCAATGCCATTTTTACTTTTAACTCCGCTTCTTCCGTTCTCTTCCCAAGCTATTTTAGCTGATTAATACCAGATAATTTCGTTTCTGACCTTATCGTCTACCTTTCTTTTTTAATATATTCATAGGATTTCCTCAACATAAGCTAGTTATGAAAATTTTGATGCTGACCGACTATAACATTTAAGAAGGAATTAAGTTCCATATTAGATTTGTTTTATTGAAATACAGTTACCTAGTAAAATAATGATTTACAGAAGTGTAGTTACCTAGAATAAAATTAATGCTTTCTGCATTTGTTTAAAAAGAACTGAGTTAGAAATTCAGTATAAATATTTAAACTAATGACTTTTATCCAGCGTAAATTAGAAATAAAAATAACTTTTCGAACACATTTTACAAATTGTGAGATCTATTCTACCCAAATTTTGATGAAATTTCAGTCCGCCTTCATTTCTTGATATAAAGTTTGCGAGTAAGTCCAGATAATTTCGTTTCTGATCTTTTTGTCTACCTTTCTTTTTTAATATATTCATAGGATTTCCTCAACATAAGCTAAGTTATGAAAATTTTGATGCTGACCGACTATAACATTTAAGAAGGAATTAAATTCCATATTAGATTGTTTTATTGAAATACAGTTACCTAGTAAAATAATGATTTACAGAAGTGTAGTTACCTAGAATGATTATGATTATGATACCAATTAATGATTTCTGCATTTCTTTGAAAAGAATTGAGTTAGAAATGCAGTATAAATATTTAAACTAATGACTTTTATCCAGTGTAAATTAGAAATTAAAAAAAAAAAAAGTTTTCAAACGCATTTTACAAACTGTTAGATCTATTCTACATAAATTTTGATGAAATTTCAACCCGCCTTCATTTCTTTATATAAAGTTTGCGAGTAAGTCTATATGAACATTTTATCTTATACATATTCTAAAGTATATATTTTTAATTTTTCTATCTTAGATACCTCATTAAATAAAATAAATAATAAGGAGAAAAAAAAAGTTTTTAAGAATTTAGTTGCTATTTTTAAAACACAAGACTTTACTATGAAAGCTCTTCTCTATTTATAGACATTCATGCTCCTTGTATTATTGAAAAATATTTGAAAATGCCTGCTTTTTTTTTTTTTTTTTTTTTTTTTTTTTTTTTTTTTTTTTTAAGTGACGTCATTCATTTCCCCAAGAGAAGTCTTTCCTTAATAGAATAATTCTTTATCATTTTCTTTTCCTATTAATCATGTGCCGTTATTTTTGATAGGAAACCTCTTCTGCACGTAACTGGTATTCCTGTACCAGTAAAAAAAAAAAAAATAATAAATAAAATAAATAAATAAAAAATTATTTTCAACTATGATGTTATATTTACCTGCTTTTATAGTCTTCAGATATTTTGTTTAATTTTCATTAAACATGTGTAAGTGTTTCAATTGAAAACGAATTACTTTGGAAAAATTGTTAATCCAGATTTCGAATTTTTGCAATTATAAAGAAAAATGGCTTGATTTTATAGGGAAAATGCCCATTGATTCTCTATGAAAATAATAAAATTTTGAATTATTAAAAATATAGTTGAATGAAGTAAATAAAAAATAGTCCATATTATTTTCTGGTTGCAGTCAAACATTCACATATGCTTTCAAATCTATAATATAATTAGTTTTTTTTTTTTTATCTTTTAGGAAAGGGGTGCTGCTATAGCCAGCGGAAGAGACAGGCCACAATGTCTTGACTGTCACGTGACCAATATAGGCTTCACCACTAACTACCTTGTGTTCAAGGTAGGCTGAAAAGAAATGAAGATCAGTGGAGTGTCGCAGCCTATCTTTTCCGTTGGCTGCCAGTGCTGCATGTGTGCACGGAATTATTAGCACATCGCAGTCAAGTAATTTTCGAAAATTTTTGAACGAAAAAATTCAACTTTTAATTTATACCCGATATCAATTGCTTGTAAGTAACAGAATTAATTACATATACATTAATATATTGTCTAAAAGAAAAAGAGTGTACTTAAGAATGTCAAGAAGAGACTACCTGGATCGTAACCTAAAGCTCAACAATAAATTCCTTCTCTTTCTTTGCATTTCTATGTTCGTATAAATAAATAAATACATACGGGTAGTTCTGAAATTAAGTGGAAATTTGAGTCCCAATCAATTTTTTTGTACTTTTATGCAAATAATTGTTCAACTAAATAGATAGTCTATGAAGGCACATCTAAAACTTGTAATAAAATATACTTTAGAGTGAATTTGAAATTTGAAACTATTTTAATAAAATTAAAATCATACCAAATGTCACCTCCATGGTATGTCCCTCCATGCCTGTTTTTACTTTACAACATGAATATATCCCATAAGATAAACGAAAAGAACCGTATAAAATGTATTAAGTTAAAAATGGATGTACTTTACTTACTTTTTAAAAGAAAATTCTGAAAATTTATATTTAAAAAAAAAAATATAGACCAAGACACATCAGTCCCCAGAATTAGAGCTACTTCCATGACATATCAGTTATAGTTATATAAAAATGTACTAGATGGCAGCATAATCTAGAACTTGGAATACAAATTAACTCCAGGCAGCTACTTATTGGATGGAATATTTCTAAAGCAAGGTAAGTTATTACTTCATCTAGTTTTAATTAAAAAACTTAATTACCATAGTGTACTTTAATTGGGTGTCTACTCCATGGCCTCATTAATTTTGTTAGTTTTAAAAATAGCAGAATTCTGTTGATAAGTAGCGTTAAATTGCTTTATTTAATTTTGTATCCAAGTAGCATTATGTTCATGTTGTGCATAGCATAGTTTAGAAAATATTAGGCCTAATCTCAGATATGTCACTTCCACGGATGTCACCTCCATGCCATTGTTGTATCATGGAGGTGTTACTGATCTATGGATGTGACATTTATTGATGTAAACAATATTTTAAGTGTGCTTAAAGTATATTTTTAATTATTGAACCAATATTTTTATTTTAGGGATAATGTTTAATAAAAATATTTTTTGAAACTGAAAATTTTTAATTCTAAAATATTTAAATTTGTATAAGTTTGATTTTTCAATGCCGTATTATATCTTTTAATACAAGTTAAATTTTAGGTTTAATTAAACTTTATTTTAAAGCCTCTTATTGAATTTCCTGATCTCCTAAACAAAAAACTAAATTTAAATTTTCAGTTTTTCTATGCTAGCAAATTTGATAAATAAATAAAAAAAAAATTGTTTAATATTTAGTATATTTAAATAATATGGCCACACTAGAGTACTCTGCAATCGTATATTTAAAGTGCTGTATTTTCTATTTATCTATAAATCTATTTATTTTTATCTAATTACACGTTAATATTTTTCAATATTTTTTAGTTATGGCTCGGGCAAAAAGCAAAAACAATTCTGTAGAGAAGAAAAGAAAACTCAGACGAGAACCAGAGCAGAAAAGATGGGATAAAATTAAAGAAAATCCAGAATTGTATGAAGAATGTAAGAAAAAGAGCTCAAAAGGTATTACAAGAAGTAAAAAGAAGGAAAAATAAAAGCTATTTGTCAATTGAGTGAACGACAGAAATGTGCACAAAGAAAGAATTGGGTACAAAAGACAAAGAAATGTCGAGAGCAGAAAGCAAATAAAGAAAAATTACAGCAAGTTCTTTTAAATTCTGCTACACCAGAAAAAGATGATGATTCGGAAATTATAAACAATCCTATTGCGAATGTTAGATGTGATAGGAAGAGCATGTACCAATCGGGTAAAAAGTGGTCGAAAAATTGTTAACAGAAACAAAACAAAGTCATACTAAAAAATAAAACTGCTTGAAAAAGAGCTTAAAAATGTTACGAAAAGTTGAAATATAAAAGGAAAAAAGATTATTATAGAATAAGATATCAACGCATCATAACGAAAAAATTTAAACAGTCTAAAAGAGAAGGTACAGAAAATATTGAAAGGTGAAAACGTTTCTCCTAAAGTTAGAAAATGCCTGGAATTCAGTTCAGTATTGACCACTCAAATCGAGAAAAATTTTGAAAAAAATTAGAAGTCTCAAAAGTCAAAGAAAGCCTCTGGACTTGTCCTTTCTGAAAAAATAATAAAGAAGTATCGCAGTATGCACAAGATTTCCCTTAGGTCCTGTTAATCTGTATTTAGCAAATGTGACCTCAGTTTAAGATTACGTGGAAGTTAAATTTATGCAAAGATGTTCCGGATCCAAGAACAAAATTGTTTTTAGTAAGAAGCAAGAAGCAATCATAAAATCTGACAAATTTGTGTGGTTTAAACAGCGGAAAGTGAACAATCGGTTACAACGTATCTTTGATTTAATCCCTCAAAACTGCAATATTATTTAATAAAAAAATTAAATTTGAGTTTTGTTCTTTTTTAACATGTTACTCAAGTAGTGTTCTTTACCTATATTGTAATCCAGTTTTTGCTTTGATGTGCTATTTGACTCTCTGTATTTCATTGAAATAACATATTATACTCTTAAACAATAAAACAAACTAATATCACAACCATAAATGTTATCGAACCTAGTAAATAGACAATAAAACTGATATTCATCATTACTATTAAAGGTTGTCACCTCCATGGAATAATGTGTCACCTCCATGTTTATATGAAAACTGAAATTTAATTTTAAATTAAAAAAAATTTAACCTTGACCTCGGATCATGATTTATTTATCTCTAAAACCTTAAGAAAATATTGGAAACACAACTTAAACGTGAAAATTTGAACTTTTATTTTTTACAAATCACCAAAGTAAAATTTCCACTTAATTTCAAAACTAGCCATGCATGAAAATTTCACTTACCTATTATTTCTTCTCTGGAGATTTCGTATTTTTTAAAAATATATCCAAAAACCGGGGATTAATCTTATAATTATATAAGACATCTACAAATATCCCACTAACGCTAGCTTTAACCATGTTTTACATAAAGTTAGAACGTAATAATGACTTATAATTTCCTTCAAAAATTTATGAAAGTCATAGCATGACGTTTTTGGCGAAAACATGACGTCGTATCTCAGGTTTCAATCGGCAAAATAAACCTGAAGTATAGAGGTTCAGACATCATAAAACATTTCCTGTTGGAGATCGTATTCAGCCAGGATTTAGTTTAGTGTTCAGGGAAAAAATCTCTGTGGACAAAAGAGCACTTACTAGGCATTTTTCTGACCAGTGTTTTTTCAAAAAAGGCAGAACATTTTTTTTTCTACTTCTTTCTTTATTTTTTATTCTTTTTCTTGTTTTGCCAAATTAAGTTCTTTTACGGAAAATTTAAATCTTAATCTTTTGATTAAATAACACGGGGGAAATATTTTACTGCTAAAAACAAGAGAATGAATTGACACTTTAAAACGCATAAATCAAAATGCGCATTAAATAGGAAATGTATAAAGAAGACTCAGGTGTAAATATTATTACTTAGAAATGTGTTTAATAGGCTTATAGTTATTTAAAAAGAGCAGTAAGGTATAAAATGAATCGCAACGTAATAAGCCGCCGTCACATTATTTTCTTACTTAGTCAAGGCCGAAACTAGAGGGGGCATATGCCCTGGGCGCCAGAACGGAAAACGAATGGGGCGCCAAATTAAGATTGGTTTTGGAGTTGTTAAGAACCCACACTAGTCTCGCGAAGAAACTCGCAAGCTAATGTTAAATCTATGGGAGTGTTCTTTTAAAAATTTTCGCTTGCATTTTAATATTTTTAAATGACTTTTTTCCCCTTAGAATAGCTGAGTTTGATCTTTAACGTTGTTAGTTTGTACGTTTTCTCTTTTGGTTACAGTTTTTTTTTCTTTTTTACGAGGCTACTTTCCCTTTCGGAACCGGTTACGAAAATGAAAGTAAATTAATTATAAAAAAAGCTACAACAAAAATCGAAAAAGTAAACATTGACTCGGTTTGAGATCAACCTCAGCTATCCCAAACAGAAAGAATTATTTAAAAATATTAAAATGCAAGCGAAAAATTTTAAAAGAACGCTCCTATATGTTTAACATTAGCTTGCGAGTTTCTTCACGTGACTAGTGTAATCCCTTTAGACAATGTGATTCATATCACTGTGACTTTAAACGCCCCATTTGTAATACTACAGCTACCGTAAAATCTGTGAAAATGAAATCTGTCTATAACGGAATCCTGTCTTAAATGAAAAAAATTGCATGTTCCAACAGAAAGAATACCAACAAGTATACCTGCTAAGACAGAAACTTGTATAAAGCAGATTTTTATTATTATTATTCCTCTGGATTTCGTTTTCAAGATTTTACTGAATCAGTATTTGACAAAATTGATCACGTAATTCAGTATTACGTATTTTTTTTATTACATATGTTAAATTTTAAAACAAGTCGGCTTTTTGAAGCTTAGTAAAATTCTGTAAATTTTCGAGGGGGTGGGGGACGCCAAAATATATGTTTGCACCGGTGCAAAAAAGGTTAGTTTCGGACCTGCAATTTCTTATATCGATTGTGAGTGAGAGAGTTTTTACTGCTTAAAACTTAAAACATGGGAATGAATTAAAACTTTAAAAAGGACTCCCATTAAAACATTATTACTCAGAAATGTATTTAACCCTTTCGGGTCTGATTTTTTTTCAATTTTGAGAAAGAAATACTTTTTAGTTAATAATGTTAGAGATAGTTATCCAAATTAATTTACTGAAGTTTAACGGGTATGCCACTGTCTGAAATCTAACGAATATGCTTATTTCGCGTACTAATTAATTCATATTCATAAGACAATAGGCTAAGGTAGAGTTTTTGGAGATATTCAGAAAATATCGTATTACAAAGGGATTTAACATATATTACAACTTTCTAATACTTTTTGCGTTTTATCACACATGATGCGTTCAAAAAATTAATTTATATTTTAAATTTGAAGAGTGAAATATATGTTTAAAATAAAAGAATCGCCAACGGTGCAAAGAGAATTAAGAGCCAGTCACGCGAAAAGACCCGTTCGCTAATGCTATTCCTATGGAAGAAATTTATAAAGATATCTCGGTCGCATTTCAATATTTTTAGATGATTTTTTCTTTCAGTGGCTAGCTGAGGTCGATCTGTGAAAAGGCCGTTTTTTTTTTTTTCGATTTTCATTGGGGATGTTTTTTCAAGAAGATGCTTTCATTTTAGGAACCTGTTCTGAAAATGAAAGTGTCCTGATTAAAAATACCTGTAAACGAAATTGAAAAAGTAGAAAACGGTCTGCATACAGATCGACCTCAGCTAGCCATCACTGCAAAAAAAAAAAAAAAAAAAAAAAAAAAAAAAAAAAAAAAAAAAAAATCATCTAAAAATATTGAAATGCGACCGAGATATCTTTATAAATTTCTTCCATAGGAATAGCATTAGCGAACAGGTCTTTCCGCGTGACTGAAGTAGGCTCTTAAGGAAACTTTTATTATTACTATTACTACTAAATGCCAAAACATAAATGAAGTCATAATAAAAAATGCATACATGTACTACCATTATTACATGTAGATAGTAACAAAAGTAATTGTTAAGACAAAGTAATTTTCTATAAAAAAGATATGTATTATTAATAGGACACCTGATCCGGATGGGTTAAAAGGCTTATAGTTATTTAACAAGAGTAATAAAAAATAAAACGAATCGCGGTGCAATAAACAACTGTTATACTATTTTCTTACTTAGTAAATTTCTTATATGGGTTGTAAGTAAGAATTTAAAAAATATATAAATAAAAATAACACTGTTCAACAAATTTTAACGAACTTTCTCTTTCTCAGCCTTAATTGCATGGTTCTATAGATTTTACGACACTAAAAGATAATATCTTCTTAAACTTTTCTGTCAACCTCCAAATTTAAGAAATTTTAATTTCATGATGATCAAATGATGAATCAAATTATCTCAAAAACATTTACTAAAAATTTCGGAATATAAAAGGGTAAAATGAGCGAAACGCTTTTAAAAACTTTCTAAATTACGATTTCTATGGAAGCTCAGGAAATACCAAACCGATTTCAAAAGCAGTGCTGGCAAATCAGTCCCTGCTCCAACATAGGTTGTATTTTTTGTTGACGCGACTACCACCAGGGGTGTGGTAGACCTTTAAACTAGAAGCTTGGAATATGGCATGATGGTTACTTTTAAAATATAAATGCTTGCTAAGAACGGTTTCTAACAAATTCAAAACTTGAAATGAAATCTACAATTAGCAGAAAAGCATCAAAATACATTCTATATTATTTAGAATTAGTTTTAGTTCTTCTCAATAATTTAAGTCTCATTTTCGCCTAATGCGCAGTGTGATAATGAAGTTTAGTCAAACTGTGGCTTAATTAGTAACTTTTGAATTATCTGTAGCAGTATAATTTCTTCTAATGAAAAATAGGCAGACAAACACCAATTTGCATATTTCAACTATTACGCGAGCAAAGCCGCGGGTTTTGCTAGTTTATTGATACTTTTTAACCCTTTCGGGTCCGATTTTGTGAACAAAATTACTTTTGTGTTAATACTGTTAATCGTAGCTATCCAAATAGATTTACTGAAGTTTAAAGAATATTTCGTTGTCTGAAATCTAACAAATGCAATTATTTTGCATACTATTCAATTCATTTTCATATATGACAATGGGCTAAGGAAGAGTTTTTGGAGACGTTTGGAAAATATCGTATTACAGCAGAATTTAAGAGATATTACAAATTTCAAACATTTTTTGTGCTTTATTGCACATGATTCGTCCAGAAAAGTATCCTATATTTCAAAGAGTGAAATATATGCTTAAAAAAATTTGAATTTAAAACATCAAAAAACCCGACTGCGTAAAAGGCGAACTAATTAATTATTTCTCGTCAATGTGAAACTATTTTTTATATTACTTACCTATTTTTTTTTTATTTACTTGGTATTGATGACTTTTAAGTTGTGTTTAACTGTTAGTTCCTATCTACAAACACTGTTTTGATGAGGCCTATAGATGTATATGAAGGTTCGAGTTGCAGTAAAGCTGGAGATCCTACCTACACAACTCCCATGTTGTGTAATATTTAAACGGAGCTTCTGGCTGTAAAATAATCAATGAAACATCGTCTTCAATTTGAAAGACCTATCCGATGATATGCCACTCAATAGGGTGTGTAAAAAAAAAATTTTCGTCTCTACCGCCATTTTGTATTTTACGGCCGCCATTTTGAAATTATAAAAAAACAAAACCTAGCCTATAACTATCGGACGGTTAAGATGAATCGATACAGACCTCAATCATTAAAATCCATCCATTCATTGGGATGTTTCGAGGGTATAAAGAAATCCACGTACCCAGATACACCTGAAACACATAACCCTTCTTGGCAGTCGGGTAATAAAGGAACTACCAACGGGGCAAAGAGAATTAAGCAAACTTTTATTATTATTATTATTACTAAACGACAAAACATAAAGGAAATCATAATAAGAAATGCATAGACATATACTATCATTACTATATCTTGATAGTAACCAAAGTAATTGTTAAGGGGCCTGGTCACTCAGCTTAGGAATTCTCCTCCATAATGTTAAGTCTATGGCCTTTTAATGATTTCGTATATTTAAAATATCTTCTCGAGAAATTCATATTTTTAACATATTTTTTCTGTGTACTTTTCAAAATATTTCTAAAATCTATGCTGAATTTAATATTTTATGTGTTAAAAGCTGGCGAACTGTGAATAAGATTTTAACACTTCATATAAAATTAAGTCTATACTTTAGAAATATTTTGAGAAATAAGAAAAAAAGAGACATCTTTTAGAAAGTGTACACAAGAAATAGAAATTAAAAATATTAATTTCCCGAGGAGATATTTTAAACATGCGAATGCATCAAATGCCCATAGACTATACATTAGTGTGAAGAAATTGGAAGCTGAGTGACCAGCCCTCTTAAGACAAAACAATATTCGATGAAAAGACATGAACTATTAATAGTACACCAGACCCGAAAGGGTTAAAATAAATAATATAAATTCTGAACAACAGTATCATGCATGTATTTTGAGCTAATAACACGATTGTTAGAAACACTGCACTGTAAATGTGATAAGATGTGCTGACCCCTATTCTTGTATCAGGGTGTAAGAAAGGCGTTCATTTCAATATCAAGAACAGCTTTTTCGCACGATCATCGGATGCAGAATGTTTTTAGAATTCGTGACACGGTCATGAAACGTGCGGTGATGGCAGCGGTTAAAAAAGAAATATCATCTGTACCTGTGTACTAACATTACGCGGCATTGCGTTTACACGAATGCGGTTTTCATTACAGTCTCTTGAAGCCTTACAGGTATGAAAAGATATCTTCGTTTTAAGAATAGAAATAAAAGATTATATCGAGATGTGAATGAATAAGATTTGCATAACATATCGCATCCGTATTTATTGTCTTGCCTTCGGGTATTTTTCGCATCGTTTGCTTTTGAAAGCAATAAAAGAATCTCTGCATAATTCTCACGTAAGGATTGCACATCCAATCGCTCTTCTGCGAACACCAGTTTTTCTCATATTCTTTCAGTAAGAGACCTCAAAAACTTTTTAAATCCAGCAAAAAGCTTTAGCTGAAAAGCACTATATTGTTAACCACGGGGCTTAACTCTGTATGATATAAGCAAAAAACATGCAAGAATTTTTTTAAATTTAAAAACAGAATCGCTATATCTCTATTAATATGCATGCTATTCTTACACAAAGAATACACATATTGTACAATATTTGTTTACTTATATTCTGTAGCGATAGATCATTTCGTGCGTTTTATTTTACAAAGTGATCCCAAATATTATTTTTTATCTTTGATTTTTTTGTTGGCCCCCTAATTGTCCTCCTTGTCAAATCGACGTTGATAAATGAAGAGCTGAGTGGAAGAACATGCTATGCTACATTTTCTTAAAAATTATTTTATCTTTTGGACGAAGGTGTTATCAGGTATTCTATCAGGCGAAAATACCAATGTTCTATTTAGCCTTGAAGATTTAAGACATTATTCATTAATATTTAATATTTTAATATTTAATAATGCAAATAACATTAATATTTTTTAATATTTAAAAATGAAATAGGAATAAGTTTTTTTGATAGAGTTTAGTACCACACCTGTTAACATTTTAAACGCATGGTATCAAACAGAAAATAAATCATTAAAATTTACAACAAAAACTTTCACGTCAAATTTCTTAAAATGTAATTTTTGTTACTTAACATGTTCTTCCACTTAGCTCTTCAAATATGAGGTCGTACCTGTTCTTTTTAATCCAGAAATTCCAGAAGAATCTGACATGTATATTTCTAAATATTCGACAAAACGTCTGAAATTGAAAGTGTCCTGTCATTAATGGCCATATAGTGTATAGATATATAATATACAGTAAAACTTCTTTTAAAAGTCACCCCTATTCAAGGGCCACCTCTATTAAGGGCCAATATTTTTAGGAACGAAAATTTTTCCCATAGACATAATGTTAAATTTACTCCTATTAGGGGCCGTACCTACCCCTCATAAAGGCCATTTTTTCACATGTGCCTTAAATCCTAAAGAGGTGTATTGAATTCTTGAACCAAAAGATAAGAATTCAGCAAACAACTGCACTTGCAACAAAGAAGGCAGGGAGAGATGGGGAGGATTTAGTAACACAATAAAGGACCTCAAACTTTTCACAAATGAGACAAACAGGTTTTCCTCACACTTTGTTTGACCTTTCAACCTGTAGTGGTTGGGTTAGAGAGAAAACTTGACCCTTTGTTGTGGGCACAAAAGATAACAGGCAATCTAGAAAAATTGATTCCACATTTACTAAAACTGTGAATGCATATGGAAGCCCAATTTTTACTCTAGAAAATTTATGCTCAAGCTTATGTAAAATTTAAAATTATTGCACTTAAATCAAGCCAAGGAGTATATTTAGATTTGAATGACAAAATGAAAGTTCTTAATTGTCATGGTCAAGGCACATCTGCAAGAAAATTGGCTTCACAGTTTAATTGCAGCAAGAATCAAATAAACAATATTGTTAAAAACAAAGCGAACTTTCTGAAAAAAATGTGTATATTTTAAAAATCGAGGGATAAAAAGAAAGATAAATGCAAAACTTGGTCACCCCCATTCAAGGGCTAATTTGCAATGGAACGGCAGGTGTCCCTTACAGAGAGGTTTCACAAGTTTTTCAACAATGCGAGAGTCTGTATCACAGTTGAAACATGTTAATTTTAGTCTTATCGTCCTGTATCGTACCAAGAGGCCCTGCTCCCTAAGAGCTACCCTTGCCAACAGCCCGCATGATCTAAAAACACGCTACTTTCCTTGTTTTATAAAAGATTATCTGATTATGGGAGATTTAATAATATTCTCACGATCAGTGGCGATATTCTGCAATCAAGTTGCCATTCATTCCCCTTTGATCCTATGTTTTGATCGTGTTATTGTTCGGTTCCCAGAGACGAATCCATCGCTGTCGCGACAGCTGACATCTATTTTCGTCATTGATTAAGTACACATTTGAAAATGTGCTTGTACAAAATGGTTAAATAAAAAATGTCGCTGCCTCCCGGATTTTTATAATAACGTTAAAATATTTTTTCCCCTTGCAGACGCTCTAAGAAAATCATTTTGATTATGACGTTTTATATACATTGTTTTAAATATAACGTAATTTATCACATTTAATGCTTTTCGTACGTAATAATTTAATTATTTAAAAGATTTCTATCTCAATACAATAGGTAAAAGAATCCCTTTTTCAAATTATCAGATAAATTTCTGATATCCATATACTTTTGATCATATATAGAAAACCATTCATGCAGTTTCATAAGTTAGCAACTGTTCACTGGGTGGGGAAACCCATACAAATATTTATTTTATTAACCATTTGAAAAAATGGTTATTGTCCTCTGTCAGGGTAGGAAATCAAAAACATATCTGAAGCGTTTTATTGGTTGAATCCGCATTTTATTCGTTTTCTGATTGGTCTATACAGTAATCTGTATTTTCCCTTTACTTTCAACAGAGATGGATACTTCTGTTGCCACTATGACAAAAAAGTAATAAAAGCAACAACAACAAAAACAAGTTGGAAATTGCTCGTCAAACGTGGCAAATGAGGTGCGTTCGTACTATAACTAGTTTTATAATTATTTTTTGCACCCCATATTGTACTGAATGTATAATTTTTTGCACTTCATAAAGCGCATAGTCTGATACATCATTAAAATGCACTTCCAATATTTTTTTCCCATTCCCCGTAATGTAACGGAACACTTTTGACTGTCCCTGTAATTAAACTATACATCCGATTTTCCTAAAATTTGAAATAGCTCAACAAAATTTTGCAACAATTATATCTTTAAAATTTCAGACCATTCGGAAGGCTGTAATATCATTAAAATGCACTTGCAATAATTTTTCCCATTGGCCGTAATGTAAAGAAAAACTTTTGACTGTCCCTGTAATTAAACTATACATCCGATTTTTTTAAAATTTGAAAGGGCTCGACAAAATTTTGCAACAGTTATATCTTTAAAATTTCAGATCATTCGGAAGGCTCTCATATCATTAAAATGCACTTGCAATAATTTTTCCCATTGGCCGTAATGTAAAGAAAAACTTTTGACTGTCCCTGTAATTAAACTATACATCCGATTTTCCTAAAATTTGAAAGGGCTCTACAAAATTTTGCAACAGTTATATCTTTAAAATTTCAGATCATTCGGAAGGCTCTAATATCATTAAAATGCACTTGCAATAATTTTTCCCATTGGCCGTAATGTAAGGAAAAACTTTTGACTGTCCCTGTAATTAAACTATACATCCGATTTTCCTAAAATTTGAAAGGGCTCGACAAAATTTTGAAACAGTTATATCTTTAAAATTTCAGATCATTCGGAAGGCTGTAATATCATTAAAATGCACTTGCAATAATTTTTCCCATTGGCCGTAATGTAAAGAAAAACTTTTGACTGTCCCTGTAATTAAACTATACATCCGATTTTCATAAAATTTGAAATGGCTCGACAAAATTTTGCAACAATCATATATTTGAAATTTCAGACCATTCGGTTGGGTAGTTTTTGCTCTGTTACATGCGGACAGACGGACGGACGGACGGACAGACGGACAGACGGACGGACAGACGGACAGACGGACGGACAGACGGACGGACTGAACGACGACTATAGGTGCTACGTATTTATATAATTACGAACGCACCTAAAAATGAATAACTCAGAAACAAATTAAGATACAGCTTTCGAACAAATTGGATTTAAAAGTACATTTTTTTTCCTCTATACGGCGGTGTAAAAAGTAATATTGTGGGATGTTTAGAAGTTTAAGAATGAAATTTCATTTAAAATTGGTCCAGGAATATTAATGTTTAATCCATGGCGTACGTAATGTATGACCAGCTCCGTAGTAGTTTAAAAATTGACAGTACCGAAAAATGTAATCCATGGCTTACGCAATGTATGATCAACTCCGTGCGATTTTTTATGTCTTAAATTTTAGTCTTTGAAAAAATCATTTTCCAAATGGTCGTTGTAATTTGTTAAATTGCATTTTTTTTTTTTTTTAAATATTCACAAAATATTGCATGCTTGATTTTCAGCTGTCATTTAACATTTAAAATGTTTCTCATAATGAATTGGCTCTTAAGTCACTTGAATTCAATCTAAAGATAAAAATTGATTTTTTTTTTTCTACCAAAGTTCTTGAAATATGTTTTAGAAATTTGTCTCAAATTTTTGCTAGTACAGAACATGCAATAATCATTAAGAAAATATTCCTTTTTTTATTATAAATCCTCGAATAATTCCTTAAATTACTACGATATTTCATTTACGTCGAATTAATATTCAAAGAAATTATCTCTCACGAATTAGGAAATCCGAATAGCGTTCTGGGAAAAAAGAAAGATCTTGAGATACAAATTTGGAATATTATAAGATATTATCATAATGCACTCTATTTGCTATGTATTTCAGTTATTTCTTGTTTCAAACATGGAATAAACTTCTTTGGATTCAAAAAATTGAAAAAGGCGATTCTGAGACAATTTACTATAGTGGCGACATCTCTGAACAATAACTAAAAGTAAATGTAGTTCACTGGTGAAGTTTGGTGTTGCCATCTATTAGCAAAATTAAACAACTCTATGTTTTGTAATGTAGATATATTTTTCCCCCCGTATTTTGAGCTTGAATAATTAGGATATTTGGAATATTGGTTAGTAAGAACTTAGATTTATTTCCCTTGAAAACAGTATTAATTTTTTTAGCTTTAATTCTAAACAGTTCAAGTATCAATTTCTATTGTGAATATTTTAGATAAAATATTTTTGAAGTGACAGATTTACATGTAAATAAAATCTGTGAAACTTACTTGTCTATAACGGAATACTGCATTCAATTCAAAAAATTTTGTAAATACAGTCGGAAGGAATAGCACTAAAATATGCTTTCTAATGCAGAAATCTATCTAAAATGGGACATTTTTACGGTCCCATGTCCCATTCTATTCAGTCTAGGCAAGTCTTTCTACAATTTTAAAAAGCATTACATTTTCTACAATATTTATTTTAAATTGCAACAATAATGTTAGATTTTTAGGTTCAGTATAGGCATGGGAGCCCGCAAGGAAGGTCAGGAGAACAAAATTACCCTTCCTGAATTTCCAAATTTAATTATTTTTTTCACACATGAATTAAAAAATAATAATAATAGTAAAATTTTAGCTCAAATGATTAAAAATAATTAAACACCGAAAGAAAAAGAAATTAAGGCTCTACCACCATGAGAGCTTTTTTTTAAATTTTAAACATATATTTTTACTACTATTATTTATAGTGTAAGTACCTCTAAACTTTCTAAAATAATAATAATAATAACATAACTGAAATTATATTTAAAAAAACCAGAAATTATCGTGTTAAGGGCGCATGTCAAGTGTTAAACTGTTATTATAAAGTAAATTTTAAGAAATACCAGAATGTGGGGGAATGCAAATTCCCGAAAGTGATGTAAAAAGGACTTAATCTTCTCCGCAATCTCACTTCTGCAAATAACGACAGTTTTATCTAGTAAATAAAGCTTTTTACCCCAATTGGCAAAGAAATGAATAAATCCTTCACAAATGCTATTTAAATCTCTTTTTTCTTCTGGTGTAAGGACTAGTAAACAGGAGATGTTACATTCGTCGGAAGAATTAATTCAAATCTGCCTCTCTGTCAATGGTTATTTATGAGGAATCTGTCAGTGGTTATCTGAAACTGATAACAGTCTCAGCGAAAGAGAGACCTTAAAATTATAGCTGCTAAAACAGAATTTTTCACCATTCCTTTACGCTTCCGTCTTTGCAGTTTTTACTTAACGTTTTTGTATCCATTATTCAGAAAACCTGTTCCTCATACGCTCCCTTCCCTCCCTGGAAACGCCACTGGCGGATTTAATAAAATCACTGAGCTCCGTAAAAGTGCGTATAGTCTAAATTCTGCGACAAACGTCATAAACGATTTCACTGTGCTTTATTTTAATACCCTGTGATCAGTTGTGACTTGTGACCTTTTTTAACACTTTCCAGTAAACTTGAAAAGTGTTTATGAATTCGGTTTGTCTGTCTGTCCGTTCGTCCGTTCTCTAACTCGCGTAAATGTAGTCCAATTGCCATGAAATTCATACATGTTATTGAGTATCAATATGACCTGTTCTGTATTAAAAATGAAGTGAGTAGCATTTACTGTTCATTTACAGAGATACTCAAAAAAATTCCGTTACATTATGGTCTATGGGGGAAAATCATTTGCGATGTATTTTAGTGATATTACACTATTTTAAATATACTGAAATTTATATATATCACTGAAGTGTACTATACGGTGTTTACTGTAGAATAGGGTATGAATAGAATTTATAGTTTATTTACAGGGACACGCAAAAGAATTTGGCTACAGGAGAAATTGTACAATAATTCAACTATTGAAACCTATGAACAACAAATGCTGAAAATGTATTGTCAGTTGTGGTAAACGTTTTTAAATTAAACTATTATTTTTTAGCTCACAGGCTATCAAAGCCTGAGAGCTAATGTGCCCGCAGATTCTGTATGTGTGTACGTAACGCGATAACTCTTGATAGAAATATCCGATTTTCTTAATTTTTAATATTAATTGATGTTTATGAATTCTATAGATCCTATACAGGGCTGCAAAAAAATTCCAAAGTCCATTTCTGTTTATTCACGGAAATTGCTGAATGGAAATTTTCAACTGTGTTATTCGTTTAATTAACTAACTTTTAGCTTTCTATGTAGTATACATACAAATCTATAGACCATATACGGGGCTTCACAAAAAGAAAAAAAAAAAAAAAGAATAAACGGATATTTTTCTGATTATTGATAGTAATGGCAGAAATTGGATTTTCAAATGCATTATGCGTTTTTAAAATGAACTATTTTTTTTTAAATATCACTTGGTGGGTATACATTCTATAGGTCATATACAGGGCTGCACAAAAGTTCTCAAGCACGTTCCCGTTTATTCACGGAAATTGCTGAATAGAAATTTTCAACTGTGCTATTCGTTTAACTAAACTAACTTTTAGCATACTATATAGTATACACAGTGGTGTAGTTGGGTGGGAACGAGTAGGAACGCTGTTCCCAGAAATATTTGGTTTGTTACTGTTCTTATATTCTTAAGTACACTTTCTCGTTCATTTTTAAAAGAATTTTGTCCTGAACCATATATAAAATTTAGGTGGCGATCAGGAAGAAAATTAGCAGACGACACAGCTTGTAAAATAGAAAGCACAGAAAACACTTCTTGTTATCATTCATTATAGAAACTTCTAGGATAGATGTGCCAGTATGTAATATCAAGGCTGCCAAAGGCAACTATTTTTATACTCTATTCGCACTACTATTTTAACAATATAAATTCTGTAGTATGTTTTTCTTGCAGATGTTGTCAATGTGTATGTGAAAATTTTTCTCGGAAACCAACCGTACGAATTTCATGAAAATTTGGATTTAGGATAATTGAAGGGTATAGAATTTATTTATGGTGTCAAGCTTGATTATTGCTATTGAAAAAAAAAAAAAAAAATTGGGTTCGTTTTGATATGTAGATGGCCCCTTAAGACTATTCTCAAATCCAAAGAATCAACTTTCTGACGTAAGTTTTAATTCATTTTTGTTCGGAAATGCATGAAACTAGTAGGTGTTGTTATTCAGAAACTATGTCATCGAGTTGTTTTTTCCGTTTTCTTGTAAACGCAACAGATCTTTCAGAAAATACTGTCAAAGTTGGCATTTTGAACTGACCTTCCGAACGAAAGAAGAAATTCCAGTCAGTAAGGGGAGAAAACTGCCGTATCACGTGATCAAAATCGCTTATAACTCAATAGGTAATTGATTGATCAAAAAATGGAAAACACAATTCGATTCCAAATCACTTCCATGGCCAGGCTTTCCAATTTTATACCTTTCCGTTAAAAAATGAATTTGTAAATGTGTCATAACGTTTTGCGCTTGTTAAGCAGAGTAGTTAAGATCAGCCTGAAGCAAATTTTATATACATCATGTAAAAGTAGGCTTTATTTTCAATCTTTGGTACCTGTAACTTTCTTCTACAATAATTTGTTGCAGAGTTAACTGGGGGTGTCTACTTTTTTCCCCTCATGACTGTACATTGCAGTCTTTGTGCAGTGTGCTTTCATTTGTTCAGTTATTCGAAGTTTTGTGTATTCGTACTGGATCCGATCCCGTCAGGTTCCGATAATCGGCGCTCTACTGTAGCTTTATACAAGAATAATATTTCAAAATTAATACACGGAAATTAGTAAAATGGTGATCTGTGCTGAAAGCATAGTTCTACTTTGCCAGGTATTTACTTGTTTTGAATGTCTTTGACAAACTATTAAGGCTATTTTCAAATCCAAAAAAACGACTTTCTGAGACATTTCTGAATTCATTTTTATTCGAAAATGCATAAAATTGGCACGTTTTCTTATTCAGAAACTATGCAATCGAAAGACTTTTTACCCGTCTGCCAAGAGGGGTTATGTGTTTCACGCGTATCTGGGTATGTGTATTTCTTTATACCCTCGAAATATCCCAAAGGCTGGATGGATTTTAATGAATGAGGTCTCTATTGATTCGTCTTAACCGTCCCATGGTTATAGGCTAGGTTTTGCTTTTATAAAAACAAAGTAGCCTATTTATTGTTTTTATAAAAACAATAAATAGGCTATAAATATTATTGTTTTTATAAAAACAAAATGGCGGCCTTAAAATACAAAATGGCGGTAGACACGAAAAAAAATTTTTTCGCATCCTATTGAGTGGTATATCATTGGATAGGTCTTTCAAAATGATGACGATGTTTCATTGACTATTTTACAGTCTGAAGCTTCGTTTAAATATTACACCACCTGTAAGTTGTGTAGGTAGGATCTCTGGCTTTACTGCAACTCTAACTATCAAAGACATCTATAGGCCTCATCAAAACAATGTTTATAGATAGGAACTAACAATTAAACACAACTTAAAAGTCATCAATACAAGTAAATAAAAAAAATAGATAAGTAATATAAAAAATAATTTAATATTGATAAGAAATAATTAATTAGTTCGCTTTTTACGCAGTCGGGATTTTTGATTTTTTTAAAATTTAAATTTAATTATTCATTTTTTGGTAAAGGAAAAAGACCTTTCAGAAAATACTTCCAAAGTTGACATTTTGAACCGAATTTCTAGACGCGACACCGAAAGAAAAGAGAAAAATCCTTCGTCACGTGTCCACATTTGCTTATATATAATTCGATAAGTAATTTATTTATCAAAAAATGGAAAACTCATTTCGATTCCAAATAGCTCCAATAGTCAAGCTTGTCAATTTTATATCTTTACGTTTAAAAATGAGTCAGAAAATGGATCAGAAATTTTCGCGTTGTTGAGCAGGATATTTGCAAACTGCCTTATTGGGATTTTTTTTTTTTTGGGGGGGGGGGGGGGGGTAGGGGGGGGGAGCCAAAGAAATCTAATTTAATTCTACATTTAAAAAATATTTGTAATGTGAATTTCATCAAATTTCTTATAAGCAAGAAATCATATTTACAATATAAATGAACAGAAATTTACGAAAATTATATTTCCTAAGTTATATAAGTTTGATGTAAATATATTAGAATTCTTTTATAAGAAAATGGCGAAATACGGTGAAGAAAATCACATTGGTCAAGAGAATTTTGGGTAAAAATTTGGAGACCTTGCCATTATTGCCAAGCTAATGTCTGCTAACTCGTATAAGCCACATGGTCCAAATATTTTTACTTGTTCAAATAGCAGTTTATTAAAATAGGTCTAAGTAATTAAAAAAATCTCTAAATCAGTGCACGAAAACTTAACTAGATGCTTCAGCGATCAAATGGAACCTGCAATCTAACTGCAAAATCCTTAAATGGAAAATTTCCATCGTTCTGTTGAAAGGAAAACTAATCAATTAACATTTGGAAACCTGTTTAAAATGGACTTTTTGTAACCTTTTCGATTCTGTCTTAGCAGAGTTTGCTATATTTAAACATACATATGCATATACTAAACATTTAATTATTTAAAATACTTTAGGTTTAGTTTACAGTAAACTGTAATATTTATGACTACAAGACACTTTACGCTACAAATTAAAAGCATATCAGTGGGTAACGTTGACGTCATATTCACGATGGCAACACTGACCAATAAATTTCGCTTTTACTGCAACTTTTTAACTTCTAAACACCGCACAAGTTGAATTTTTACACTGTGGAATAGGAAGAAAAGGCTCTTTCCAATGAAATTCATTTGAAAACTGTATCTCAATTTACTGATATTTCACGGTTTTTAACATAATTTTCAAGGATGAATTTTCTTTTAAACCTCGTGTCGATCCCGATTACAAAAGATACCTGTATGCATTCCAAACAAGTGAAATAGTTTAGCATTTGTTTCTGTTTAATATTTCATAATGGAATTAAAACTTCATCAATAAATAAAATAATATAATAATATTGATAAAATACAAATATAACACAGACATGTAATCGAGGTACGCGCTTAAACCACTGAATTCACCGGAATCAGAAAAGACTGTTGTAAGTGGCGAAAACCTTGGCGATTTCTTCAGATATTAACTCCTGGAATGCGGCTAATATGAGAGTATCGCTTTAAAAAATTTTCAAAACTTTGGAAAAACTATAGAATAACCTTTCAGCAAGAAACAAAATAAAGACTACAATAGTTACATGATTTGGAAAATAAAAGAAATCACATATAAAGAAACTCATATGGACGTATCTTTTTCTTGATGATTACTGAAGCCATTTTCATACTTTTTTAAAAATTGCTCCGGCAGTAGCTGAACTATAAATTAATCTTTCGTCAAGAAATTAAAAAAAAAAAAAAAAAAAAAAAAAAAAAAAAAAAAAAAAAAACAGGAATTTTGCTTTTTTTAGAATTTAGTGTCGCCCCTGATGAAAAAAAATATATAGTATGTATATCCTCTTGAGACCTGACATCCATTTAAATGGATATTTTGCTTTCGCCTTCCACTCGTTAAGGCTGTTCTCAACTGCTCTGCTCAACAAGCGCAAAAAGTTTTGACACATTTACAAATTCATTTTTTAACGGAAAGATATAAAATTGGAAAGTCTGACCATGTAAAAGATTTGGAATCGAACTGTGTTTTCCATTATTTGATAAATAAATTACCTATTGAGTTATAAACGATTTTGATCACGTGACAAGGCATTTTTCTTCCCTTACTGACTGGATTTTCTTCTTTCGTTCGGAAGTTTCGTTCAAAATGCTAACTTTGGCAGTATTTTCTGAAAGATCTATTGCGTTTACAAGAAAACGAAAAAAAAAAAACAGTTCGATGACATAGTTTCTGAATAACAACACCTTCTAGTTTCATGCGTTTCCGAACAAAAATTAATTAAAACTTATGTCAGAAAGTTGACCCTTTGGATTTGAGAACAACCTTAAATTTCATTGTAGCAATCTAAAACCAGTTTGGCATGGTAATGTATGAATCAAAAATCGACATTCAGCCTTTGGATTTTGGCAACAGTAACTGCTTTGTTTACAAAATGGAGTAATAAATGAGTCAAGTTGGAATTCTACGTTCTGTTGGTAAGTTTCGTTTTTATGTTATTTTAATTTGTTTAAACTATTTTTTTTTTCAATTTTAATAGCATATGTTAATACTAGCCTTATGTTCTTTATAATAAAATCTATTCTTTCTCATACTTTTAGCATTTTTTAATTTATTTTAAAGCGAGTTATGGCCTGAACAACCATTTAGATGGATGTGCTGTAAAACAAAATTAAAAAATCGAAATTTATTAATTTCTTTAAAAACTTCATTTTTTATGCCTATTTGTCGAAAAAAACTCATATTTAAAAATATATATGCATTATATTTTGCTTGGGTCTCAGGAGGTTATAAATATAGATAATACAAAACATATTTCAGTTTTAAGACCTAAAATACACGCTTTTATTTTATATAAAACATCGCCATTCGCATCTTCTGAAGAATTCCGCATTTACGATCCAATCTTAAACAACATCTACAATAAAGTATGCATATGGCGCCACTATCACTGAAAAATACACACACACACATAAAAAAAAACAAAAAAAAAAAACAGATGTCGTCACTCAAGAAACTCGAAAAAAAAAATGGCCATTTAATGATTCATATGCCTTCATTTGTTTGTAATATAGATAATTAAATCTATTTATATAAAATCCAAGTCTCTGTGTGCCCCTCACAATTCCAGTAGGACCGCTTCATTGTAATGAGTAATTGTTGAAAATTATTAATACAGGTTACCACAGTAGCACCAAATGTTGACCAACTTGGCGAAATATCGACAAAATGTCGCCAAATTTGGCGACAAAAATAAGTTGTCATATATGAAGTCATCTTGACGATAGCTAGCTAATTTGGCGAAATTCCCATTTAAACGCATTAATGTTTCATAATCGAGGTCACCTCAATTTAATTTAAACTCCACGCTTTTAAGGGTTTTTTCAAAATCTGTGGGTGAGAATTTAAAGTGTAATATACGAAAATGTACGTCTTTACATCTTCATCACGATGCTACTAATAACATAACAGCCAACAGACAGCGCTGTACTGTCTGAGCTCCTAACTGCTCGATTTTAATGTGCTTTAGGTACTTTTCCAGTATAGGGGCATTGACGAGATACAGAAAATGAAATTTAGTAGCATATTTTCTAGCAACTTATTCACTGTTTCATATACACAAGTCATTTTTCAATATTTATACAATTTATTTAATATAAAGAAGCCATTTAAGTAATTTTGTATACAAACTGAAGTAAATTATAAACGACAATAATATAGACATAAAGAAAATGTTTATAGATTATATAAATAAACTTAAAAATATAAATAAACTTATAAATAAACTTACTTTTGTTTTATATCATTATAGCTGTTTATATCATTTAGCAAAAAAATCTCACTTCTAAAGCCCAAATTATGACAAACTTTTAAAAAGTACGCCAAGGCCCCTATACTGGAAAAGTACTGCGCTTTATACAGTCGGATACAAGAGTTAAATTCTCGGACTTTTCCACTTTAGAGGACTTGGCAAAGAAGGAAAATTGGCAACATATATTCTGGCAACCTATTCGCTGTTTCATTTCATATACACACGCATTATTTTTCAACATTTATACAATTTATTTAGCATAAAGAAGCCATATATCTAATTTTATAATATAGACATGACCTGTAATCCGCAAAAAGCCTCAAATCCGCACAACCCTTGGAACCAAGCTGTGCGGATTAGTGGTTTTCTACTGTATTACAGTTTTTCATAAATGAGTTTCGTTTTTATAATCTGTTATTTTCGTCTATCACTGCGGAACAAACGAGAAAAACTCATATTCTTGCGCACGTGTTGTATATATCTTTATATCTCCTATTCCGTCATTTTTGACGGGCTATCTTTCTAGTTAAATATAATTTATAACAGCTCCATGTTTCATCAGAAATCATTCATTTATATATTTTCAAAATAGCACGTATTTTAATTACATTTTTTTTCAGTAGTTATGCGAAAATGACAACAAAAAGATATAATTACTGTTTCCAACTATTTTTTCTTTACTTTCTACAGAAATGGAGTAGTACTTGAGCTGCCAAAATTCAATAAATGGCGCTAAAAACTACAAAAAAAAAAAAAAAAAAAAAAAAAAAAAAAATCTCAAAAATAAATTGAGATGCAGTTCTCAAACAAATTGCATTAAAAAGTACTGCTTTCCCAATACGACGGTATAAAAAGTGAAAATGTGCTATGCTGAAAAGTTAAAAAAATTGCAGAAGAGTATTTAACAGTACAATGATACATCTGCTTTGTTTGACGGCTGACTTATACAACGGAACGTTATTTTTTTGAGACGACACTTTAATAGCTGGGAGAAAGAAATAGCATAGCGTGGGCTAAAAAGAAAAAAAAAGAAAAACATACGCAAAGCAATTCACATTGGTGTACTATTTCTAATTGCTATTAAGGTGTAAGATTAAAACTTTAAAGATAGTAAAATAGTTTTATATGATTGTTGACATATTTCCACTCTACCCGAATCATTTCCAAAACAAATATATGATAATATTCTGAAACATTAAGTTTTTCATGTAACACACGTTACTTTTTTATTTTATTTGGATGTTTATTTCTATTTACGTAACCATTGAGTAACTTACTCAATGGTTTCGAAAATAGAAATACAGTGAAACCTCTCTATGCGACCACCTCCCTGAACGATCATTTTTTCATGGAACGAAATTTATTCCCAAAGGCCCAATACTACTTTTATTTCCATTCAGAGACCATCCCCCAAAAATGGTCTTGAGCTCCCTCCATGAGCGGTCAATTTCTTTGAAGAAAATGAAAGAAATTCCATTTTTTCCTGGTCGCTTCAAGAAGGTTTTATTAGAAAAATAATTCCGGAGGGAACATTATTCATCAAACTTCTAAACTAAGTTTAGATTTTTTTTTTATTATTATTATTATTATTCCGGTAAGTTTTAACCTTTTGCGACGCAGTGTGCCAGGGTTGGGATACCTAATTTTAATTCCAAACTTACAAACGGCACCAAGAATATTTTAATAAAATTTTGAATTAACAATGAAAGCATAAAATAACAAGATTTAATTTCTAAAAAAAAACCGTATCTAAATTTCGGTGTCAGACGATGATTTCATCATTTTACAACAAAATTTGTTTGTGCCGGAAAAGGTTAAGTGTTTAAATCCCTTTGTGCCTTTTTAGGAAATGAATTTAATTCTGATGACGAATTAAGAATGACGGTCAATAAACTCCCTCGCCCTATTCTGTTGGGAAACTCTCAAAGAAATAGATAAATTAATGAAATCGTCTCTATTTTACCGCCCCCCCCCTAAAAAAAAAATTGCATTTATTTACTGGACTTTGAAAGGACTTGAAAATAAAAGTTATGAAAGATAAAGCCGTAAAATCAAAGCAAACGTCAATATATTCATTTTTTAAACTCTGTAGTATTTAACTTATGTAATTAACTTTAGTTTTGATACTTAAATTTTTATATTTTTTCCTAATGTGAAAATAAATTTTAGTTAATTGTTACCTTTTTTCAACAATTAAAATCTAGATTTAGATATGACCTCCATTAAGAGACCACTTCTTGAAGTGACCAATTTTTATTGGAACGGAACGTGGTCGCTTTAAGGAGTTACTGCAAATATCCAAGTAAAATAAAAAAAAAATAACGTGCGTTACATAAAAAAAAGAATGATGGCGTTTCAGATCATTGCATCATAGAAATTGCACCGTGCAAGTTCAGAATATTATTATTTATTTGTTTTGAAAATGACTCGGGCAAAGTCGAAACATGTCAACAGTCAAATAAAACTAGTTTACTATTTTTAAAGTTTTAATCTTACACCTTTTACCAATTAGAAATAGTATATTATTACAAGGTGTTAATTTGTTATGCATTCGTATTGGTGTAATTTTTTTTTTTTTTCTTGAGAACGCCTGAAGCAATTTTAATAGGGGTTTTTAGTAGTTTTGGCAGTTGGTAAAATATAAAATAATTGTTCGTTACAACATAGAAATAAAAAATACAATGCATAGTTATCTGACTTGGCAAACAAAAAAAAAATCACATGTAAAGCAATTGACATTGATGTATCTTTTTCTCATGAACTACTTTGTCTATCTCTAGGATATAGTACAGGTAAAATACGGTTTTTCAAAGACAACTGATGACCTTTCACCACAATTTGGGAAGAACTTCGTTTTGGCACTAGAAATGAAGATCCGATGAACATCCCCCCCCACCCCCCCAAAAAAAATAATAAATAAATAAATAAATAAAGTTATTTTATAATGTTTTGGTGGGCAAAGGGGGAGCTTTTTTAACTTAGGAAGTGCGTGGGGAACTCAAAAATTTTCAATTAGGTCAAGTGGGGTATCGTTCATTATTTATTTTTTTAATTGTGAATCGAAGAAAGCGTCCGCAAGTCGATACGATCATTTTTTACAAAGATACGGCAGGTTTTATGAATACAAAATTGAAAATTATACTTTATTATTGAGAACAGCTTTGTTACATTTATTTTACGTTAAAAACATGTTCTTTACATCATATTAAATAACCTGAAACTTATTGAAAGTCCTCAAAATAGCAATAATCAAAATCAGGGTCATCTGAGTCTTCTTCAAAGTCATCAAACTTGTAAAAATCCATATGTTCATTAATAAAACCATTCATGACTTTGTATTTAAAACACCCGTCTGACTTTGTAATGAATGGTCGTATCGATTTGCGAATGATGTCATTCGATTCAGAATTAATATAGATATAATAAACGATACCCCACTTAACCTATTTAAAAAAAGTTGACCCCCCCCCCACCGAGTTGAAAAATCCCCCTTTTGCTCCCCCCCCCCAAAAAAAAAACGGTAAAACAACTTTATTTTTTGGCGACTCATCGGATCTTCATTTTTAGCTCCAAAACGAAATTCTTCCCAAATTTTCGTGGATAGCCATCAGTTGTTGCTGTAAAAATCTATTTTATCTGCACTAAAGTATAATTTTCGACTTTGTATTCATAAAACCTGCCGGAACTTTGCATCAAATGATCGCATCGACTTTCGGATGGTGTCATTCGATTCAGAATTAAAAAATACATAAGAAACGATACCCCACTTGACTTACTTAAAAACATTTTGAGGTTCCCCCTATCCCTATGTTAAAATGCCATCCTTTTGCCCCCCCCCCCCCACCCCAACAAAAAAAGAAATAAATAAACTTGGTGAAACAACTTTATTTTTAGGGGTGTTATCGGTCCTTCATTCGTAGAGTCAAAACAGCGTTCTTACCAAATTTTCGTGAATAGCCACCAGTTGTCGAATATTACCCAATTGTTGGTCTATTTTACGAATATACTAATAATAATATAAAGTAATTAGTGGCAATTTATTATCCAGAGCAAACTAAAAAAAAAAAAAAAAGCAGATTAACTATAAGGTGCTCTTTGGTGCCAAACTAAAATCTGCGAATGAAAAGAAAGACTTATTTTATATTAAACATAAAATTTATAACGAGTTGAATTGGTTAAAAGATACGTTTCATCGATTATGCTCGAAATTGCATTTAGTTTTTTAGACTTTTTTTATTACTACTTGTTACGAAATGTTAAAACACAGATAATTTAAAGCATTATTGAAATAACAAGACCCAGAAAACGAGAAAACAAGACAAACTACAACAACAATATAAAACATTAATCCTTTAAACTCTGGCGGGTAAATTTCATCAAAATACCCAAATTTCACATCGGCACCAGTATTTTGCAAACCAAAAATTATGTTTATTATATATACTAAAAAATGTATTAATTTATTTTCAAATAAATTTGATCGCATATCCCGGTACCATTGTGAAATTTGGAGATTAAAATTAAGTGGAAAGAAATTCGCCCACCAGAGCTCAAAGTGTTAAGTGACATGTAGATGGAAATGTTTGTAATTCATTATGAAATTGCAGGGTTATGTAAAATTTGTACCTAAATAGCCCCCAGCTCAGATGTTCTACATCCAAACTTTTTTTTTTAGCTACCATAAATGTAATATACCACTAAGCACTTTCGTGCACAAAACACTGCTCCGCCACTATTTCCGAATAGTAAATTTTCACCTTATTTTTGACAGAAATTATGTGCTTAAATAAGGCGACTATTTGAAAATACTGGTACTTCGTGGAAGGGACTTGGGCTTGGGTCCCATGTGCCCATAGCTTAAACTATGCCTGATTACCGTAATTTCTGGTCTATAAATCTGCGATCAAATAAACTTGTTTGAACGTAAATTGTATTTAATGAATTTAAGATAATCCTATCTGAGATATTATATTATTTGACTTCATATAATGAAGGGAATTTTCTGGCATTAAATTTATATTATGTAATCATAACTCATATTTTTATAAATGGTCTTGAATGGGCCAATTATATGCTTAACCTTATTTGGTCGTTGGGTTTCTGTGAGGGTCACACCGATGAACAACAATAGGTTGACCTCCTTTTATTCCACTTTCCAAGTTACACCCGCATCTTCGCAGAACGAGGCGGGTTCTTTATATACATGCATCGATACCGACCGAAGAGTGGGATGCTGCTAATAACGGAAGCCTCTACTTACGTTTTAGGCATTAAAAGTTTTTCATCTATGGTTTCCTCTGAAACTTGAGTAGGTGATTAAATTATTATACACATAGTCCTAATGAAAACATTCTCTATGAATAATTTACCAGGGACACCCAAAAAATAGGTTTTAGTTTCATATTATGTCTTTTCGTTTTCTTTTCACTGTAAAACTTACATCAATAGCAGAAATATGTTCCGCAATAATAGGATAAGAATTGAATCGAAAAGTTTTGACCTCTTTACTTTCCTTACACATACAGTGTACGGAACGCATATACATATACGCACCATATACGCGGCCTCGATATGCACCATATAGTGTGCAAAAATTCAGTTAAACTTAAAAACTCATATCCAGAACTGAAAGTGTACTTCCAGCAATTATCGCTTCAGGCACAATACTGTACCCAAAATTATTTTGTGTGTCCCTGTAAATGAACATTAAAAGCTCTGCACATCATATGATACAACAAGTATTTTGTATGTAAACCTCAGTAATATCTGTTTCATTATATTTCAATTGATGCAACATAATTAAAATACGCTGCAAACAGATTTTCAACACAGACCGTTATATAACCGAATATGTTTGTAAGGCCGTATAAATGAATGATAAATGCTTTACGCTCTATATTCTTCAGAATACATTTTTAGTGCACCTCAGAAATTCATATCTATTTAATTATGTTTGTAATTCTGTAACATCATTAAAATGCACCGCAAACAATTTTCTGACTTAGACCAGTATAACGGAATACTTTTGTGTACCCCTGTAAAATAACTATAAGTGCTACAGATACCATATTCCATAGTAATCATCTTGTAGTGCGCTTCAGTGATGTATATTAATTTCAATGTATTTTAAATAGTGTAACATCATTAAATACGCTGCAAGGGATTTTCCCCCGTAGACCATAATGTAATGAAATTATTTTGAGTGTCCCTGTAAACGAAGTATAAGTTCTTCATATTTCATTTTCAACAGCATGTCAATGTAAATCTCAATAACATATATCAATTGCATGGCAATCCAAGGATATTTACGAGAGTTAGAGGGCGGACAAACCGAATTCATAAATACTTTTCAACTAAGCTGGAAAGTGTTAAATATGGTCCCTTTTCGGTGAAAAAAGGCTTGTAATACTCATACACTTAAAACTAATTGTTACCAGGATTGCTCATGCTTGACGTCGACTTTGGCTGTGACTCCGATTACAGAAGATTACCTCTATATTTGAAGTACAGTAGAACCTCTTTCATCCGAAACTCCTTTAACCGAAACACTCGGTTAACCGAAATCCATTTTTATTTTTATTTTATTTTATTTGGTTTTTTAACCATCACATTCCTTGTGTGCAAGCGGTTCTTTTGCTAGCCACCAGCACAGATAAATATTTTGTATCCCCTTCCTTAGAATTCCTTTGAATTTAACTTGAACTCCCGTAAGAAGCGGAGTGAACTAGAACGCAGTAAGAGGAGGGAGAACCGGAATGTGTGAATGTGGTCTGACAGACGAAGAAAACGAACAAATAAGCAATTCTGAAACTTTTGATTGTTTTGCAAAAGGTTTGGCATGGCTGGAAAAGGAAAAAGACTGTGATACTGGTGAATTGATAGTATTAAAAAAAACATTGTAATAGAGCTTCAAAACAAAGGCAATCGAATTTGCGACAAAGAAAACTTTGTTTTAAACCCTTGTGAAATATGTAAAAGGTACTTAATTTCTAAATTAAAATTCAGGTAATTTATTCTTGTTTCTATTTTCCTATTGCTTTATTTTTATTAAGCACTTCTTATCATAATTAAAGATGGTTGGTTTAATTACTTCGGATAATCGAAGTTCTACTGTATTTTAGTAGAATAAAGTGCATATGTTGCAATACACCATTTTTTTTTTCATTTACTTTTGTATTACCAGGTATCTAACTGCAAAGTATTTTATAAAATGTTTCCAAAGTCAAGTCGAGTCACTCCAAATTTATTATCTCAGATATCCTACGCAAATAGAAATTTAAAAATTTGAAATCCAAACGAAAAATTTGTAGAGAACGCTTCAATTGGTTTAATATTAATTTGCTAATGTCGTACGTCAGCGAATGTGGATTCTTTAAGGCTGTTCTCGAATCCAAAAGGGCAACTTTCTGACATAAGTTTTAATTTATTTTTGTTCGGAAATGATTGAAACTAGCAGGTGTTGTTTTTCAGAAACTATGTAATCAAATTGTTTTTCAAACGCAATAGATTTTTCAGAAAATAGTGTCAAAGTAGGCGCTTTGAACCGAATTTCCGCGCGAAAGAAAAAAAACCACTCAAGAAAGGATGAAATACGTGTTTGTCACGTGATCAAAAGCGCTTCTAACTCAATAGGTAATCTATTGATCCAAAAATGAAAAACACAGTTCGATTCCAAATCGCTTCATTCCATATAGACAGGCCGTCCAATTTTATATTTTTCCGTTAAAAAATGAATTTGTAAATGTGTCAAAACGTTTTGCGCTTGTTGAGCAGAGCAGTTGAGAACAGCCTTAAGGAAGAATAAAGCACAAAAAAAATTGTTGCTTTTTAAAATACTTATTTTACCCTGATGAAACGAATGATAAAATATAAATCGATAATATAAATAGCTCGCGATCGATCGATCATATAAATCATACAATTTGATATAAATCTTTGAAACTGTGTTAAGCAACTGTAAAATCAAAAGATAAAAGAAATATCCATTTTTTGGGGTGAATGATAAAGTATTGAAGCATTTATCCTTGTGTTTTGAAAACGAAAATTTCTTCCGCCCAAGTCTAAACTATCTTATGAGAACAGCTTTTATAATTCAATTTATAACTTATAATTATGTCATGTCTATGGGGAAACATTTTTCATGTTTAATAGATTTTTGAAAACAATTTAGCATAGTTTCCCGTATAATCATTTAAACAAAAGCCAGGAAAAAATAAAAGAAAATCATTGTTAAGAAGAGATATCAAATGTAACGACAATTTATTTTCTCCATTACCTGCTTCTACACAAATTTGTGTACATTTTCCTTCTCGTTCAACTTATCTCTATATCTACTCCTACAACCTTTCTTTTCTTTTGTAATTTATAACAAATTGTTTTGTATTTCTTGACATTAGCAAGAAAAATATGTTCATATATTTATCAACATTTGCATGTATTGTTATGAACTTATATTGGCTGATACCTTTTCAAAAAGGTTTATTTTAAAGGGATGACAACAATTGAAAATCGGATGTAAAATAGTTGGCAGTAATTTAAATCTTCCGGGGAACTACTGAAACGATTTCAATACCTTTTTACTATAGTTTTGTCGGTAGATAAGCTACAAATCGATCGTTATAGGCAAGGAATAAAAATAAAAAATGCAAAAGCTACATGATTTCACACACACAAAAAAAATTGCATGCATAGCAGTTGGCATTGATGCTTCTTTTTCTCGAGAACTACTGAAAGGATTTAAATACTACTATTTTTATAATTTTGTCAGTCGCTAAATTTTAAAGGCAAGAAATAAAAATAAAAAATACAATAGTAACATAATTTTGTAAACAAACAAATCCTAAGTCTTTGCATTATTAACACATTTTTATTTTTATTTCTTTCCAAATGATCAATTTTCAGTTTAGCTTCTGCCAAAACAATTTGTTTAAAAATTGAAATCCCTTCAGTAGTTTACGAGAAAAAGGTACATCATTTCAGCTGTTTTACATCCGATTTCGCCCACTTAAAAGACCACTCTTAACACCTTCGAGACCAGCGTCGCATACACGAACTTTATCAGGTTGTACCTCTTCTTTTTAAACATTTAATTTTAAATTTAATTAGAAAAATGCCCTAATTAAATAAGGCATAGGGGAGCCAGGGGATGTATGGGACAAGGGATGGATGGGACATTCTCAATATTTCAGGCAATAAACATTTATTTTAAATTGCTTCCTAACCCCATATACCTCTACCACAGTGTGCTTCAGAACTAAAAGTGGACCACATTGCTGTTTTCATTTTCCTTCAAAGTTGCATTTTCTGAAATCTCTGCTTAAAAGTAAGTTTTTTTTTTTTTTACATTTGAAGATGTGAAATATCTTATACAATATAAAAAATTAAGCTATGTTGTAGTTATTTATTTTAAGGTTCAATATCAATAATTAAAATGAATGAATAGTAACCATTGTGACAAAATAATTTTTGAGGTAAAATGGCTGAGAAGGGATATTATGCATCATGGGGATGATTGGGACATTTTAAATGAGGATGAATGGGGCATTCTCACTCCTCCCTAGAGATGTCGAAAATTTTATTTATTAATTAAATAGTATTATATAGGATGATAAATCAATAATTTACGTCAATTAATAGTATTAAATAGTATTATATGAGTTGTTATTGTTTAAAATTTCTGAGTGTTACTTATTGTATTGTAATAATTATTAATGGATTATCAAAAAATTGGTACTAAAACTTAATCAAAATAGATAAAATTGATAAAAATAGTATATGTGTATTGACCAAATGGGGGAAATTATATTGAATTTTGAAATGTTGCACAAATAAATCCCCACCCCTAACATATTGGGTCAATCGGAAAGTCGGGTCGTGTTGGGAAAATCAATTCGTACCAGAAAATTCAATCATTTAATTATTAGAGATTGATTCCGATATCTAATGTCTAATAATTATCGGGCAGAATTTTCCGGTACGAATTGATTTTCCCAACACGACATGACTTTCCGATCGACACAATAATTTCCGTTCTGCATGTTTCTACGATACATTTAATTACTATTAATTAATAAGTTATGACTGAAAATTATTAGCTATGCTATATTTAAAAGACATTTTGCACTTTCATTTCAAAGCTAAAATGCCTCATAAGTGGAAAAAAAGAACAGGTTGATAGCCGAAGTCCGCATTAAAAGTTAAAACTGCAATAAAAGAAGTTATTGAAAAAAAAACCTATCGATTCGTGCTGTAAAATCATACATTACAAATATAATTTTCATATAAGGTTATAATTATAAATTTTAATTTGGAAAAATTGAATACAGGGAGGAAAACCTTTGTGTCCCATCCATCCCTATTAGTGTCCCATTCATCCCTGCTGTGGGGATGATTGGGACAGGGAGGAACGTTTTTCTTGATTTCATAATATTTTTATGAATAAATCATAATCTAGAATAAATATTGTTCATATATGTTGGCAAATACCTAATGTATGAAATGTGATATATAATATTGATAGTAACTTAAAAAATATATATATATAAATATATTTTTGTGAAAATGTCCCATTCATCCCCCACCTCCCCTATATTATTTTTCTTGATCACTGGTACTCAAAACAATTACTGATGCGACTTTTAAATATGCATATATACGCGCACTTGGTCCCGAAGGGATTAAACTACTGTGTTTTATTTAAATTTGTGTGTGTGTGTGGGGGGGGGGGGGGGGGGGGGGTAAATGACTTATCAGAAAAAGAGAAAAAATTTGAAAATGCATATTTGAAAAGAGAAATTTGAAAATGCATATCTCCTGTCGGTGTAATTTAAATATAGTGGGAACAATTTGAGGATGATTGATTTTTGCATAATTGCAAAAGTCATAAAACCCAACATTTTTTTTTTTTAGAATTATTTCATTTAAACCATGTTTTGTTGCTTATTGTTTCGGGTTGAAAAGGTTTTAGATAACCAAGGTTATTCTCTGTAAAAGCAAAAAAAAAAAAAAAAAAAAATTAAATTACCTGGTATTTTTTTTTTTACGTGTGTGAGCAGAAGCATCAACTTCAAACGCACATTGTTACAAAACTATCTTATCTACAACTTTCTAAAACCAGATATGGTTACAGCATATTTGTTTGCAATAATTTAACTTAAAAGTTTAATGTTAAATTGCAATATCTAGCTAAAACTATAATTTTTGAAACACGGAGGGGATTTGCATATACACTCTAAGTCTAGGCCAATGATTCCCAACGTGAATCGTACGTCCCAGGTCAATTTCACTTTTAGGGTGAGCGACTCCAAATTTGTATTGAGGCCATTCTCTGTCATTTTTTTGTCTTATTTTGGACAAATAATGTTATAGACTAAAAATAAAAGTAATAAGTACAAAGTTAAAAATATATATACATATATATTGATTTTTTTTTTTTTTTTTAAGTAATCAAAAGAATCCATACTAGAATAACTATATAAAAATTTTTGGGGGTATTTGTAACATATCAAATATGCTTAAGCGTTATGATTCTTTTGGTTATTATTGTATTTCATAATTTTTAAAATTGTTTATTTTCGACTATTTATTAAATAAGACTTATTCTTTCATTAGTCTGCTATATATCACATGAATAAACTTTTATACGTAAAACTACTTAAGAGTATATCTTAAACTAACTGTCTTAAACACATTTAATCTAAAAAATGTAAGAAAAAGCTGAAAGAGGTGCTGAAAACCTTATAAAACGCATAAATGCCAAATGTGCGTC